>QRFJ01000197.1:964838-1125916 GCA_006176705.1 Cocos nucifera | reverse complement strand
GCGGCGTGAATCGAGTGAACGTAAGTCGGATGGATTACCTTGCTTGCTCTTGAAGGCTCATCAGGGAATCTGAACTCGGCTCGGTCGTCGGCTGCTGATGAAGTGGGCCGCGACCGACTGCTCATACTGGCCGAAGAGAAGATCGTGTTGGGCTTCAACGCGAGTACCAGTTCCTGCTGCTCCTTTAAGGTAGACGGGAAGCTCGGCAAAGCAGGCATCTGAAGCGCCGTGAAGCAGCATCATGGCCGGAAGGCCCAGGTGATCACCGGATCAGAAGTTCCATCGTAGCTTCCCAGTTGAGGGAGCTCGAAGGTCGTGGAACAGGTTCTTGCATGATTTTCTGCGAGAAAGAGAGGGTCTGCACAAACGTCGTCACCACGCAAGGGGGACGAAGTTCTCAATTCGCCGTTCATTCCGAGAGCTTTGCCAGCAGGTTTCTCCGGTCTCTGATCTCCAAGGCTTTCTGGTGAATGGGCGCAAGGCTTCACCTTGGTCGATCTATGATCCGAACAAGGGCTCTCCCTCCTCCGCTCTCCACGCCGGGTATCGGAGGTCGGCTGCCCAGAGCCGGTCGCTCTCGCTGGATATTCGACCTCGAACCCGGCCGGTCCGGCATTGGAAGTCCGGGACCTGGACCAGTCTGTCGCGATGGCCGCACTTAAGGGCGGCCTTCAGAAAAATAGCTTGCTGTTCTCTCTGGAAAAAAGGTATCCCAGGGACTTCGCCGACCTGCTGGCTCGAGCCGAGAGATATGCCCGTGCGGAGGAAGCCTTCAAATTGAAAGATGAGGAGCTCGTCAGAACGGGTCGGCTGGGTAAATTCCTCCGGTACCGGCCTGAAGCAGAAAAAGATCGGCTAAGGGCGCTGCCGTAGCCAGACTACAAGAAGGTCGGCCACCTTACGGCGTCATTCACATGGCCCCTGGAAAGATCTCGGTGCATCAGCGATTCGCCGTCTCCCAGCAACAAGAGCTTGCACCGAATTGAGGAGTTCAGCATGAGGAGGTCGTCCACCCCGGAGCTTATTGCCGAAGAAATACGGAGGAATCAGCCTTAGGGAGGAGCCCAATCGCCCCTAAGAGAGAAACGGAGAGCAGGAGTTCCCCCGCTGAAGCGGAATGAAGTTCGGCGTGAGGAAGGCCGAACCCACCTATGAGCCCGTCAGCGAGGAAGCTCCGACAAAAAAGTATGAAGTCCTCCCGCGGAAGCTTCCGCGGGAAAGTGGAACGAGGTTCGGCACAAGTAAGGCCGAACTCACGCTCCAGAATGTCCCCCAAAGGAACCGCCTACAAAGTGTTCACTGAAGGCGGAACGAAGTTCGGGCGAGAAAAGCCGAGCTCCCCTCGAGCTCGTCCGAACAAGAGCAGCAGAAAGTTCTCCCACGGCGGGTCTCGTGGGAAAGAGGAATGAAGTTCGGCTCGAAGAAAAGCCAGGCTCACCCCAAAGCTCGGCATCGAGGTAAAATGAAGCTCGGTGGAAAGCCGAACTCCTCAACTCAACCTCCAAAATAAAGTTCGGCGCTGGCAAGGACGGAACGAAGCCCCCCTCCCGGAAGGTTCCGCAACTACGACCCGCTCCTCTAACTCGAATTCTCGGCAAAGCCGAGAGCCAACCGCTAAGACCTGAAGGACTACGGCCTCTCCAAACATGTGCGATCAAGGAGAAGATCGGCTATAGGCACTGCCGTAACGGGAAAGGTCAAGAAGGTTGGCCGTCCCGCGGCGTCGTCAACGCCACCCCGGGGAGGAGCTAGGAGCTAGCTACATCGGTGATTGTCATCCCCAGCGACAAAGTCAAGAGAAGCATGGTCCAAATTATGAAGGCCGGCAGGAGATAGAGGAGGTCGTCTGGACGGGACTTGCTGCTCGAGGGAGCTCCGAGGAACAACACCCCGTCGACCCCTCAAACGAGAGCGCGCTGTCCACGACTTCCCTTCGGTAAAATCCTCCCCTCTGCAAATATTATTTCTGGATGCGAAATCTATGCGATGACAGGAAAGAAGCAGTCAGCCGCGTTAGGAACAGGAGGAGAACCTCGTCCTAGCGTGAGCAAAGTCGAAGGCCCCGTCCACAAAGGACGGGATGGGGGGAGAAGCGAGGACGACGGTCCTCATGTGCCCCCACAGCCGGCTAGGAACAGGAGGAGAACCTCGTCCTAGCGTGAGCAAAGTCGAAGGCCCCGTCCACAAAGGACGGGATGGGGGGAGAAGCGAGGACGACGGTCCTCATGTGCCCCCACAGCCGGCTAGGAACAGGAGGAGAACCTCGTCCTAGCGTGAGCAAAGTCGAAGGCCCCGTCCACAAAGGACGGGATGGGGGGAGAAGCGAGGACGACGGTCCTCATGTGCCCCCACAGCCGGCTAGGAACAGGAGGAGAACCTCGTCCTAGCGTGAGCAAAGTCGAAGGCCCCGTCCACAAAGGACGGGATGGGGGGAGAAGCGAGGACGACGGTCCTCATGTGCCCCCACAGCCGGCTAGGAACAGGAGGAGAACCTCGTCCTAGCGTGAGCAAAGTCGAAGGCCCCGTCCACAAAGGACGGGATGGGGGGAGAAGCGAGGACGACGGTCCTCATGTGCCCCCACAGCCGGCTAGGAACAGGAGGAGAACCTCGTCCTAGCGTGAGCAAAGTCGAAGGCCCCGTCCACAAAGGACGGGATGGGGGGAGAAGCGAGGACGACGGTCCTCATGTGCCCCCACAGCCGGCTAGGAACAGGAGGAGAACCTCGTCCTAGCGTGAGCAAAGTCGAAGGCCCCGTCCACAAAGGACGGGATGGGGGGAGAAGCGAGGACGACGGTCCTCATGTGCCCCCACAGCCGGCTAGGAACAGGAGGAGAACCTCGTCCTAGCGTGAGCAAAGTCGAAGGCCCCGTCCACCAAGGACGGGATGGGGGGAGAGGCGAGGACGACGGTCCCCATGTGCCCCCACAGCCCGTTGGGAACAAGAGGAGAACCTCGTCCTGACGTGAGCAAGGTCCAAGGCCGAGCCCCAGAGTCTACGGCAAGCTTCACTGCAGAAGACGAGGTCTCCTTCGGACCTCAGCTTCAACTTCGGTGTCAGCATCAGCGGGAGACGGGATCTCCCCCAAGCGATCATAACCTTGACTGCAAAAGAGGAGGTCTCCCCCGAATCGACTTCGGTTGATGAAGGCAATGTCAACTCCGACCCTGACCACGGGGGGCGACATTGACTCCGGCCTCAACGTCGGCTTCACCAATTTTGGCTGGAAACGAGTCCCACTTCAACTCCAAACATCGACTGGGGATGAGGTCTCCCCCAAGCCTCAGCTTCAACTTCAGCGTCAATATTGGCTGGAGATGAGACCCCCCCCCGAGCTTCAGCTGCAACAAATGCGGAGCCTGGAAGAAGACTTCGGCAGTCGCCTGTTTTGGTACTCCCTTCCTTCAATTTTTGAACTCGGGAGTGGGGGGGCTACTGTTGGGGATAAATCCCGCTCCTGCCGAAGCCCGGCCCGACGCTCAGCCCAATGTAACCAGTAGCCGCTGAAGAGCTTCAGCGCCAGGCGCCAGGCCGAGCCCCTAACACGGCCGAACTGCTAGAGGCCGAACTCCCCTGCACCAAGCCGAACCTAGAGGCCGAACTCCCCTCGGCCGAACTGCTTAGAGGCCGAACTCCCCTGCACCAAGGTCTCGGCCGAACCGCTTAGAGGCCGAACTCCCCTGCACCAAGGTCTCGGCCGAACTGCTTAGAGGGCGAACTCCCACCGCCAGCCGAACTTCCTGACGGCCGAGCTCCTTGGACTCCAAGCGGCTGGACTTCTTCAGGAGACGGACTCCTCCCAGACGCCCGTTCGGCCATCCGAGCTCCTCCCGGGTTTTCCCTTCAGCCTGAACTCTCCTACGAGCCCATGCAGCCGAACTCCTTCGGACCCCACGGCCGAACTCCTTCGGACTTTCCACGGCCGAACTCCTTCGGACCGACTCCAGGCGGGTCCGTGCAGCCGAACTCCTTCGGGCCGATCCCAGGCGAGCCCGCGCAGCCGAACTCCTTCGGACCGACCCTAGGCGACCGAACTCCTCAGCGAGCCCTGGCCGAACCAACTAGCAACCGAAGTCCTTCAACTGGCCAGCCGAGCTTCTCCGGGCCTCTCAGCGGCCGAACTCTACAGATGGCCGACCCTTCAGCCAGACGAACTCCCCCAGCTTCCCCTTCGGCCGAACTCTGTTACAAGTCCGAACTCCGTTGGATGAACCGTCGCCTGCAGCAAGACCGGACGGCGCCTTCCTTTCCGTACCGGACTCCATGCGGCCGACTGCTCGCCGGTATGGCTCCCACGACCTACCGGACGACGCCTTCCTCTCCGTACCGGACTCCATGCGGCCCACGGCTCGCCGGTATGGCTCCCACGATCTACCGGACGACGCCTTCCTCTCCGTACCGGACTCCATGCGGCCCACGGCTCGCCGGTATGGCTCCCACGATCTACCGGACGACGCCTTCCTCTCCGTACCAAACTCCATGCTGCCCGACGACTCTCTGCCAGACGGCACAGCCGTCACCATCAACTAAGCTCCGCTATAAAAGGACCCCTCCCGACATACTAAGGCTAAGCTCTCTGAACTCTCGACTCTCTAAGCTCTCCTCCACATCTCTAAGCTCCGGAACTCATTCCGAGCACTCCATTACTGTTGGTCGGAAACTAACTTGACCGTCGGAGGGTCCTGCCGGAGCCACCACCCCACCGGTTCCGGACGGGACTTCGTTTTGCAGGTCCCCGGCGGCGCCCAGCGGCCTCGATTGCGGCGACCTCCGGCGGCGACGGATTTCTGCACCAACAAAACGTTATAATTCGATTTAATTTTTTAGATTGTTAAATATTTGAAAATCTAAAATAAAAATTTTATTTTTTTATAATTTCTAAATACTTATTAAAAAAATTATTTAAATCATTAATCATACATTGATTAGTGTGCCTATTTAACTTTGATTCGAGACAACCATCAGTACACAAACTAATTTTCCTCACTATACTTGAGAACTTGAGTAAATAAATTTTTCTTCACCCTGTCCTTAATAATAAGGAAACATTACAAGGAAGGATACCGGTTGTGCTCATAATCCTTGACTTCCTCCTTTAAAGGTGCCAAATCATACACTCTCCCCCTGACTTGGTTAATTCTATCTCAACAAAAGGAAGCAAAGTAAGATGAATTTATGTTGGGTTGCCTTTCAACAAGTACTAAGTTTAAAATCTTTCAGTCAAACTAAACAGCGACAACATACTAACCGAGAGATATTGGTTCATAAAGAACCATGGCTTCCTCTATAGATTTAGTAGGCAGTTCCAAGAATGATTTTAATCGTTGACCATTAACTTTGAAAATAACACCATTACTTGGATTTTTAATTTCGACAGCCCCATATGGGAAGGTTTTTTTAACCACAAAAGGTCCTGTCCATCTAGACCTAAGCTTTTCAAGAAAAAGATGTAACCTCGAATTATACAATAAAATTTTTTGCCCAAGAGTAAAAGATTTTCTATGAATTGCTTGATCATGAAATACTTTCATCCGTTCCTTGTATACCCTAGCATTCTCGTAAGCTTCATTTCTTAGTTCTTCTAATTCATTTATCTAAAGCTTCTTATGGGTTCCGGCTATGTCAAGGTCCATATTTAATTTTTTTATTGCCCACATGGCTTTATATTCTAACTCAACAAGCAAGTGACATGATTTTCCAAACACAATCCTATAAGAAGACATTCCTACATTTGTCTTGTAGGTGGTGCGGTATGTCCAAAGTGCATCAACTAATTTCACAGACCAATCTTTCTATTGGCATTAACTGTTTTCTCCAAGATTTGTTTGATTTATGTATTGGTTACTTCTACTTGCCCGCTTGTTTGAGGATGATAAAGTGTGGCCAACTTATGGATAACATTATATTTTTTCATTAGAGTGGCAAAGAATTGATTGCAAAAAGGTATTTTTCGATCACTAATGATTGCTCTAAGGATACCAAAGCGAGAGAGAATATTTTTCTTGAGAAATTTAATGACCACTTTGCTATCATTGAATTTACATGGAATAGCTTTTACCCACTTGAAAACATAATCAACAGCCACTAAGATATACTCATTTTCAAAGGAATTTAGAAATGATCCCATAAAATCAATTCCTCAGACATCAAAAATTTCAACTACCAAGATTGGATTGAGTGGCATCATATCTTTCTTTATAATTCAACCCATTTGTTGGCATCGATCACAACTTTTGCAGTACACATATGCATCCTTAAATAAATTAGACCAATAAAATTTACATTGAAGTACTTTGACAGCAGTCTTCTTGAATGCGAAATGATCACCACATGCTTGGTCATGGCAAAATGACAGAATACTTTTAACCTCATTATCCGGGACACATCTTTTAATGATCAGATCAGGATACCATTTAAATAGATATGGATCATCCCAAATAAAATACTTCACTTGAAAAAAAATTTGTGTTTATCCTAACTAGTCCAATGAGAAGGAATTTTACCAATGGCTAAATAATTCACAATATCAGCATACCAAGGATTTAGTGAACACAGACAAGAGTTGTTCATCAGAAAAATACTCATTGATGGATGGTTCAATAGATGGTGCAACTATGATTCAGAACAAGTAATCAGTAACTGCATTCTCTAACCCTTTCTTGTCTTTAATTTTTAGATCAAATTCTTGAAGGAGCAAGATCCATCGAATTAAACATGCCTTAGCATCTTTCTTTGCTAGGAGATGTCTAATGGCTAAGTGATCAGTATAGATAATAACATGGGACCCAACCAAATAGGATCTAAATTTTTCTAAGGCAAAGACAATGACTAAGAACTCCTTCTCAATAGTGGTGTAATTCAGCTGCGTATCATTTAAAGTTTTACTAGCATAATAAATAACTCTCGATAGCTTGTTGATTCTTTGACCTAAGACTGCACCTATAGCATGATCAGATGCATCGCATATGAGTTCGAAAGATTCGATCCAGATAGGTGGATGAATGATGGGAGTTGAAATGAGTACCTTTTTAAGAAATTCAAAAAATTTCAAGGCACTTAGAAGTAAACTTAAATTTTACTTCTTTCGCTAATAAATTCGTCAAAGGATGAGCTACTTTGCTAAAATTAGGTATGAATCTTCTATAAAATCCAGCATGTCTTAAGAATGAATAAATTTTTTTAACAGTCTTGGATGGTGGAAGACTTGCAATCAGATCAACTTTGGCCTTGTCAACTTCTATTCTCCTTTTTGAGACAACATGGCCAAGAACTATATCTTCTCTAACCATGAATTGACATTTTTCTCAATTAAAAACTAAATGCTTCTCCTTACATCTTCCTAGGACTATTCTTAGATCGTTTAAACATTTGGAGAAGGTAGGACCAAACACAAAAAAATCATCCATAAAAATTTTTAAAAATCATTCAATTATATTGAAAAAAATGCTGATCATACATCTCTGAAAGGTTGCTGAAGCATTACATAGTCCAAAGGGCATGCACCTATAAGCAAAGGTTCCGAATGGACAGATGAATGTGGTCTTTTTTTGATCTTTAGGGGCTATAGAGATCTGATTATAACCGAAATATCCATCAAGAAAATAATAAAACTCTTGTCCGACTAACTTTTCTAACATCTAATCAATAAATGACAAAGAAAAGTGATCTTTTCCTATTGCAGCATTCAGTTTTCTATAGTCTATACAGACCCTCCATCCCGTTTGGATCCTAATTAGGATAAGTTCATTATTTTCATTTTGGACCATTGTTATCTCAGATTTTTTTGGTACTACTTGTACAAGACTTACCCAAGAACTATCAGAAATGAGATAAATAATTTCATTATCCAACAACTTCAAAATCTCTTTCTTGACTACATCCTTCATGGCTGGGTTCAATCTTCTTTGGGCATCTCGAGTTGGTTTAGCCTCTTCCTCTAGGTGTATCCTATGTTGAACTATGGAAGAGCTTATTCCTTTAATGTCTTCCATGGCCCAGCCAATTGCTTCTCGATTTTCTCTTAAGACTACTAATAATTCTTCCTCTTAGTTAGGATTCAGGTCTGATGCAATAATTACAGGCAAGATTTTCTCTGGACCTAAATATACATACTTGAGATGCTTAGGGAGGGGTTTCATTTCTAGCTTGGGTGCCTCTTTTGATGACTCAGGTGATGGTTTAGTCATTTCTATGAGTGGTTCAGTGGGAGGCTTCCATCTCTGTCCATTTTTATTATCTCCAAGTATTTTATCTAAGTTCTCATATTCATCGGTTGGCCAGATATTAGATTCAAGATCGACGTCCTCATCACTAATGTCTATGGATTCATAAATTTTATCTTGAACTATACTTACATTAGCATGCTTAGTAGATTCCTATTCTAAATTAAAAATATTCAGCTCGATAGTCATGTTTTCAAAAGACAGCTTCATAAGTCCATTTCGGTAATTGATTTCAGCATTAGCAGTAGCTAGGAATGGTCTTTCTAAAATCACTGGGATGTGACCCTTAGGATTTGATATTGACTTAGTCTCCAAAATAATAAAATCTACAGAAAAGATAAAATTGCCAACCTTGATTAACACATCTTCTATCATTTCCTTAGGGATCCTAAAAGATCGATCTGCTAATTGTAATGTAATCCATGTTGGCTGAAATTCTTTCAATCCTAATTGCTTATAAACTGAATAGGGCAAAATATTTATACTAGCCCCTAAATCAAGCAAGGCCTTCTCAATGTGGGTTTCTCCTATGACATATGAAATTATTGGAGAACCTGGGTCCTTGTATTTTATGGGCATATGACTTAACAAGTATGAACTCACACTTGCTGCTAAGAAAGCTCTCTTTGATACATTGGTGGTCTTTTTCTTGGTACAAAGGTCTTTTAAGAACTTGACATAAGTCGGAACCTATTGAATCATGTCTAGTAGAAGGATATTTATCTGAACTTGCTTCAATACCTCTAACATTTTTTCTAAATATTCTGATTGTTTATTAGACCTCAATCGATTTGGAAAAGGAGCTCTAGAGATTGTGGGCACCTAGTTTGGTATACTATCAGTTTTAGGAGCTTGAGTTTGTAAGGTAGATCGGTCATTGGGTGGCTCAGCACTCAAGTCTTCTCTAGTATCAGGTGTATCTACCTTATTGTCCACTTATTTTTCTGATCTCAAGGAATAAATAGCATTAACTTGATTAACCTAGTTTCCTTGGGATGGTCTACCATTTTGGTTTCTTGGGTTGGTCTCAGGTTGGCTAGGTAGCCTACCTCATTCACATTCACTTATAGTGGATGCTAGCTGACCCACTTGCATTTTCAAATGGACTATGGCCTGAGAATTTGAATTCAAAAGTTATCCCATGGTTTGCATAAAATTACTTAAGGTGGCATTAGTGTCAGCATTAGATTTGACTAGGGCTTTCAGACTTTTTTCTAAAGAATTAAGTTTCTTTTCATTAAAGCCTGGTGGTGGCAAAGTAGTCATTATAGGATTAGGCCTTGGGTTATGTTGATTTAAACTTGAATCGCCTACATTTGGATTTTGTGATCATAAAAAATTTGGATGATTCCTCCATCCTGGGTTATAAGTGGGTGCATAGGGATTGTTCAATAATCTCTGATATATGACATTCACTTGTGCACATCCATTATCTATTGGGTTCATCAGGAGGGGATATTCCTTAAGGACATGATCTGATGCATTGCATCCGTTGCATATGGGTGCATACACTTAGTTTACTTTGGCTGATCTCTGAAGTTCTAAGGTTTCTAACCTACGTGTCAATGTTGCAATTTTGGCTTCTATAGCTAGGAAGGTTTGAATTTGGTGTATTCCACCTCTTGAAGGTGTGGATTTTTTTGGTTCCTTAGTTGTTTCCCATTGTAAATTTTTTCTCGACTAGGTCTTCTAGAAATTGCCAGGCTTCATTTGATTTTTTGTACATAAATTATCCCTAGCACATGGATTCTAACATTGTTCAACAGTTTGAATTTAACCCTTCATAAATTATTTGGCATAGCCTCCAAGTTTCTATTCCATGGTGTGGGCATTGGGTCAAGAGGTTCTTGAATCGATCAAAGTATTTCAAAAATGATTCACCAGCTAGTTGATAAAATTGGTTTATTTCATTTCTAATTCTAGCTAGTTTTATGATGAGAAAAATATTTTTTTAAAAACATTCTCACAAAGCCCTCTCAGATCGTGATAGATTGATTTGGAAGACTATAAAGCCACTTCTTAGCATTATCCTTAAGGACAAAATTCATTAATCTTAGTTTGATTTTCGTCTTCTGACAATTGTTGTAGTTTCATGGTTGCACAGACCTCTTCAAATTCCCTCATGAATATATATGCATCCTCTGTTCTCGTGAATTTTGAAAGCATGTTAATGATTTGAGATTTGATTTCAAAATTGTTTGCTGTGAGGTGGGGCAGCCTGATGCAAGAGGGTTGGATGGAACCTACTGGATAACATAAGTTCTTAAGGATTTGAGGTTGATGTTGATTTGCTAGATCCATTATGGATGAGGAGGTTGTGGAATCTGAAATAGGAACTGAATCCATTTTGACTAGTCGACCTAAAATCCTTCTCCACATAGGTGTTGGAGAATTCACTATATTCTCAATGTCCTCAATCTTTTTTTTTTAAAATTAATTCAACCTTTTCATACCCTAGGACAACCATGCAACATAACTTTTCGTTATGCCAGGGCAACCTTATGTCAGGGCAATCGAGATTGAGATTACCTAAAGTAAAAATTTTATTTACAAATAAGTTTTAAATAAATTAATCCTAACTTAAGATCAGCCTAGACCTAGACAGCTCCTAACTATTCCAAGTCTACCTTCGAGCACTCCAAGTTCAACCAATTCACTAAATTGGCCAGGTAAGTATAAGATTGGCAGGGTCCCCCCGTTGCTTTCCTTAGACACCAATTAGATTAGTCAAGTCAGCGAATGGAATCAATTAAAGAACCACTTTTCTTCGGGACTTAAATCCTGAATCACTTTTCTAGACACCAATTCAATAATTGAATCTAGCTTGGTATAACTCTTAGGTGTACTTGTCCTAATGAGCTTCGGATGTCCCTAGAGTCAGTGTCTAATTGATTTTATTTAGAGGCTTGGGTTAATGCAAATGAAGGAGTCTTGTTTGTGGGCTAAGGAGAGATAATGAGGTCCCCACCTTATCTTGTTTAGGTCTGTGCCCTTAAAGTGATTTAAGAATGCTATGCACAAATAAAAAGAGATCAAACAAATTTAAAGGAAGAACTAAACTAAACTAAAATTATGATAAAATTGCTAATAGAATAATTTAAACTACGTACCTGACTTCCAGCACTCACAACTTAAAATAGATCAAATTAAAGCAAGAATTTAAAACATAATTTAAAACAAATTAGCTTTTCCCGACAATGGCATCAAAAACTTATTGTTTATTTTTGAAGTTATAACCACAAGCGCACGGTATGTAGAGTAGCACGTCCAGCGAGTACGAATCGATCGCATGAGGAAATGATATTTAAACTATGTCTAAACCCCTGTTCAGGCAAGATTCAATAAGAATGGTCACAAGTTAATTAAATAAAGAGTAATTTAGAAATAAGTAATGTAAAGGCCTAAGGTTTTTGAATCCGCTAAACCAATGTTTTAGAAAATCTTTCTAATGATCTTCCTAGTGATATCCTCCAAGTTTCTTTCTTTGTATCAATCAAGTATGGATTATGAAGAGATTAAAACTCAACTATAACCCATCAAAGTTTTATAAGAAAGAAAAGCATAGAATATAAGTATTGTTGAGCCTTCTCTCTTCATCCTTCTTGCACTGAATCAAGTATGAATTACAAAGGGATTGAAACCCAATAATAATTCATCAAGTCTCTTGGTAAGAAGTTTAAAAGAAAGAATGACTTCTTAAAAATTGAAAGCTTAAGAAAAGATCCTTAGAAAGACTTCTAATCAAGATCTAGCTTTATCGCCAACCCTAGGGGTTTGCTTAACTAGATATTATTTAGATTAAAATTTAAAAATAAATTTAAAAATAAAAACTAAATTTTTACACTACTAGTTAGAATTCATATTTCTAATTTTTTAATATATGCAGAAATTTAAACTAGCCTAATAGCAAAAATTTAATTGCATAATTTAAATAGGATGAATATAAACTAACCTAATGCTGGAATTAAAATTAAAATAAAAATTTATTGCTAGAAAAATTAAACAATCTTAATGACATACTATTTAACTCCTAAGCCATTGACAAGGCTTAGAGTTACAAAAGAAATAAACTAAATAACTCTAGCTTTCTCTCTTTCTGAAGGACAAGAAGAAGGAAGTAGATAGGTTGGAAAATACTTCTCAAAAAAAAAATCACTTTCTCTCTATTCTTTTTTTTTTTGGAGCGAAGAGTTATTATTTTTTTATAGGCAAAGGAGAGCGCGTCAGCCCCGTGTAAAAATAGAGTTGGTTTTCTATCTCAATCTGCTTCAACGACTTCTGTTTTCTTAGAGCTATCTGCTGGATCGTCACATCGCACTCGCTTTTGTTTTCTCTAAGTTATTCATAACTTTGTTCTTACAGACAACTCAAGCACCCGACAATCAAATAAAAGGAAGGTGGCTACACTATTGGGAGACAATCCATCTGGACACGAGGATGGGGCGGCATGGCTGGGCTGAAAAGAGGGGTTTCGTAGCATAGGGGAGGATGACTGTGGCGAAGTTGGGCAGTGGCACAGAGATGAAGAGGGGAGCCATGGGGTGGTGTTCTCGGGCATGCCGGTGGCATGGAAGGTGGTTCTGACGAGCATTGACTCCATGCGAGCGGCGATGACGAAGGATCTTGACCATGAGCGATGGAGCTTGGACGTTCGACCGGTCGGCTTGGTGAGCTTTCAATCAACTCCGGCGAGCTCCCCAGCGATCGGTGCTGATAGGCGGTGGGCACGGTGGTCGGCGGCGGTGATGGATGGTAGCTCGGTGGAGCTTTGGGGAAGCATCAATGGAGGAAATGAGTGGTGGGAGGAAGAAGAATAAAAGACTTATGGTAAAAAAAATAGTCTCAGGCAAGGAGAAGAAGAAAGGTTCTGCTCTAAGATGCATGCTATTTCAAGATGCGTGTGTGCTTCATGTTTTCTTTGATATCGAGTCCAATTGGACTCTAATTCGCGATTCATTTGCAACTTTGGACTAGTGGAATCAAGCTCTTCAAGTTGGCGGCCTTCATTTTGTATAAAATATGCATAAAAGTATCAATTTTTAAATAATAAGTATAATTCATGTTAAAAATTAATATTTTAATAATTAATTTTATTGAATTTATCACAACACGTATCCAAAGGAGAGAATCGTAGGAGTCCTGGATGCGGAAGCACCCTCGGCCTCCTCGAAGGTCTGGACGTCGATCAGTAAAATGACCGATTTCAATAAGGAACAGGCAACACGGTAGTCGTTGATACTCTTTCTTTTATCCTCGGTATCTGAGGAAACTTCCATCGGAGGGACACTCCCTGGAATATTAGATCTGCGGTCGGACATCTGGATGGAGATCTTCGACTCACTCGAGCTTCTTTTGGAAGAGGATGCAGAAGGACGAGAGACGGACTCCCCTGGAGTAGTGGATCGAATCGGCATCACAGCCTTCGTCGATGCTGACTTCTCCTTCCTCGGGGCATTGGCCGCTCTCAAGAAGCCTCCTACCACGGGCTGCGCTGGGATAGCCTCGGTCCGAATGCATTTGGGAGCCACGGTCGTGCTTGTCTTCCTCTTCTTCGCCATTCGATGAAAAGTTTTAAGGTCGAATGGGTTCATCGCTAGACAGAAAACACAAGACTCGGTCAATGATAATGATGAGAAAAGAAAAGATGATCCAAACAAAATCACATAAGAACACTTACTCCTCGGATCAGTTGGAATCAGTCTGACCTTAAATAAGTTCTCCTCAATAAGAAACCTGGATAGCGGAAGAGGAGTAAAACTAAAGATTTGACTCAAGATCTCCTCCTCGACGTTGGACAGTGTTGGAGGTCTGACAGCCAACCTATGAGGTCACCCCCATGATGTACTAAAATCTCATGGTTGCTCGGTCGACACAAAAAAGAAGCGCTCCTTCCAGTTATGCACCAAGGAAGGAGCACCTCAGAAAAGACGGCATCCTCTCCAAGGAGAAGCATACCACCATCCAACCTCCATTAGATGCTCCTTTAAAGTGAAGCAAGCTCGAAGAAGACGGGAGGTAGGCTCGATCCCGAGGAGGAGGCAGTGGATGAAGAAGCCTAAAATCGATCACCAGGAGTTCGACGTCAAACAACAAAAGCTAATTCTATACAGGTTCAGAAGCTCGACAATTAAAAATTGAAAAGATAACCTAAGGCCGGCCTTTAGCGATTCCTTATAAACACCGATCCGTCCAGGCTGAGGAAGAGCTATATGCTCCCCGGGACCGGCGACCTCTAACTTGAAATCATCGGAGACATGGTACCTCATCCTAATGACTTCCAGGTCCTCCGAGGTGAGGACAGAATCTATTCTGAAAAGGCTATATTTCGGAACTTCATGTTCTTCGGATTGGCTCGGAGAATCTACTACCCCGAAATTGTGATCCTCGCCAGAAGGGCTATTCGAGCCCCAAGAAGATCGGGACAGACTAGATTGACTCATGAGTATGGAGGAGACTGACCTAAAGGGCGAGGAGGCCGAGCAACAAGGGGAGTTAGGGTGGGATCGATGATAGCTCGGTTGAGTCCGAGCTATTCCTTGTGCAAAGTACCGGAGTTCATTCTTTAAGCAACAATGGCAGTCAAAAAGAGTAATACCAACCCTTTTTATAAGAGGCATGGATGGCTCCGATCTACTTCCGTTTCATCTATCCTTTTAGATCTTCGCCAGGTGTCAGATACCCGTTGGTTGGGATGGATAGACCCAGACCAAAGCAATGGATGATTAGATTTTCGTGGCTGATGGACTTCTCCCAATCATATCATGCTACCGATCTCCAATGCTGCAATGCGGGCACAATTTAAAGATCGACCTCGGCTTCGATGGATACTTACATTGGTCGCTCAGAGGTAGATCGACCTCGTAAGTGTGGGCAAACTATTGTGGAATGGGGCTGGTGTGGCCTCGGCCTATTTAGGATCGGCCGCTGACCTACTCCAATGGATCATCTGAGGGGAACAATGCGACCTTCGCCCACGGTTAACTGTAGGTCGGCTTAAACTAACCTATAATTCCGACCGACCTACTGAAGATCGCCTTCTGGCAAAACAAGGTAGGCCTTCATACCTCATCCTCGTTAGGTTCGGATCGGCCATCGAGCTATATGAATAGGCTCATAGCTCGTCAATGACCGATCTACAACCATCCCTGCTGAAATTGCATCCTTTCCGAATCGAAAAACTCGGATAAAGAGGAATCTTTCGCAATCCCGTCTCCTAAGAAGGAAAGAAATCTTCCGAATCAATCCAGAGCGACTAACTCTGAAAGCCATTAGAGTCCGAAATGGATACGACTCAAACTCCTCCCTTATAAATAAAGGAGCTCCGGGATCCTCTAGATATGACATTCAATTCGACGCTTTTTCTTTTCATTGTTCTTCAATTTCTTAACTTGAGCGTCGGAGAGTCTTTACCTAAGAACACTCCGGTGGGGACTTTATTGCAGGTGAACGGGCGAAGCTCCAGCAAAAGTTCATCCTCGATCTCATATTCTTCGGTGGCCGAGCTCCTCCATTCTCGTCGGCCGACCTCGAGCTAGGAGATCTAGGGGTAATAATTATATTTTTTTAAAAAAAAATTAATTAAAATCATATCAAATCGGATTCAAGACGAGACATATCATTATCCATATCTGACTTGAATTGATTTAGATATTTCATCTAGAACCCACATGAGCATCAGATTTTTATCGGGTTGGTTAGAACCCATCCCATTGGGGTGGGTTGCTACAATTGCCATCTGGGAAGGACGTGCTTCCTCGGCTCTCCAGCTGTGGATTCTTCTTTAATGTGATATCCCATTCCCATAGTTTCTTGTATGGGCTCTCTCAAGGGTTCCAGCAACCTAGTTAACCGTGGATGGACTTTGTTTTATGGTAATGGAGTTCACCTATGAGCAAGAAAAGGCATGAATCTTGGTCCAAGAATCCAAAATTTCATCTCGCCGAATGCTTGCTTACGCTCCATGGGTGTGACCACGGAATTTAGGAATGGGCTCGATAGCACGGCGATGGATAAGTAGGGGAATGCCAAACCATGCCTGCCGACCGTTGAGTTCTTTGTCAGATGCTGAAGAAATCTACTGTTATCATCGCAGTGTACAACCTGAATGACAGATCCTTAACGCCTAACTTGTGTCAGGATATCATAACGTTTTTGATTGTTTCAGCAAGGAGGGTTAATTGATGATTGGACGAGAAGATTTCCATCCCAACGCATCCTAACGCTGCCATCCAGTTTTAGTATACCAATTGGAGATGGATAATTCCGGAGATTGCAAGTTGAGATTTGCATGCGTCGATTGGGACGTGACATGGCAAAGTGCTTCTAGAGTCAAAGGTTGCAGTCAGGTACATGCCGAGGAATATGTCGGATATCTCAAGTCTGTGCAGATCTATGTCCATTTCTTTACAACATCAAGATAGGGTGAATCTTTGCTGATAAAAATATCAAGTTGGGTTTTTGATTCAAAAATGTTTCAATACACTCATCGGGTTAGGGAAAGAAAAATGTCTACTCAAAAATGTTTATATAGTCAAATAGGTGAAGCAGGCTCTACGGTGATCTTCGTAATCATGAAACCAGTAAATTCTTTCCACTTCTCTCACACAAAACCACAAGCATCTCTTCAAAATTTTCAAATCCTTCGAACAACTGCAGTTCATCAGACAAGGAGTGAAACAACATCAGTTAGACACACCTGCAAGAATTGTTATGAATGAAAGGATAGAAGCATTTGATTCCATGTTCGTGCCTTGGCTTGAAGTTGCGGTCAATGGAATAGATTCAATAAATTGCTAGTTCAAAAGACGGTCGTGTATCAAATGAGATCCGTTTAGCAAGTTTAAAACCCGCGGTCCTATACCTTTGCACTAGCTTACCAAGTTTAAGACCCTTTGAAACTGTCCTCCAACTATTAATTTCTTTGTAAGCATTCAGTTCATTGGCGGCAGCATCATTCTTCCACGGTACAAATTCTCCTCAAATGGCTTTGCAACAGGCCAGTTTCTTCCCCTGCACATGCCAGCACCGTCATGTGCTAATATATCAAGCTTGCTTGTATGCCCAGCAAATGTATATCCAACAATTAACCCCTACCACACTAGAATACCTAATAGCTAAAAGGAACAGATATTATAAAATTAGGAGCCCAAAATAAGGGTCAGTTTTTTTGTGTTTAAAAAATTTATCCGAGAATGTATATTTTTTTTGATAAATATTTTCCATACAACATTTTGATAAAAAAATAATTTATCTGTATTCTTTTATATATATATATATATATGAGAAAATTGCTTCAAAATTTGTTACCTATATTCTTTTGCATTACTATTTTTTTAATACCTTTCATACTTTTTAGATTCCAAGAAAGTGGATGATTGAGTTATTGAGCATTGAATGATGAAAGCATTGAAAATAAGGATGGAATATTTTAGAAATAAAATTAAATATCTATTTTACTGATTGATGAAAAAATAATTTAGCCACCTCGTAGGCTGGTAAGATTTTCTCCTTATTTCATCGATAAATACTACCTATGAAAAGTAATTTATCCATCTTGAAAAGCATGAGAATATGAGTAAATTGGTTAATAAAAAAATAGATTAATTTTTTTATAAAATTTATCCATAAAGGAATAAGTCCTAAGATTAAACCCTTTACACACGTAAAATGATTGTAGCCCAAGCATAACTCAATGCAATTGAAACAAATGAGAAACAAATATGCTATACATACATCACAAATTCACATGCTTGGTACGATGCCTTCATCAAAGTTTTTGGAACTCCATGTGATTGGTCGCTGTGGTCTGAGATAAGCTTATTAAATTAAGGAAATCACAAAGTAAAATGTTGGTGAGCTGAATTCGGGACTGGACAGCGAAGGGTATGCATGTAGCTGGGCAGGTGCTAGAAATTGCATTGGTTTGCTTTCGAAGTCCAAACCATAGATCACCTTCCTAAAAAGAGTCATTGCTTGGAGATCTAAGCTAGATTGTTGGTAGATTTCCACATCAAACTAGTCCATAAGAAAATAACATAAAATTATGCAAGCATGGATGGTTCTGAAAGCGATATAGAGAGAAGCCATCCACATCTCATCAGGATTGAATAATTCCACGAGCAAAGATGGAAGATCTGAATTGGTCTTACTTGCACGAAAGCTTCAGTATCTACCCATGACTTCAAACTTGCTCCCTCGGTCCATTCTCAGTACGATTCCATCCACCAGGGCCTCTCTTTCACCCAATTCACCAAACCGAAACAGCAGCAACTCTTGAAAGCAATAATCTAAGAGATAATCATCAGTGAAGTACCTTATTGTCTTCCAGTGCGAGGATTTCAATTTGCCGTTCTGACGATTGTCCATTTCATTCAAAGTTTTTTGCTTGTTCGTTGATCTCTGATAGGTCAGTGGTTAATCAGCCAGATTTTTTTCAATATCTAGATTTTTCAAATGCATCGGTGCTTTTTTTTTTTTTTTTTTGGCTTCCCTTGTTGATGAACAAATGCACCGATGGTTATAACTCTCCGTGTGGCAACAAGAGGTTTCCCTTTCTCTCTCGGGGCCGTTTGGAAAATAATTTTCATATCAAATTATTATATTTGATATGAAAAATAAAAAAAATAATAAAAAAAAAATTAAGGAGCTCCATATTTATTTTTTGAAGAGAGATGATAAAATAAATATCATGGAGGATTGGTATTTGATAAATTTTTGAATAATAATAATCCATATTTAACAAAAATACCTCCAATAAAATTACATATATAATCATTGATTTTATTCTAATATTTTATAAATTTTATTCAATAAAATTTTTTTGTAAAAAAATTAAGAGGAAGATAGCATTATGCAAAGGATTATATGATTATAGTCATCGTATAAAAATTAATTGAAGATGACAATACTATTTTAGTATTAAAAAATATTTTATATTAAAAAATATATTTATAAATTTTATCATATTTTCATATAAGATTATCTTTAATCAAACATGATATTTTTTTTTAGATATCATTTTTTGAAGTAATTTTTTCATCAATCAAATATAATAAAAATTATTTTTTCTATAATTATTTTTTTAAATAAATAATTTTTATAAATTATTAAATTATTTCTTGATATATTTCGATCAAACGGATTCTTAAAATAAGAAGAAAAAATTTGAATGACAAAATCAAAAGCCACGGATGATGACTAATTTAATTGTATTGGTAGTGGTTGATACTCTTCTGCTTCTTGGACGTAGCATGCACTGCTGATCTCATCCGTGCTTACGTATGTATACACATACATATATAGATACAGGCAGACACGTTTATACATGTAAATAGAAATATATGACTGCAGAAAAATTTTCCATATTCAAACGGTTTCGATGGATGCCAACTGAAATCTCTCACAATTCTAGAAACAAGGCTGAATAGAACATAATGATTTGGCAATGATGGGAAATAAAGCACCACAACGATCGAAGGAGGGATATGACCGAACACTCTTAAGAGCCAATACAATACAAGAATACCAAGATTTCTATGAAAAAACCATATGAAAAATCAGAGTAAAAATCCACTATAAAATAAAAATAATGGTTAAAGGTTTTCAAATCCCTTGTTAAAATCATGAAAAAACCCTTGACTCTCTGACTTTGGCGGCCACAACTCTCTATCCTAGTATGAAACTCTAAAAACAAAATATTATATTGGGCCATTTCCCCCTTGGGCTGAACCCATGAAACAACAGAAATCTTGGTATTACCAGCCCAATAATCTTGGTATCTACTCATCTTTTTCTTTAATGACGACGGGAGGTTTTAGCCACCCACTGTATTTGTATTTATTTGGTATATACTTATCAAACAAGAAAAAATTTGCAACATTTTTTTTAATGAAGAGATCCATTTCAAATGAAAAAGAAATTCTGGGTACTATATGGATAAAGTTGGTGAGCTCTTGACGGATTCGGTTACTGTCAAAAGAGTGGCTTTTATTTTTTTTTTGCTTTTCGAGCTTTCGATCCTAACTGTGGAAATTCATGTTGCCTAGATTGATGTCATTTTTATCAGATAGCAGTTTAATATGTAAAAAACTTTTTTAAAAAATATTTATCATCATGTCTTGGATTCAAGGAGCTAGACAATTCGAGAATTATCTTCTTTTTTTTTTTTTTAAGAATATTTGATCTTTCTTCGATAAATTATTACAATTCAAATTTGGCATGTTATGAATACTGTAGTAAATTGGATAGTAATTTTGATTGCAGAATACTTTAAAAATTAAGTACGGAGATAGAATGACCACTGGTTTTACTAAATTTTTGTGTATCTTTGATTTTTTAGCAGCCCACGCATCGAGCTAACATGATTGCCTATTTATATTAAAAATAATAATAATAATATTTTTAAAAAATTCGATAGCTTTCCCAAATTATGGACGTCGGCGGTACTCCATATGGTCGGCATACCATGATGACTTCGCCTCTACCGATTCGAGGGTCGTTTTGGGGAATAACAAAGCAGCAAAACGGAACGGTTTACCTCGGTTTATGGGAAAAGAAAGAGAGAGAGAGATAGTGCGGACGGACCGACAGTCTCCCTGTTGATCTCGAGCTCACGCAACGCCGCCCCATCCCCCATTCTTTACGGCGGATCCGCGGGAACTGGTTAGAGAGAAGCTGGCAGCAGGGATCTGGCAGCGGCTCTTCCCGGCGCGAGGCGGCGCAGGGCGGCGACCGGCGTACGGCCTAGGGCTTCTGGTGGACATTAGTAGGGGGAATTCCAAAGCCACCGCCATGGGCATGGAGTGCTGCCGCGGCGCCAACCCCTTCCGCCTCTGCTCCGGCCTAAAGGTCATCGGCTACTTCATGATCCTCCTCGTCGCCTCCATCATCGCCGTCTCCTACTGCGCCGTCATCGTCATCTCCTGGGGCCCGCGCCTCTTCCGTGGCGGCCTTGTCTCCGTGCTCGCCTTCGCCATCGTCCTCGTCTTCCATCTCCTGGTACATGAAGTCACTCACTCATCCATCGCTTGTTGTATATGTTATGTTTTAATTCTAATTACGGAGACGGGCTCGATCTTTTTCCGCTTTCCCCAACGTTATGCTGCTGTCGAAGAAATTACTTTAGGTTGGAAAGATCACAAATGAACAATTTTGAATGCTTTGGACCGGTGCACATTAACAGTTTAACCTATGATTTTAGCTGATCATGATGATAAGTGTCAGCAAAATGATTTTGACAAAATAAAATGGGTATATATTCTTTAATAGGATGAAATGTGAAGTACGTTGGAAACGAGATGTGCCATTTTGGTGGGGTAGATTAGGGTGAAATCGCAAGATTGGCGGGATAAATAATCTTATGTGTCGGCTATAGCTGGAAATTTGGATTGATGAATTAAGGTGGACGTAGTAGAGAGTGCTGATATCTTTACTGAAAATGGATTAGTAGGGATGTCAACAAGCTGTGCTAGCTTATTTTGTTGTTAGCCAAGCTCAGGCTTCGGCTTCAGGCTTGAGGGTTGGGCCAAATCTTGCATTAGGCTCACTTAGCAGTATGAGCCTATTGTTGCATGCTTGAGACTTCAACTTTTGGACCTCACCAAGTGTAGGAGATGGTTACTTGAGCCCATGAGTATATGGTGAGGAAGGTTGCATTAAAGGAGGTTGTGCTAAAAGATTTATGTTTCCTAACTAGAGTTCTTGGCTTCTCACGCGCAATCTAGGTCTTTGTAGAATTTTAG
Organism: Cocos nucifera; assembly: GCA_006176705.1. NCBI lineage: Eukaryota > Viridiplantae > Streptophyta > Magnoliopsida > Arecales > Arecaceae > Cocos > Cocos nucifera. The sequence goes on along the minus strand of QRFJ01000197.1, from coordinate 1,103,956 downwards.
GCTCTTTATCATATTATTGCCACTGAGCCATGAGAAGGATTGTATGGTTTTATGTGAATTTATCTAAAAAAATTGCACCAATTAATTTATGTGAAGTGGCATCATTTGATGCTCTTGTTTACTTTTGGCTCTGCAATGCAATGCTAGATCGAGTGCTGCACAAAATTTGGCATGAAGAAGTTTGTAAGTTTGTGACAATTGTTACTAGAGGAATGCCATGAGCAGCTGCAAAGCCATGTTGACATCCAAAGTTTTTCCCACTCTTTTTAATTGATGCGCACACCAAACCTTAAACCTTTGATGGAGGATTCACAATTCAAAATCATTGATGGGCTATCCAAATTGAAGATCTTCACTGTTGATTTAATCTACACCACTAAATTTGCCTAGAGACTAAAACATTGGAGGTTTCGATGGACTCTTTCCTATGGATCAGTTGGATGCAAAAGCGGATGTTGCCAATTGCATTGATGTTCAATGTTATGGCATTTAAATTGAAAATGAGCACTATTTATCATGATCTACGAAACTTATAACATGTTTATATCAAAATTCAATAGATTTTGATGCATTAATCATAGCAAAATATTAGATTGGGCCCTAAGTTGCTAAACCTGGGATAGGTGAGGATGAGGGAATAGAATATTTTAGAAAGCCTCTTAGTAAGGAAATGCTTAGAAATTGGTGCAGGTTTGAGATTCTAGGAAGATTCTGAAGAAGGAATGTTACCCTATAGCATATTCTGTCCACTAAAATTACACCTTGATAGCTAACTACTTTTTCACCCACTTGATCAATAGATTGGAGACCGCCAAACATATAAATTTTGGGTTTGCAAACAATTTTAGTGATGTACGTCGTTACCAATGGTGTGGACTTCCAAACCATCATTTCTAGCATGTTGCTTATGTGCTCCTTGCATTTATTTAACTAGTTTCCGTCCAAATGATGCCTTTTATATTATGTGTGGTGATAACTATTGGGAAATAAATTGTTTGAAAATTAAAACATTGCCTTGAAACAATGTTTTGAAAACCATACATGGTGGTTGGGTTTCCTACTCTTTCTCTTGCACACTCGCTTGCACACACACAATCAGAGAAGTTAGTCATCTACCTTGGACATGACCTTTGGAAGTTTCTGTCTGAAGCCTACATTCTTACCTCATGTAAATATCTACTAAAGTAAATTCCCTTGTATCTGATCTTTACTGTTCAAATTACCTTGAATTCCAGAGTTAAACAGGAAATTCTGACTTATATTCACATTTGAGATCTTAGATTCCCTTGCATCTTCACAGTCCTTTTTTCTTTTTGATACCTTTCTGCATCAGATAGATATTTTAAAAGAGCTTCCACATGTCCTTAAGCAAAACTTTTACCTGTTTCTTCTAAGAAGGTCATGGTTGTTGGTTGATGACATATTGCCTTGTGAACTGGTTTTCTCAATCCAGTCAGTCACATGACAAACCATGACAGACGATACCTCCATGGAGTTATAAATGTGTTCTTATCCTAGTCTGGCAGCCATTTCATATGTCCCTGCTAGAAACCGGTACTTCATATGTGTTTGACCATATACTTTTCTATCAGCAGATTCCTTTACTACTCCCTGGATGATGAAACTTTACCTCAGACACATGTGATACACCTTGTTGCACTTGGAGTTCACGATGTGAAATAACACATTAGAAACAACACAGGAGATGCTCCTTGTTACATTAGGAGTTCATGATGGGAAACAACTAAAGAGGACCATCTTTGTATCCTTGGTAGTTTTTGAATATTTTTGTGCTTTTGGACACAAGTTACTTATTTCTGCAAATGACTCCTTTAGGCGTTTTGCTTAGTCAATCTCGAATGTTCTTGCTTAAGTCAATTACTGGAAAAGAGCTCTAATCGAGTATGAAATTATTGTTGTCTCTTTTGGCTTCAGGTCCTCTTTTATCCATCTTCTAGTTTCCGCCATTAAATAAATAATGGCTATATTAAATTCAAGTGTGCTTTTGAAATTCTTCAAGGATATCTCTTTTCTTTCTGTTATTTCACTGCTTCTGAATGGAATTTGTTTTGGCTTCAAGTCATCTTTTATCCATCTTCTAGTTGCCGCTATTAGATAAACAATGGCTCTATTAAATTCAAGTATGTTTTTTAAATTCTTCAAGGATATCTCTCTTTTCTGCAGCTTGCTTTGTTAATATGGAGTTATTTTATGGTAGTTTTTGTTGACCCGGGTTCTGTTCCTCTAAATTGGAGGCCAACAATTGAAGAAGAGAACTTAGAAATTGGAAGTTCTATGACGTTATCTGATTATGTTGCTCCTGCGACCAGCGCTTCTGCATGGTCCAGTTCAGAGGGGTTGGAAAGAAGACCGACCATAGGCTACTGCAGTCGCTGTCACAATAGCAAACCTCCACGTTGCCATCACTGTTCTGTTTGTAAGTCAACCATTTGTGATGGAGTTATAAGCTTGAAATAGATCTATTTTTGTAGGCTTAATTTCTTGCCCCAAAATTCTGCTCGAACATAAAAAAAAGAGAGCTCTTTTTCCATGCCATGTAGGAGACTGCACTTATCAAAATTATCTTTTGTTTTACAATTCACTATCTTATTCGTAGTGATAACAATTGTGTTTGTGTATTTATGTATATGTGTCTAAATACCTGTTGATCTATTTATGCATATTCTTGAGCATGGTCTATATGCATGCACGCATGCACCTGTGTGCTTGTCTATAGATTATTGCTTTTTGTCCAACTAGTTCATCATAGCAGTTGCACAAAAATGTCTGTCCCCATTCTTTGCTTGAGGATCATGCAAGGGTCCTATCTAACATAATGCACATATTAACTTTTTGTATCAGGAGAAACATAAAATTCTATCAGAAAAATAATGATCTGCTTTAAGATTTCAGATCTAGCCTTGTGGACTGCGGGCCTGGGCTTCTTGATGGTAACAAACTATTTTAAGGTGGAATACCTTTAAGGTTCTAGGACTCAAAATAGTTGATAGTAGGGTAAGATTTGAAATAGGAGGTGGAAGTTACCTTCAAGTTGATTAACCAATAAGAAGGGCAAATGCTTTTTCTGCTGTTGTTCCTGCATTTCAGCTCTGATAAGATGAAGAAAAAAAAAAGAAACTCTGCAAAATGTGCAGCAGGTCTTATGGGAGTTGGGATTAGGATTGGAATGGAGGGTGAAGAAGGAGAAACAACAAGAAAGTTGGAAAAAAATGGTGGATTCTGCTCTTGGTGGCAAAAAGAGGAAAGTAGAATGCAAGAAGAACAAGAAATGAATGAAGGGAAAAAAACAAAGAAAGAAATGAAGGAAGAAGAGAAGAGACGTGGATGGTAGGGTATAAGATGGAAAGGGAATAAATAAAAAAAAGAAAGAAGGGGGCATGCTAGTCACAAGATGAGGTTGGAGGGTGCGTGAAGCCAATTGAGAGAATATGGAGACCATAAATTCTGGAAAGAAAGAAAAAAACAGTCATCTTTATATTCTTTCTTTTTGTTTGTTGTTCCTTGTTCTCTCAAGAGATTTCTTATCAGTTACCAGATCACAATGATAACCCTTGAATGAAGTTGCTAAAACTTTTGTCTTCTTACCCCCATAAGGTGAAAATGAGATACCGTACATCCCTAGTCGCACATTAAGTCATTTGAAGAAATATGAGGAGAAAAGCAATGGAACATAATATGTATTGTCGCTTGCTTGCTGTCAAAAGAAACTAAGAGAAATGGATCTTATGCCAACCACATTGAAGAGTTCATTTGCATGCTTGTATGCATTGTTGTTAAAATCTTATGATTCACGAGCTGAATCTTACAATCCAGATCAAAATAGTCGAAACGATCTGAATGCCATCCTTGGATCAGGATCAATTTAGGTTCACAACAGGGTTTTTGGTACCGGCACCGGTGACCGTGCTGGTTGCCGGCCGATATGGTATGATACTAGTACCGAACCGTACCGACACTCGGTACGGTAAGCATGCCGGTCAAACCAGCATGCTATTTTTTAATTATTTTTTGAAAAAAATATTCATTAATTTTTAAAAAATATATATTTAAATTATTATTCAATGATATTAATTAATATTTATACCTCTCGGAATTCGAAAATAATGTTAATCGTATGTGATACGAATCTAAAATACATAAATCAGATATCATTAGATTCTAAAATGCTTAAATTAATTTAAAATTTTTTTTCAATATTAAATATGTACTATTCATTAAAATTCGGTCGATCGTCGATATTCATAAATAGTAGGATTATTTATATATTCAAAAGGAACATCAGTCTAGGTAGATCCATAAGGCAGGCGTGCTAGATCATAACTCATCCTTGAAGTGTCACTGAGGTCCTGGCTCTAAGCGGTATTCTTGGATTGATAGTATGGTTGTGAAGGAGCCCATCCAAATAGACCAGCAGTAAAATTGGATCCGTAAGATGCTCCAGGTTGCATAGAATAGTAGCCACTAAAAGATATTTTCGATATATCATATCCATATCCATAAAGATCATAAGATGGCTGTAGTTGCAGATAGAAGGATCCAGAATGAGAAGATGAACATGATACATCTATGAATCTTACTCCATATGCGAGGTCATCTGCAGCTGCATCATATCTTGAATGACCTCGTGGAGCTCATCGTCTATATGAAATTGTATCATTGCGGGCTCTATCAGCATGTTCACTATGGTTCCTATTCTGCGTAGTATACATAAACTGAGACTGATCAATGAATCGAAGACTACTAACAACTGAGATTGATCAATGAATCGAAGACTACCAACTGGCTATATCTCCTATCCTTCGGTCCCTCCATAATCATCAGATTCATGACCAGCTGAAGAACTACCAGTACTGCTCTATCTGGTATTTGAATTTGGGTGAACCGAATGCTCGAGCTCTATTGTTGTCATACTTGCCTTTTTTTTCTTTTGCTCATATCTCTCTCTTGCTGTCTAGACTATGAGGGTAGGTGCTGTGGCGTATTGGTTGGACGTCTAGATGGAATGTTGTTGTTTGTCCATTGAGAGGCATCCACCCCAGCCTCACTAGCAACAAAACTGGTTGGTCGTGGAGGCGATCTTGGCTCATCAAGCTTTGGATCCTACTGCTGACTCATAACTCATTCGATCATCGGATTATCTTCATCTTCAACAATAAAATCACTATAAGTCAGATTCGAATAAGCCAGGTTCGAATACTTCGGCTGAACTTTCTCCTGAATAAATTTGAGCCTCAATCTCAGATTATGATATACATATACAAGATCATTGAGGCATTTCTATTTCAGACGGTTCCTCTGCTTGATATAGATAAGGGCAAAGGTCGACCAATTATGCTCACATCCATTCGATGAAATCATCTAGAAGAGGATCTTGATGGCAAGATCTCTTAAATGTCATGCAGATCCACCAAAATGCATCCACCATTCAGTTGCAAAATAATTAAAAATTACGAAAATAAAAAATAAGATTGAATATAAAAATAAACTTATTGATATATACGTGAATTTATTTTTGATTTGCTTTTAACTACTACATTACTTCCAAATGATTTTGTACCCTTCCTAAATATTTTCGTCTGTAAAAAAATTATTTGTTATAAATTTATAATATCTTATTTGTCGAAGACATCGCTAAGTTAATAAATATCACTGAACTTAACTTGTTCAAGACGTAGGTGCGATGTCTGTATTGGGCTCCATCTTATCTATTATATTTTGTAGGGCGAACAAAAGCTCTTCATCCATGCCAATTCTAAGTATGGAGTACTCGAACTTCGGATTCAGATAGTAAGCTACACATAAATTGCTATAATTAATTAAGTTTATATATATAAATTTTCAAAAAATTATTGATTTGTTGCTCATGTGCTAAGTGCAACTTCCTACCCATTTGATAACCCCATCCATAATCGATGATCCTGATGTATTCATGTGCATGTTTTGAATCTAACATCTCGATTTGTTTCTTTGCCCTCTCCATCATATAATATAAGAAGCCCATTTGAGTGTATCGCTCACCATCGACAATCCGAAGCACTTCATACATAAGCTTGATAGCCGCCACTATCCTCTCAGTCTGCTGCCTGAATGACTGTCTCGTCACTAGGCTCTCCACAGTGCTTCCCTCAGTGCCTGTCTTAGCATATTTGCTCTCCTACCATTCACTACGGACAAACATTTGACGCAATTGTAATTTCTTATCAATCAGGCTATCAAGTGTTATATAATTAGTAGCAAATCGTGTGACACCTGATCTTAATATATCACCTCCAATATATTGCCGCATCAATGATAGGATCTAGGTATGGTTATAAATGAATATGGTGATGCTCTATGCTGACTTTACTATCTTTTGCATCCTACGAATCTTTTCAATATCCATTAATATCAGATTAATATAATATGCAGCACTTGGGGTACAGAAAATATGTGGTCGCTGCTCCATCAACAACTCTCCTGCAGCCTTATATGATGGTCCATTATCTGTAACAATCTGCACGATATTCCGTTCTTCTACTTGATCAATCATCTCCTTCATCAATTTAAGGATATAGCTAGCATCGTGCACCTCAGCTGAAGCATCAATAGACTTGTGGAAAAATGTTCTTTCATCATAATATATCAAGAAGTTGATGATGCTTCGTCTAGTAGGACCAATCCAACCATCATACATCATAGTCAATTCATACACAGACCATCTGCTTTTAAATGATGCAATCCACTTCTCTAAATCCTTTTTATTGCTATCAAGAAACTCACCATGGATATCTCTTGGTCCTGGAGGATCAATACGTAGACCGGCAGCCTGTATAAATGAAATGGTAGAGCAATAATAGAGATTGTCTACAGCATTCGCTGGGATGTGACTGAAGTGAAACCAAGATCTAATAGCTTGCCACATATCCCTCTTCTTATTTTTCTTTAACATAGTGTTAATCCTTTGTTGCTTGAAATCTCTAGTAGGAAAGGCATGTGGATACAAATCATGAATAGTGGCTCCTATTGGAATCTTCCTAGAGGATTTCTTTCTACTACCAAATGCTCCCAATATGGATGTAAGATGGTTGCTGCCTCTACTGGTGGGCTCTCTAATTGAGAATATGCTCCTAAATCATGACTCAGACTCCGCTACAATGCTATCTAAGCCCGATCTGCCCTCATAAACTGACGGTCCAAATGAAGCTCTATGAGCCAGCTCCTCTAGCTATCATTGATCATCCAAACTCACTCGAATAGCAGCATCGATCTGTGCTCGCTCATCATCTGGAGCAGATTCTTCCTCTGACTTCTTAGAGTCATAAGAAGGTTGCTCTCCTGCTTGACGGTCGACCTCTATCTTCTTTAAATTTTTTTCTTCATTGATTTAAAACCAGTGAAGTGCTTCTTCATCAATTAACAGACCTTCTGTGGACACTTACGACACATAGCTACATTTGAATAGCAGCCAGCCAAATGTTACTTTAATTGTGTAATCTCTTCTCCTTTAAATTTTATGTTATATTATTTACATCTCCAATAATGCCGATCTAAGAGCATCTCTTCATGCTCCCAATCAATGTCACGCTCCGGATCCTTCTTCTTTCGTGATGGATCCATTTTTAAAAATTGACAAGCATATTATTTTATTAATTACGTAAAAATGATGGATTTCATTTATCTAATTTTCTTATATTTTATAAATTATTTTATTATTTATTATTTTTTTAAAAAAAAAATTAAAAATAAAAAGTAGAAAAAAAAAATTTGACCTTACATTCATGTAAAATTCTATCATTGATGCTACATATAAATTTTTTAGTTCGTAAACATGCATAAAATGCTATTTTTTTCAAAATTTAAACCTAAAATATTGTGCACAAGATGCGTTAAAACATTAATAAATCGATACCAAATATATGTCGAGAATAGCTTGTAAGTCCCTCATTAATAATCTGATTTTATAGTTTTTTAAAATTTATTTTTTAAATATTTTTTTATTCTAAAAATATATATTTTAATTTTAAAAATTATTTACTTAATGAAAATTAATGATTTTAATGTAATTGTGTAGATCATCCATAGATCTACAATATCTATTAAAATCATATAAAAAAATAAAATTTTGACATAGTTTCTCCTTGTTTTTCCATTTTTCATGAATTTTTTGTTAAAAAAAAGAAGAGGAAAAGAGAAGAGAGAGCGCTAGGATGAAAAATTTACCTCTAATCCATCTTTTTCTTTGTTTTCCTACTGTTTCTGAAGTGGGAGAGTGAGCGAATCTTTCAAAGTACCAAAAAATAAGGAGAGAAAGCCAAAAAGCTTCCTCTCTGCCTCTTTCTCTCTTATAAAGCACCGAACCATTAGGTTTGGTCCGAAACAGGGCCAAACCGATCGGTTCAGACCCGTACTGCCCAATTCGGGGCCGAATCGGGCGGTTTCCTTTTTTTTTTATTTCTTTTGCCCGGGTCCCGATTTTCACATGCAAACTGGGCCGGTTGGATGCTAGTTCGGTTTGGAACGCCCCGAATCGGGCGGTTTGGGTCGGTTCCATAAATTATGGTTCACAAGATTTAGATCCATATGGTGGACTATACATTCCTTTTGATCACAGGATCCAATTTGATAATGTTATTTATATTATTAAATCATGTCTTGATCCATGTTCTATTGTTTTTAACCATATGGCTCTTGAATTACTTATTACTAATAAAACTCAAATAGTAAAATTAGCAAGTCCATTATTGGAGTTCATAAAGTTATAAGTTACAGCTTTTTATATTTTTAAGGTCATATGTTAAAATATTATCCTTGTTTATTGTAAAGCATTCTACATTGAAGGATGGTTAAATTGATAGATAGTATATAAACATCTTGAACAACCAAACCAAACAGAATTTTTGTTTCATTGGAGATACTATATATGGCCCTAAATTGGTGAAAACTAGACTAGTTGTATGTATGCTTTTTATTCACCATTCATGCACTTTATAGTTAACACGTGTTCCAATTTTCACATTTCTTTTATGTTCACGAATTTCTGAAGGAGATCAGAAATATTTTACGGTCTATGATCCAATTCACAATCCAATGCAATATAGTTCCTTCTATGATTTGCGACTTGATCCTGAGCTTAACAACATTGTGTTATTTGTCTGTCCATTATTGGCTGTTTAAAAGTCTGTCATATCAGGGCATTGCTCGGATTAGATGCCAAGATATTCTTTAATCGTACCTTACAACCTTTCTCAGGAGAGATCATCTAATATTAAGTGATTACACTTTGTAAATTAAGAAAACATCAATGTTGATGTGTAAATGCAAATATAAAAATAATGTCCTGTGCTTCTATCTTAATGTCAAAGAGGTAAGAAAGTGATATCTTGTAAATATTGCAGAAATTAAGTTGATAATTAAGAGGAAAACAGAGACAATGGATCCTAGATATGTATAATAGTTAAAAATTTGCAACAAATGTTAGAACATAAACATAGAATAGTAGAAAACCCATGATTGATGCATGACATGGAGAACCTACAGTTGTTAGATCTAAATGAGAAAAAAATTTGATTCCTTAGGATGCATTTGGTTAGCCATTAAAAAGGTACCTTTTTGCTTTTTAATTTTTAAAAAGCAAAAATCAAAAAATAACATTTGGTAACATCATGAAAAGCAAAAAGCAAAAATCAAAAAAATTAAAATAATTGCTTTATATGCAAAGCAAGATTTTTTTGCTTTTTGCTTTTTGCTTTGCATATAATTGCTTTTTGCTTTATAGCAATATAGTTACCAAACATGCTTTTTGCTTTTTTATTTTTGCTCAATAGCAAAAATCAAAAAAAGTAAAAAAAATATTTTTTAAAAATTAAAAATCAAAAAGGTGTAACCAAATGCATCCTTAATGTGGCTAGTTCCTTCTGTTTTTGTATCTTTATTATCTATTGGTAAGAATATACAATAGAATTTAGTAAATAGTAACCATAAGATCTCTAGAATCTGTTAAAATTAAAGGTTTAAGTGCTATGTGCTGATGCATGCCTGTGACAGTGCTTGGCACACAAAAGCATTGTATGAAGCAAGTGAACAATTTCACTTTCACACATGGTCATGAGGAGATGCACATGTTTTGGGTCGGCTTCTTTCTTTCTTTCTTTCTTCTTTTTCTTTTCTTTTCTTCTTCTTCTTCTTTTTGTGAACTATTCTGAACATGTTTTTAAGACTCATAGGCAGTAATCTCAGAATTAGTAAGGTCAAAATATTATTAGCCCCTCCTTTACTCTAGACTTAACTACATTACCTTGTAGGGTGAAATAATTTACTCCAAGTTCAAAGGAAAACATTAATGTCTTTACTTTAAAAAACACAATTTTGTGCCATTGCCCCTTGAAATAAAGTTTGTTGTTAAAAGGTGTTTGGCAAAAATAGTTAGAGTACGCTGGTTAGACAGGCTTTATTCCATCTCAACCCAGTTCTTCTTCCTTTTTTTAAAAAAATTAAAAGGGAAGGGGAGCCCACCCAAATTTGTTCAACCAATAAACCAAAAGAGTTACATTCTGATGTCATGTGGAAGTCTTGAAATACAATGAAAACTATTATAGGTTCTGTGGTTTGAAAGCAACCCATCAATAAAGAGATGAGTACAGTATTTCAGTATAGATGAAACTGGATTGGATTTCTTCAGGAAAACATGTTGGTTCCTTTCTTTCCAAATGGCTTAGAAGATTTCAGTTTTCATGTGGTTCCAAGCTAGTCTAATTAGCTATTGAGTCTTCCTTCATCACCAAGTTGACCAAAGAGCGGGCATGATATATGGGGAGACATTGATGTTCGGTGCTTGTGAAACTTGGTCCCATATTCTCCTCGCAGCACTGAATTGAAGAAACAGGTGATGATGGATTCCTTGTGGGTAGTGCAGAAGGGGCAATTGGCATCCACTGTCATTCCCTTTTTGATGAGAGTGTCTTAACCCAGCTCTATCCTGAACCAGTCTCAACTTTAGGTGTTGCTTGTTCCCAAAAAGAATTGGACCCTAATCCAAAATTTAGACATGTATACGTGTTGGTCGCTATGCTCTGCATTATTTATTGTGATATGGCATGATATTAGACCCTAATATTGTGTAGCACCAGAAAATGACTTGGGCTTATTAGAATATGCAGCAATCATTGCTGAAACACATAATGTTATGAAAAACAGGGAAATCATTCTTAGGAATTAATTTATTATATCATGAAATACTAAGATATTACGATACAACACTACTAACATACAGCTCATTTAGAATGAAGGAAAACAGTTCTATTTGAATTGAATATTATCAAAAGAGAGCCTGGAAACGATAACATCATACTATTCAATACAAAGCTTTGTATTCCTCCGTTCTGTATTAATGTTGTATGAACATAAAAGTTTATGTTATGTTAACATGTCTCCCTTCAATTTAGTATTACAAAATTCTGTATTAAATAACACCACCCTCCTAGTTTTTGTTGTAATTAGAGAAGAAAAAAAAGAGGTTTTAAATTACTTTTGGCTTGGTGCTAGTTCATACTTGTCCTTGCCAAGCGTATCAAACTGGCTTGGCTTGGTGTGGGCTGTTATGGTCAGCATGAGCCTGGCTGTTAAGTTAGCTGGGCAACCTCCATTGTCATGTATCAGCCAAGCCTTGGCATGCATGTGCTGCATGGAATGAGCTGGCTCAGTCTGTCATAACAAATTATGAAGTTAATAATACAATTTTTATTCTTTAGAAGATGTAGATTTGCCCCCAAAATTTTGTTTTTTGGCTATGTAATCTTTTACAGTATTCAGCCGGTACCTGCTGTTCAATGTAAGCTACTATGGTTTTTGGTTCAAATTTCATCATATATGCTTGAGTTTTGTAGGTCAAAGATGCGTCCTAAAGATGGATCATCATTGTGTATGGGTTGTCAACTGTGTTGGAGCACGCAACTACAAATGTTTTCTTCTTTTTCTGGTATGTTTAGAATTCTTAGAGGTGAAATACCTATCAATTTAATTTGTTCGTAAGATTCTGGTTGACAAGTTGTAGTTGAGATATGTAGCTTGCATCCTTTAATTGCCTAAACCAATAGTGTTTCTATTATAAGAGTTTATCTGTCAGGAGTTTCGTAGGTTCAAGTGTCAGGCTCTTGAAGATACCTGGACACTTCGGCACCCTTGTCAAGTGTCTAGGTAAGTATATGGTATCTTTTGTTTAGCAAACCAATCCAAATTTTGCTGAATATGAATAGAGATTTTTCACTAAAAAAGCTGTCAGCATGGAACAACTGACCAGAACAACCAAGGTGCGAGATGGTTCTTGAATAAAATGTTGCACGTGTACAAAATGGGATGAAATAAGGGAGAGTGTAGCATAGGTAGATTGAATGTCCACTACTGCATTCTTTTTTTGAACCTACAAAACATTTTTACATGTTTCTGCATCTGCTGTTTCATTCTATTAGGATATATTTTTCAATATATTTACTCCTAAATCTACTATTACATCTGTCGCTGACCCTTAGATACTGTATACACTTGTTCCCTGTGTGCTTTTTACTGTTCTAGTATTAGATATATCATTATCAAGGGCCAGTCTTATGTTATTGCATGTTTCTGTTGAAAATACATGTTTTGAAATTAAGGACAGCAAATAACTCACCCACAACTACAATATAGAAACTTAGGACTAGGTCATTCCAAGAGGGCATTCTTGCTTGCTAAAATTTCTGAAAAGCACACAGCAATTTGCATTTTCGTTCTTGTATGTTGCCTCTGCTCCTGGGGCTCCATGGAAGGTTGCAGACTTCACTAAGAAGGTTCATGATTGTTAATGCTTTTTCTATCATGTAGTCAGCATATGAACTATTATTGGTTTGACGACACTAGAAAATTCAGATATATGGAGTTGTTTATTGGATCTGCTACCTGCATCCTTATGTATTATCTATAGCTACTGGAGATGAGGTCTATGATAAACTGTAAATTGTGTAAATAGATCTACTGCTTCTCGTTTCTTAGGGGATTACTGCATTTAAAACTGGCTTCTTTTGTTTCTTAATGGATTAAGGAAGTATAAAAAGTTGGAATTAGTTGAGATGAGCCATAGAGGTGAGATCCATTTATTGGACATTTTTGGCTTTCCTTTACTCATTCAGGATAAAACAAATGAATGCAAGCTTCATTTAACTCTTTCATTTTAGACAAGTATTTTATGGCCAACATTTACAACCAGAAGGACCCATTTATTAATAATTCTCATCATGGGTGTGGAAAAAATAGTTAGATCATGCTAGCTGTTGCTAACCATTAAAAAAGCAAAGCTCGAGGCGGCGGTGATTAAGAAAGCAATGCTAGATCCATTGTATTGTGAACTTCAGAAAGAAATATTTTTATTTGCTACTTTTCTCGTGGTGCCATAATTCACTTCAGCAAGCATGCCAAGAAGATTGTAAAGGACTGAACCAATGCTAAGCATTCTAAGTGTCTAACCATACTGTTACTAATTATATAGTCTGTTGCTATGGAAATGGTTTCAGTGCTTTCTTTGTTATTTGAGAATGCATTAGACCTAACAATTTATTTACTTTCTTTTTTGGTTGCTTAGTTCTATACTTTCCTTGAGACGGTTTTAGATGCTCTTGCATTACTTCCACGTTTTATCAAGTTCTTTGGTGATGCAAGGAATCATAATAGCTCCCCTGGCAAGCTTGCTGTTACATTTCTTGCTTTTGGTAAGCTTTTGTCCCAAACATTTGTCATGATATCTATAAAAATTCTGTAGCGAGGCAGTTCTAATAGGTTGTTCTTTGATGCAGTTCTTAATCTAGCTTTTGCACTGAGCCTCGTCTGTTTTGTGGTCATGCACGCATCTCTTGTTTTAAGCAATACCACTACAATAGAGGTAACCATTTTGAACTGCATTTATTTTATTTTTTCTATTTGTCATGTCATGTCTATTTGTTTGTTACAACATAAGGCTATAGATGTATACCAGATTTGTTGTATTCTCAATGTTCTCCTGAAAAAAAAAAAACATGCATTTATATGTAGAACTTACATATTAAATTATGTAAGGGTCAATTTGCCTGTATGATTATGCTACCCATTTTAGGTTTACGAGAAGAAGAAAGCAGCTGCGTGGAAGTATGACGTAGGAAAGAGGAGAAATTTTGAACAGGTGATACCGTTTGGCTACGGCATTTATTATTTCCAGACATTCTGTTTGCTTCCTATTTTCCCTTCTGATATTATGTTATTATAGGTTTTTGGCACTAAAAAGTTGCTCTGGTTTCTTCCATTGTACTCGCAAGAGGATTTAGAAAAGATGCCTGCACTTCAAGGCCTAGATTTCCCAACCCGTTCAGATGTTGAAACATAAAGAATGGTAGATCTAACATTTCACCCGTGCCTGAAGTTGTCATTAACTAGTTGTTCATTGTGTGGCTGGTTAGCTTGTGTAGAGTTTGAATGTTGTGAATTAATTTTATCATTTTTTTTTTGTGACAAAATCACCTGTACCTAACAAGTGAGAGCATGATTAACGTTATCTATTCTCACAAAGTCATTCTATCATAGGTTGAACATAACCCCACCACCAAAAAAAAAAAAGTGTTCAGCAAGAATTTTATAGACTATCAAATGGCTGATTTCTTAACTGTTGCAGACATGTTTCAAGGAAGACAAGAACTGGCTTCTATGGTCGGCAGATTATTAGTGATTGGTTCGAAGGTAACTCACTGCTTTCTTGGATTCTATTGCTCCATGAGATTCTACATAATGCCTGAAGTTAAAAGGAATAAGTGCTATTTGTCCCCCACAAAGTCCATGGAACGGCTGCAAAGCAAGGTTCCAGGGGCAAAGTTCGCATCTTGGCCCTGAACCTGGTTACCTTGTTAAATTTGGGTTTGTGATTCTGAACTAGAGCGCTGGGAGTAGATGGTTGTCATAAGGAAAAGATTTCAGCATGCATTTGTTGAAATACATCTTTTTTACGAAATTGTTTGGGATTCATTTGGTTGGAGTTGTATATTATGTTCTTTAGATAAATCACCATGCATTTGGACCTTGCAAGTTACCAGGTCAAATGCTTTAAATAGAGCCATGGTGAAGGAATGAAATCCTATGATAAAGAGATTAGGATAAACTGTCGACAAGCTTAATAATGTGCATTGGACACCACATGACCTCCATTCAGGTTTAGAGAGTAGTCCCCTCTTACAGTCTGCTACTGCAAAGAGCGTTCTTCAGGCAATTTAGATCTCCTTGGATTTCCTTATTCCAGTTTCACTGAACGGGGCTTCGGGTTGCATCCATGTCATTTATACTGTATATGGGAGTCATGGATTTCATAACTACAACCGTTGAGACTGAAAGCAAGGAAAGAAACAGGCAGGTGTCTTCTCGCAGAACATCAAGTAAAAAATGGGGAAAATGATAGATAATTTTCACGTCTGCATCCATCTATTTATTCAAGTAATGTAGTTGGAATGGTAGAGAGGATTCACGGCATTGTGGAAGGATTCGGAAACGGGCTCGAGTCCGTCGTCGTTCAATTTGCATAATATCTGCACCTCCGCGCGGCAAAAGAGGAGAGAGAGAGAGAGGAACGAGTTATAGAAGACGAGAAAGATGCAATCCATGCCCTCTGGTTTGAGATGGTTGTTGGTTCCGTTTGGCCTTTCCGTATTTGTTTCCAGAGATATTTTCTAAATAATAAAAGATGGACATTTTATTTTAAATCAAAACCAATTAGATTTTTTCAAAATAATAAAAGATATGACGTTTTATTTTAAATCGAAACCATCAAACGGTCGTTGTTGGTTGGCTGGTAGGTGTTGAGAAAGCCATCCGTGCCATTAATGCGCAAACATGCGAGATTCCTGTGACACGGGTTACATCAATAATTTTGACTCCTTGTGTTATTCTTGATTCCATTCGATAAATTTGTGCGATGAAAATGAGATGATTGATGTTCGTGTCTGCACAAGTATGGAACCAATCACCTGCGTGCGAGCTGGAACATGGCAGAGTGATTTGATTGCAAACAATGACTCGTCCGCTTTTTGTGCAGGGTACGGTGGCTCTCTAACAATTAATAAGCATGGTGGGAATAAATATTAAAAGTTGCGGCAGCACCAGCCACTTCATAAAAATAATAAAATATTTTAATTTATATAATTTTAAAAATAAAAATTATTTTTTATAAATATAATTATATTTATTATATTTTTATAATAATTTTTATTTTTAAATTTAAATATTTTTATTATTTTTAGGAAGTATTAAATGCTTCCTAACGAGTATCCAAAATTTATGTTATAAAGCCATTAATTATATCTATAAAAAATAATTTATTATTATAAAATTTGATAAATTAATGAATATGATCCCATTTAGATGTATCCAAAAAAATGAAGCCAATGATGCTAGACATGGATCCACTCCTCAAGTTGCATCACAAAATGATTCATATGCTGCTACTCCTTTTGTCACTGCGACACTTCGAATGAAGAAGCCGAGGTCCAGTTAGAGAACAAAAAGCTACGAATTCAATGAAAAACCTACAAAATAAGTTCTAAAATCAAAAAAAAGATCCTTCGATCTAGGAGGATTTGATGATTAAGTCAGCTGAGCTTAAGAGAATTGTGAATTGAGAAAGATGGAAAGAAGAAAATTTTAGATTCCTTTCGATGAAGAAGCTAGAGAATCGATCTCAGCTTAATAGAGTTAAACTTCAACTTATCTTCGAAAAGTCTACGTCCCTCCTTTATATAAAGAAGTTTGTTAGACGGTTTTATAATTAACCATCTGATTCGGAGGATTTAATTTATTAGATGGTTTTAAATAACCACCTCAGTTTGCTAAAAATTTGTTATAACGAACTTGCTAGCTATGAAGAGATTATAGGTTGGACCATGTGGAGGAGAGCTTGCTCAAATATTTCACTGAAGTCAACATAAGGTCGGTTAAATATTGATGTTTACTCAATGCTGATATAGGAAAGTCGATTAAATACTGTTGTCGTAAGTAGGAAGTCAACTTAATCCCAATATGCTTTTGATGTTAATATAGGAAAGTCGGTTAAATATCAATGTACGATCGGATTATGTCTAATTTGGTTCTGAAGGTCATTGACAAGTGATCTTTTCAATTATGATAAAATCCTATGATAGATCATCCTACAACCAAACTCATCTGATATTGTCGTGTGGTAAGAAGTTGGTTAATTGTACTAACACTCTTTATAACCTGATAAAGAAAAGAGGAGAAAGAAAATCAAAGGTTGACTTTCGTAGGATGTAAATCCAAAAAAAATGAATTTAGTTTTGATATGGATGAATCTCTCCCATCCTTCTTGCGAGGGATCAATAGCAGCTCTCTTTTTCTGATGCTAGATTGACATAAATGTTTAGATTTTTTTTTTTTCTAAATTGATCATAAAGACTAATATCATGCTTTTTTATTTTATTTTATTTTTTTTAATGCAGGACTTGTCATCAATGGCTCCAAATCCTTTTCTCCGGCTAAACGCAGCCTTGTGTTCTCCCTCCAATACAAAGATTCTTGGATCAAAGTTTTCGGCCTACCGTTGGACACCGTGTATATTTCTACGGGGACTCCCGATCTTAGGCTCCTGCATGCCTCGTTCGGCCTTTCCTGGGATTGGGAAACCACCACGAAAAAAGGTGCCCCTGATGAGCATCACAGCCAACCGCACTACTGAGTCCTGACCTCTCATCTCTCAGATTTAAACTGAAACGCATTATCCTAATCAATGGGTCTAACATGCCAATTCCTTCCATCGCATTAAAAAAAGTTGCCAAAAGGTCTCCTCGTAGCTAATTAATGACATCATTCGTGGAAACCAACAAACAAAGGGTCAGCCCATGTGCTCTCAAATCGTCACCTCCTAATGTAATTGGACAAACCTAAAGTATTTTTTTTCTCTTTTGCCCCCTTTTCTTGATGGAGAGACAAATCTACCGGCCATAGCCCATACGGCTGAAACATCTAAATCTCATGAATTAACTTCTTATTTGTTTAAATGTTGGGGCATAGAAATAAAGTAGTAGCCAACGTGATCCTCTACCGTCTCATTCTAGCCACGCACGATAGATTTTAGTCTTTGGTCATTAGATAGCAGGGTGCAAACACCTGCTCCTCCTCACCTCCGCCGCCGTCATAGACCGTGCGCAGAATATTCAATCAATATGCCCAAAAAATGACAACTCTAATCTAATGTATAAATTAGAAGGGAACCTCACATATGTGAAAAAAATTATAGGAATCCCCTCTATGGAGGAGATGGAGCAAGAGAAAGCCCCTCCGGTGGGGAAGATCTCGGCGTTGTCTGTCACTTGCCTGGTCCTCGTTAGCGCCCTTGGAGGCTCGCTATTGGCGCGGTGGGCTCTCGTGTATCACCCCAAAAACGAGCAGCTGTGGATGGTTCCGGTCGGCCTCGTCTTATGCAGCACCCCCGTCATGG
Organism: Cocos nucifera; assembly: GCA_006176705.1. Lineage (NCBI taxonomy): Eukaryota > Viridiplantae > Streptophyta > Magnoliopsida > Arecales > Arecaceae > Cocos > Cocos nucifera. The sequence goes on along the minus strand of QRFJ01000197.1, from coordinate 1,085,469 downwards.
TTTGGTTCGCCGACTTCGCTGCAACGGTCTGAGGTGGGAGGCTGGTGACCAGGGGGGCATGGCATTATACGCTTCTTACACTGGTATAGGAGATGGTTAGATTGCATGAAGGGTATATATATATGGTTCTCCATCCAATATTTGTTGATGATGGAAAATTAGCTAATGTCGTTTGTTCTCGCATTGTTTGATGATTATTGATAATATAACAAAATAATTACTGATTGAGGAATCAGCACAAATTTCAAGCAAGTTCTTGTGTTTTGGAGCTTAATTTGATTGCATAGAATGACGAAGTAAATCGCCTACGATTAGACTTCTTTCCTTTAGGATATGTGGTTAAGCAACGTGGTTATTTATAGTCTTTTTTTTTAATGAGAAAAGGAAAAAGAAAGCTCCAGGTGTGCAAGAAGAAAAGTTACATAGATAATGAAGGTTACGATGATCGAATTATTTTATTGTTTATGGTAATATGTAGTCACCGTAGCTGAGTTTTGGCAGACGTAGTGACAAAGATTAAATATGTCACTTCCATCCTCTGAGAAATGATTTAAGAAAATTTTTAAGATAATCATAAACTTAGAAGACAAATATGTAAAGTAATCAACTATTTGTTTTACTATATTCAAATCCAGTGATATCATTACAGGTATGCCATAAGTTTGACAATAAATTGATAAATAACTTTGGGAAATTAACAATTTGATATTGTAAAATACATTAATATTCTAGATGGGCTATAGCCTACAATTTGATGGATGGAGATTTTGCAAGAACTTTGTTCAAAGTTCGGATACCAAAATGCCGGAGGTTCATGAACCCGGTAAATTCCAGTCATGAGTGCTCATTTTATTCTTTGCCGTCTCTTACTAGACTTTGACTTAGGAACCCTAGTCTGTTTCATTGGCATATTTATTCTCTTGCATGGTGATCCCGAGGGAGAACTTGCTAGTTGTTGCCCAATTGTGGACCCAATAGTGTTATTGTTTTAGAAAATGAGCTCTTCATTGAGCGATCAACTTGGAAGACCTCAACCAAATATAACGCCACCTTTTCAGGAAAAATGACCTGCCTTATAGTCTAAACTCAGATTTATATTTTTCAATTTGAGTTTGATTCTACACGTTGCAATGTGATTATGCGAGGTTATTCAAGTTGCTCTGGCCTTCTCCTTTAAAAAAGAAATAAAAAAGATTAAAAAGAATAAATTAAACAAAAACAAGAAGGTAAAAAAAAACGGGGGGGGGGGGGGGGGGTTAGGTTGGGTACCTTCGACATATTTGGTTGTGATCCCGGAATCATAGTGTAGTGGTTGTCCCGTAAACCCACCAAACAGCTTTACGTTTTGATAGGATTGATGCCGTTTATTCCTTCTTTTATCTTGGCTTAAAATTACTACTAGGAGATGTAAAAAATTTTAACCCAACAAAAGGTAAGAGAGTGATTCCTTCTCTTTCTCATTTTTCTTCTTCTCTTTTCACGTTTTCCAAACTATAATTCATTCCGGATTCATCAATTAAAATATCCCGCAACCAACCGCAGCTTGAAGAGCTATTTGGTTTAGAAAAACTCTCACTTAGGCATAGGTATCAGTTTTCTATCCCGCAACCAAACCGTGGCTTGACGAGCTACTGAGTTTAGAACAACCGCTAATAAATGAGGTCATTGCTACTAGAATTATATCAACTTTAAGATAGTTGGAATTCTCGAAACCAATTTAGTATAACTTTAAGATAGCTACTCATTTCTCAAACCCCAAAAAAAAAAAAAGAGTCTGACATCATTTTTAAATACACTTTCTAGTTTTTATTTATCATCCACTACACGCATTCCACATCTTAAGCGAGAGAGAAATTTAATAAAGATTGTATGAACTAAAGAATAGAGTGTGCAAGTGTACAACCACTTCCATCAGCCATCGGTCAAATATTTACATTTTTATTCTCCTGAACAAATCATGTGCATGAACCAAAAAAAACAGCTATGCCTCCACTCCCTTGTCTCACCCACACATTGGTCTAGTCCCCCCCCCAAAAAAAACCCTCTCCCATGTGGAAAATAAAATATTCCCATCTATCCGTGTCTGTGTGTCTAAATATATATATATTTATTTATTTATAAAGAGGAAATTAAGAGATAGTGACGCTCACGAAGAATCCGAAAATGAAATGAATAAAATTTCTGCCTACGAACAGATGGTTCGAGGCTCTTATCATTCTAAAATATTCTCTGTTTCTACTGTCGTAGCTTTTTCTAAAATGAATTCAAATACATATATTTATATCCAAGGAGCCAATGGAGTCCGTAATCTATTTGGAAATCTTTGATGTATACATATATTTATATCCAAGGAGCCAATAGAGTCCGCAAGTTCTAAAGTTCGAGGGGCGCGCGTCTCCATCCCTGCTGCGCCGCCTTCGTAGACCACCCCAAAGTGACGATGGAACCGGAGACGAACAAAGAGCTCGGCGATGGAAGAAGCGGCACCAGGACGTGGGCTGTGGCAGCGGGCGCGTGCCTGCTCCTGGTTGGCCTCGGCGGGGCCGCGCTCTTGGTGTGGTGGGCCCTCGCTTTCCACCCGTCCGACGAGCAGCTCTGGATGGTCCCCGTCGGCCTGATCCTCCTCGGCACGCCAGTCGTCGCGTGGCTCTCCGTCGGCGCCGATCTCTGCCGGAGATTTTAGCTGATGGGGTCTTTTCCGGCTTTAGACCCGGAGAGATGATCCGAGGAGAGCAGGAAAGAATTAATTTTGTCTTCTGTTTTGTTATTTATTTCTTCTTTTCTGTTTTGTTATTTATTTCTTCTTTTCTTCTTTTTATTTTTGTTTCTTGACATATGACCTGCGTTGGGGGCAGGATTTTGGTGTGCGAGGGGCTTCAGCAACTCATCAAGCTCGAAGCGTCTCCTACGAAGCTAAAGGCTATTTGTATATATATTTTTAAATTTTTGATATTTAAGTGTAGCTGATTGCATGTAAACACAAACAAACGAAAGAAATTGTTGCTCAAATACAAACAAAAGTGATTCTAGAGGCACTCGCTGTCTTTAAGTTAATATATCACCGTGAATGACCAGGATAAAAAGTTATGGGAAGAAACCTCCCTGTTCCAAATATGCAGTTCAGAATTTGAATCACACATCCTTGGAGGTGCACACCAAAAGAATGATAGGATGGAATGATTTCTTTCTTTCTTTAATTTCTTTTCATTTCTTTCTTTTTTCTGCAGCAGGAATGTTGAGTTAGATGGAAGAGAGACATTAGAAGGGTAGTTAAGATCCCATTAGCCAATATTGTTTGGGATGAATGCTCTTTGGTATGAATTTATTTGGATGGGCCCATCACAAAGTTGCGTTTGTTAATGAAGTTCAATTCACACGGTGTTCAACCAAAAAGGACTTTATCCTACCCCATATAGAGGCGAGATAAGAGAGAGATGTAGCCCGTCTATAGTTTTAAAATTTTTAAATGGAAAGGGTCCTTTCCCGGATGGAGAGCTCTCCCACTTGCACACTTCCACCGGATTAAGTCCCAAAATTCTGAGCGTCGAACCTAATATAGGTGGCCAAGATTAATTCATTATAATCATCTATAATCAGTTATGTGCGTGGCTATTATGTTAATTTTTTTGAAATCCAAAATTATTTTCATAATAAAAAAAATAAAATAAAAAGCATAATTTTATACAAGTTAAGGAGCTCTTTCCAAATAGCCTTCTCTTTTTAACCCGATCCCTAGGTCCTACTATATAGTTGGCCAAAGAAGGAGAAATGCTGAAGCATCAACAAAGGAGGAGGTATGCCGAGGTATTGATGGAGGAGGAGGCAGAGGAGTAGGTTGAAGATGGAGGTGGAGAGGAGGAAGAAGGTGGTTGGGTCGAATAAGATTGAGCGAACGGGTAGAGAAGGATGAAAAAGAGGAAATTGGGTCGAACAAGACAGACCAACGAAGAGACTGGTGAAGGAGGAGGAAGGAGGGTAGGGCTGGCTCCATCGAATAAGGCTAAGCAATGGGGAGGCAAGCAAAGGAGGAGAAAGAGGGCAATTGGGTCAAACGAGGCCAAGCCATAGAAAGGTTGGTGGTGGAGGAGGAGAGGACGGTTGCCGAGTCGGACATAGCAAAGCGGCAATGAGGTGAATGGAGAGGAAGGCGATGGGTAGCTATATTGGACATGGCTCGACGAGATGGATGGAGGAGGAGAAGGAAGGGGGGCAGTTGGATCGAACAAGGCCGAGTGGTAGGGAGGTAGGAGGAGGAGAGGGGGTTGGCTGGGTCGGACAAAACCAAGTGACAGGGTGGCTGGGCAAATGAGGCCAAGTGGCAAGCGAACAGGCAAAGGAGGAGGAGGAGAAGAGAGGTCGATTGGGTTGGATGAGGCTAACCAACAAAGAGATTGGAGGAGAGGGAGGAAGTGGGGTGGCTGGGTCAGACGATACCCAACAACAGAGAGGCGGGCAGTAAGTGAAATAGGGAGGCGAGCGGCAACTCGAGGAGGAACTCTATTCAATGGAGAGTATTGAAAAAATATATTTTTTATAATAAAAAAGAGGTGGGCACATTTGATTTACCTTAGAATATTTGACATGGTTCAACTAAGTTAGAATACTTTTTTAAAAAAAATAAAAATAAAAAAGAATAGTAACCGATTTCTTAATCTGGTAAAATAAAATTATCCTAACTATCTTTACTAATGAATTATTAGGATCATTCCTATTTTTGCTGTAGAAAATAATAAAAGCATACTATAGCATATCCCTAAAAAATTTCTCTCACAATCACTAAGAGATGAGAGATGGCACATGTCTATCAGGCAGGCTATTCTATTCAATTCAAATGGTGTATATATATATATATATATATATATATATATATATATATATATATATATATATATATATATATATATATATATATATATATATATATATCATTTGCTATTCTATTTGTTTGCCTAACTTATAGAAGTTATAGTCTTATTTTAATTTTTTTTCAATTTATTCAACATAATATTTATCTAATTTATTGAATTAATAGCCATAATTTAGATTTTTTTAGCTTAATTGCTTAAAAAATTTTATACCTTTTTTTCTTTTTTTTTATTTTAGCACATTCTCTAAATTTTTTTAACCTATTATAAGTTGTTGCAATTTTGGCTTACCATCCAACTTCACCATTTAACTGTATATATGAAAATGATGCGTCTAATTTAGATAAAATGGCTGAAAATATGTTAAAAAATAGTCCTCTTGACACACACGTGCCGAACACGAGCGCCCTGATTGGCACCGGTGCACTCTATAGTACGACGATATTGCCAAAGATGGAGTACATGAACTTGGCCAGCCAGTCGAACTCCCCTTCCTGAAATTGCTTGATTCACCACTTGAAATACCGCTCCTAGGCCTAGAACTTGATGACGTGCATGTAGTTAAGCATCTCGTTGGTGGCCTTCTTGTGCTTGTCGTGCATGCCCATGAGAGAGAACTGGTAGTGGTTGTTGCAGCGATTGCCGAGAAAGACGAAGAGGATGATGCCGACGATGCTCATGATGGCAGAGGTGATGGAGGAGCCAAGGTAGATGTAGAGGAGGCCGAGGGTGGTGCCAACCTAGAGGGGCATGAGCTAGATGTAATGGATCTAGGGAGTGAGTTGCTGGGCGTCGACGGCCATATAGTTGACAATCATGTCGATGCCATGGGACTGGCGGGTGGAGCAGGAGAGATTGAGGCCCTTATTATAGAGGGCAGTGATGCACATGGAGCGGAGGAGATCCCCAGCTTGGCGGAGTGGAAGTTGTACTAGTGGGAGGCCAAGACATCCACGAACTTGACGGCAAGGAGGGTGGTGTAGAAGTAGTAGCCCTCGACGATGGAGGACCGAAGGCCGGAGGTGGAGTCTACAAAGCAGTTGACAAGGGTGGGGCCGATGAACGTGACGATGAGTAGGAGGATGAAGAGGACGGCGATGAATAGTAGGTGGGGCTAGAAGCAGCGGAGCAGAGTGGTCCGAATCGAGTGTGGGCCGACCGGTCCATCGGCCGGGCCACTTGGATTGGAATAACTCGTACATCCGCTTTGTCCGGTGGTCCGGTGCTTGGGATGGCACACATCCAAATTTAGCACCAATCGGTAACTCTTGGAGATCAGAGGGTTCATCCAGCTCCATGTGGCATGGGAGAGAAGCGAGGCGGTGGCATTGGAGGTGACGTGGGATTTATCGTTGAGGTTGGAGTCGAACCAGGCCAGTGGTTCATCGGCCGAGGGGAGATGGTCAACAGAGACACCAGTGGAGCTGAAGATAGCGAGGAAGAGGAGGGGACGGGAGATGGCGAGGGCGATGAGGGAGAGGATGTCATCGGGAAAGATCAGGGTGGCGGAGGTAAAGCAATAGATGGCAGAGGCAAATAGGAGGGCGATGAGTATGGCGGCAGCAATCTAGTAGATCCAAAGGGTGGCCGGGTGGGTAATGACCTCGAAGCACTTCTTATGGGCGATGAGGGTAGATGCGGCGATGTGGGAGAGGAACTAAAGGAGGAGGAAGGAGGCTCCAGTGGGATTTATTAGGATTTAACGTCTCAAATTTGATCCATAATAAGAAAAGAATTAGTTTTCAGTATAACAATCGAATCGGCTCTGATACACGGTCGAACTAACTCAGATTGAGATCGAGCTAGCTCAAACTACAGCCAAGTCGGCTATCTCAGGTAGATAGACAATAGAAGTTCGGATGAGACATGGTCAAACTAGTTCGATCCCTGATCGAGCTGGCTCAACGGAGGCAAACAGAATACAATTAAATTTTTTCTATTTGGACTCAGATTGTGATTAATTCAAAGGATCTACGAGAGTTGCATGTGGACCATAGGATCCAGCGACCATGAAGGATTGCGGTCATGATCTAAACATCGAAAAATATTTCAAGACTTTATCAAGAATATGTTCGACTTATATTAGAAGAACGAGTTCTGTTAGGACTCCTGTGAATTGCTGAGAAGAGGATTTTCATCCTATTTAAAGGACTGAGATGCTGTAGAGTAGAAAATATAGTGCGTATGATGTGAGAGGCACGTAAAGAGGCTCAGGCAGCCATCGAGAGGAGCTTGATAGAGCATCGAGTACGTGCAGCCCATGAGAAAGAAAAGCAACATATGCATAACATCCGATGAGAAGGCTGTGAGGGCAAAGCATCTTGTAGCTTTTATGGATCTTTTTAAGATTCTGAGAGAACTTTTGTGAGGATAGCTTCTACTTAAGAGAGATTTATGTACGGTAAGTTGAGAGTGGATATTCTCCTCTTGTACCTATTTTTCTCTTTCATAGTGAAGCTTTACATGCCCCATGGAGGTGAGCCTTTAAGTTGATCCACGTACTTGATTATTTTTTTATTTTATTTTTTTTCTTTCTGCCGCAATAATTTGGTACTAAATTCTTAACAAGTGATATCAGAGTAGTTGATATCCCAATAGTTTGGTATCAGAGCGAGTTAATACCATAATAATTGGTATCAGAGTCAGATAGTATCGGACATAAATTGTAGCAGTGGATAGAGATTGAAGAATATGGAGAAGATAAGCATAATTAAGATGGAGATTAATAGGTTCGATGGAAAGAATAATTTCTTTTTGTGGCAAGAAAGGATAAAGGATGTCCTCATCCAATATGGATTGATCGACGCTCTCTTATATAACGAGACATCAGCCACCACAGAGGTAAAGAATTGAAAGTAGATCCAGATGTAGGCGGTGAGCACAATCCGCTTGTACTTAGTGGATGATGTGGTGATCCATGTACTTGGCGAGACTTTTCTGATGATGCTATGGTCGAAGCTCAAAGAGTTGTACATGGCGAAGTCGCTCACCAACATACTATTTCTTTAGAGGCGGTTCTACCAGCTGTAGATGGACAAAGACCAGAGCATGCGGGAGTATTTATCTAACTTTCAGAAGATCCTCATCGACCTTTTCAGCATTGGTGAAAAAGTTGAGGAGAAAATCAAGGCGTTGGTCTTGCTAGCGTCGCTCCCCCTTGGTATGAGTCCTTGGTGACTGCTCTTCTAATAAAAAAGAGTACCATCAAGATGGACGAGATCACTGCAACGATACTCCAAAATGAGATTCTCAGGAGGAAGAATCCAGTTTCGAGCTTAGATGGCGACAGCTTAGCTTTGGTGATTTCTGAAGGAGCAAGAAGCAGTAGATGAAATGATAGAGGATCGTGAGGAGGATGATCCAGGTCCAAGACGAGAGATCCTAGCAAGATCAGATGCTATAAGTGCGACGAGTTGGAGCATCGAGTCAAGGATTGCTCATAACTCAAGGATCGGAAGAGGGCTACTGCAGCGATGGCCAATAGTAAGTCTCCTAGAGATATCTGACGAGGTATCTAGTTCTTTTCAATAGTGAATTTTAGATTCTACATGCATATATCATATTTATTGCAGAAAAAAGTAATTTGACTTTCTGGAGAGAAGTGATGGCACTATTTATCTGTCGGATGGATCAAGCTATACGATAGAGGCATCAAGACGGTCAGCTGAAAGACACATGATGGTGCAGTGAGAAGATTGGGGGAGGTCCGATAGATATCCGATTTCAGACGGAATCTTATTTCATTGAGCAGATTGGATTTAAATGGCTACAAGTGGGTAGCTGGTAATGGAATCCTGAAGATCATGCACGATGATAGGATGATATTGGAGGGAAAGAGGAAGACAAGAGGACATTACTATTTTGCAGAAAACCCAGTGCAAGGTGGAGCTTTAGGAGCCAGAGGGAGCCCAGTACAAGGTGGAGCTTCAGATAGAGATGGATCGAACACGAGATGGAAGACTTGGGAGGACGAGATGCGACGTCACATAGTGAAGTTCCTATTGCCATAGAAAAATTTTTTAAGCAGATCTTTGGTCAAAATGGACACAAGCCATGATAGAGGTGGGATCGAGTGGTTTGGTTCGACTCTCATGTTTGTCCATCTATGATCAGCAGGCATACCTCAGGGCATGAGGGCGAGATGGATCACAAGCTCTCAAAGTCAGATGGAGGCCGAATATCGAGTAGAGGTAGAGATTGTTAGGATTTGATGCCTCGAATTCGATCCACAGTAAGAAGAGAATCAATTTTCAACACAACAGTCGGGCCGACTCTGATATGCGGTCGAGCTGGCTCGGATTGAGATTGAGCCGGGTCGAACCACAGTCGAGTCGACTCTCTCAGGTAGATAAATAGTAGAAGTTCGGATGAGATGCAGTCAAGTCAGCTCGACCTCTGACCGAGCCAGCTTGATGGAGGCGAATAGAACATGATGGAATTTTTTCTATTTGGACTCGGATTGTGATTAATCCAAGGGATCTACGGAAGATGCACGTGAACCACAGGATCCAGCGGCTATGGAGGATTATGGTCATGATCTGAAGGTCGAAAAATATTTCAAGATTCTATCAAGGATATGTTTGACTCATATTAGAAGAATGAGCCTTGTTAAGACTATTTTGAACTACTGAGAAGAGGATTCTCATCTTATTTAAAGGGCTGTGGTGCTGTGGAGCAGAAAAGATGGCACATATGGTGTGAGAGGCACGTTGAGAAGCTTAGGTAGCCACCGAGAGAAGCTTGGCAGAGCATCGAGTATGTGCAGCCCACGAGAGAGAAGCAACAGGTGCATAGCATCCGACGAGGAGGCTGTGAGAGAAGAGCATCTTGTAGCTTTTGTGGGTCTTCTTGGGATTTTGAGAGAGCTTTTGTGAAGATAGTTTTTAGTTAAGAGAGATTTATGTATGGTGAGTTGAGAGTGGGTGTTCTTCTTTTATACTTATTTTTTTCTTTCATAGTGAAGCTTTGCATGTTCCATAGAGATGAGCTTTTAGACTGATCTACGTACTTTATTATTTTCTTATTTTATTTTTTTCTTGTTCCTACTGCAATAATTTGGTACTAGATCCTTAACAAGCAATATTAGTGTAGCTGATATCCTAATAATTTGGTATCAGAGCTAGTTGATACTACAACAGGATCAAGAAAGATGAGTAAGGGCCAGGATAATGAAGATGGTGTAGGAGTTTGCCAGGAGGGAGGAGATGGTGAGGGCAAACTTGAACTAGAGGTCGTTTGGATAATGACCCAGGATTGGGCCAGTAGAGGCTTATGCGCATTAGAGTCCAGTTCTCGACTACCTCTGCAATGGTGAAAGAAGTGCGAGTAGAGCTTGTGGAGGGTGAAGGCAAGGAGAAGGAGGAAGGCATCGATGGTGGAGAAGAGAAGCTGCTGCAAGCAAGAAGAAAAAAAAAAAAATAAAGCAATTGGAGAAGAGATTGAGGCTGGTGGATGGAGAATAAGGGCTTGTACGTGAATATTATGTCATTGTTGATACATCATTTCCACGGTTAAACCGTGAAGTTGGTTGGTGGTTGACGGTAGATCAATATTATAATAATTTATAAATTATGCATATTTGATAAAAAAAATTAAAAATATGCTAATTTTTTTTAAAAAAAGGTATAAAATTTATTAAACAATTAAATCTTTTTTATTCATACTTTCAGATTTAAATATACAGGAAGTATTTTCACATGGAGAACTTTGTGTCACTTTCAATATTCCTACCCGGTGCTGCATTGCGTCACATTCCTCACAGTTAAACAATACTTTGTTCCTTGAATTATTTGTGTGTGTGTGTGTGTATATATATATATATATATGCCGGGAATGCCATGCTCGCGCACCTTCAATAACGTGGCAGATATCCCTAAATCTCATATAATACATCCATCCAGACAAATCAGATAAGTTAGCCAATCTTTATTTCTTTACTTTTTCTTTCTTAAACAAACAATGGGAATGCTGCCTACCCAATTTGACCCAAATCCGTTACATAATGCATCACGATTCATGCATGGGCTTAGTAAATAACTTTCTTAATTCAAATTAGAGGGAAGTGCCTCACTTCCTCCATATTCCATGGAAAAGCAAAAACATGCATGCATGCATGGGCTTAAGAGAGAGATCCAATTAGCAGAATCAAGTCCCATCGACCGCAAAGCTAGCTAGTCCCGTTGATCGAGAACTTAGCAAGCCATGGTCAAGTGCTGAAAGTTATATTAGACAACGCTGGAAGAAGTAGAACAAAGAAGTTGCATTGTCGTAACCATAAGGGCATATACCACCTATTAATTTGAGCCAATGACATACTGATTACGCCCATAAAGTGAACGGTAAAATTGATTTTGCATCATGGCGTTGACATTTTCATAGCACAAGAAAATTGCTGCTCAATTATGCATGCAGGGAGTAGATGATACTATAAAGTGTACACTTCAGCAAAACCAATTTCCTCGATAAGAATCCATGTTGGGCTAAAACCGTAGCTTAGTCGATCACCAAATTTTATTGATTTACTAGCTTTTAGTAAATCTTTATGGAATCAGATTTCTATTAATTATGCAATAGGTGAGCATTATAGCATATATAGGTCAGACTGTCATGAGAGCATTGGTAATTTTATTCCGTCAACCTGTCAGTGTTTCAGTTCCCTCTTTATACGTTGCCGGAAATAACAAAGATATTGTAATTAGAGCATATACTTTCTCAAAAAACAGGAATTTTGATAGCAGGTAACCTTTCCATGCAGATATATATATGACCTAAAGAAAGGATATAAAACTTGAAGGGTGGCGTGCGAAATTCCAGGGATTAGTCATTGTTGGATGGTTGTATCTGTGAAAGGAGGGATCCAGGTACGGTGGCATTCAGGGACAAACATATCTAAAAAGCCCAGGGAGTAGCTGAATCCATCGCGGGCGATGCGCAAAGAACTTACCTAATTTTTAATGACCGGATTGAGACGGATTGACTTGGAACTGATGAGGTCCGCAGGCCACTATTTCAAACCGCGGCTTCTCCGTGTTCGGTTCCTTATGCTCACTTGGTACCATCCATGCAGCAATTGGCCCACCTGGAGTGGGATTCCTTGGAGTTTTTATCTTTTGCGGTTCCATCCGCTTCCATTACAACGACGGCAGTCTTTGTCAAAATTTAGGATAAATACTAATTAAATAAAAATAATAATATTTAATTTATTTATTTATTTAAGAATATAAAGATCAAAATAATGTATTAGACTGTTGCTCTCGTAAAGATCCTCACCAGACCAAACATGATTTTCTCCTTGTAAGGTCTCAAAAAATTCTCTCAACCTAACTTATGTTACTTTCTATCCCTCTTATTAAAATGGCTTTCTCCTTTTTCTACTATGAGATAAAAATATTGCGATCCCACTTTAACTTGAAACAAGCTCAAATATATCATAAGGTTAATCTAAATATGGTGGACTGGCACTAAAATTAAATTCCAAAAAAATAAGAATTTACATATATAAATCTTAATGGCATGATGGTCCATGAATGGATGCACATGGGATATGGAAGAACTCAATTGGAACTCTCCAATTCCTAACACGGAATCCTAACTTGAGCACCTCTTGCACGTGGTCCTTGGTGTATGGTTTAACGTGCGACCTCTGTTCTGCAAAGACAAGAATAAAAGGCCCCAAAATGACAGCCACTCCATACATAATTGGCTCCAATTATTCGAGAAGGAGATCAAATCTGTTATAAATGTAATTCAAGACTCGGCCATTAGAATTTTGATGTAATTTTTTATCATGAATTATGTGTTTTTTTTTTTTTTTTTTGCTTTGTCCAATTATGCCTTGTAAAAGATCCGATACCTTAAAAATGGTGCCAACCACTCACCCTCTACAACCCTAATTACTACTGTTTTTATGATCGTTTATGTAGTGAATATTTAGTTGATGAGAAGATAGACCCATCATCATGGTCCTATTTTTCTCAAAGAAAAATAGGAGAATTTTTTTCACAGCTGCCTATTTTCCTTCTTTGTGAAGGAAATAAAAGATTAATAAAATGAAGCTGCCCATGTTTCATAATCATATTAACCTTTGCATGTCCAAGAAATGGGTCTCCTTTTGAAAAAAAAAGAAGAAAAAGGGATTGAAGAAAAGTAAAAACAAAATCTGCTGGTGGATTCATATACTCGTTGACGTTTACTTTTTTTTCTTTTTTATAAATTTACCAATTGTTGTCCTTCTACGTGCAGAAAATAATATTAGAACTGCATTCAAGTGCTTGACAGAAGAAATTCCCTCAAACGATTGGTCGCAAACCCACCATAATTTTCACAAAGAAATCTTAGTAAATAAAAAACAAATCTTTAAATCTTTGTTTAATACTACGTCAACTGAAAAGTTAAAACGGAATGGAATTCTTCGATGCTGCAGCAAATATGGTAGCTAGAACTCACACCGGTATTTGATAGTCTAGTTAAAGCCTGGCCAATGTGAGATAGAGCTCACACCGGTCTTTGATAGTCCAGTTAAAGCCTGGTCAATTTGAGACATTCCCAAGAATTTTGCATCAAATTCAAAACTCCAAATAAACAATTACCAAAAGGAACTACGGAGAGGAACATCATTTAATTTTCTTCCCGCATTTTCCCCCCTGTCGCTCATCTTTTTCTCCTCTCGGGCCCACATTATCCTAACTCGATAGGCTCCATCGGGTCCCGTGGCCGGTGACCGCATCCGTCAAAACCATGGGCTGCCACGGCAGAATCGCCGTCCTCGGCAATGGAAGGGAGAAAAAGAAGAAGAGCAACTCCTGATTTGCCTTTAACGATGATAATGACGATTACTTGCCATGGGTTTTCCTTAGCCAGTCATACTTGTCTTCCACCTCTTCTCGTCTTTTGTGAGGCTAAAAACCTTTTACCAAGCTTACCATTTTTCCGTACCATGTCACGCATCTATTCTGTTGATGAGAAATACTTTTATTTCCTCGTTATCTTAATGATAATGGTGGGAGTCTCAATGGACCCAACATCTCTTTTCCGATCCTAACCTGGCCCATTTGAATATTTATAACCTGGCCCATTAGGATTTTATCCTCCTCCTCCTCCTATTCTTTTAATTTATTTCAGGAAAGGGAGCTAGAAGCATCATACCTGATGCCACGAGAAATGATGACTCTTGTTACCCTGGAAGCCTTCCTACCGCTCGCGTGTTGCAGCCGCCTTATCGCTTTCATGCACGTAAGTTGCATCTTTTATTGAATCCGCAACGGAGTGTTGCATTCCTCGCGCTATTTCTTGTCTCAGCTTGCTACGAAACAATGTATGGTTGCAGCATTCATTCCCACCACACACTAATTAGAAATGGAGAGACCAATATCCTTGGATTATTACTGGATTATCCTACTAAGTTGCTGAATTGATTCAGACGCACGAATATGAGAATTATTCTCAACCTGATTTCCTCCCAAATAATTGAGAAACTCTTTTCCTAGCCACCTTCAAGAGAGACTTCAATGCAGTCTAAAGATTATAGAAGACAGCTGCGTACGTGTAATAGCAAGTTTCTGGGAACAAATTAGCATCGATGATAACTTACATTTGCAAAGACTTTGAATAATAATAATGATAATGATACTAATGTATTAAAAGGTCATTGATATGGTCGTACTTAGCCTGGTGCCGAACCAGGCCTGTTTATTATATTGTCAAGGTACATAAACAGCATGATGGCAATTAAGATTGGCATGCCGGGTCAATGTATTGATCTATATAAATCATCTCTGTAAACGATATATGAGATTAAATGTACGTATTTGTTATGGAAACATGTCCCATAGCATTTCTTTGTTTTCTTTCTGGAGGATGCTTGACATATTAAGGATTAAAATATTTTCGAATGCTCAGCCGTTCATATTAAATTGATTAATAGGGAGATGATCATTGTGATCCTTTAAGCTCTGAGTTTCCGTTGTTTAAAACATGAATAATCCAGGATAAATCATAATTTGTGAAAATTTGTTATGTTTCAATACATTTTCAGATGAGAATAATACAAAGAATTTTAAAGAAAGTAAAGAAAATCAAGAACAAATTAATCGGGGACTTTCAAAAGGTTAGTGGAAACTATTGCTATGTAACTAGCTAGCTTTGGCTCGGGTATACGAATTAGTTGAATTAGTAAGTTATTGGATCCAGTTCAACCTTGCTGTCGCCCTAATTTCGATTAGGTTTTTTTTTTTTTTTTTTTTTTTTTTTTTTTTTTTTTTTTGCCCTGACTCGTAGAAAATACAAAAATAAAAACTTTTCCAGTAAATATATAATGGATTACAAACTAGAGGCATAAAAAAAAAAAAAAAAAAAAAAAAAAAAAAAAAAAAAAAAAAAAAACCATTAATAAGGTCTGAGAAGGTTGCACTTCAAGTTTTACTGACCCATAATCCACAACCCATTCCAGTATTCAGCCCATAAGCATGGCTGCGTGAGATTAAAGGTCCCAATGTTAATCCTGGATGGACTAAATAGGTTGACTGCACTGGCACTTTGCATGCTCAAATGGTGTTGTTGGGAATAAACCCCACTTCCATCGAAGTCCAATCAGATGCTCAGCCGACAATGCAATCGGTAGTCACGGAAAAGCTTCAGCGGACGAGCCTTAGTCGAGCTCCTTAGCGGTCGAACTCCTTGCGGACTCCTCCAGCGGTCGGACTTCTATGGAAGCCGGACTTCTTGCGGACTCCCCCAACGGTCGGGCTTCTACTCTCCCAACGGTCGAGCTTCTACGGAAGTTGGACTCCTTGCGGACTCCTCCAACGGTCGGACTTCTACGAAAGTCGGACTCCTTATGGACTCCTCCAACGATCGAACTTCTCAGTGGCCAAATTTCTATGAAAGTCGAACTTCTTACAGACTGTCGACGAATTCCTGCAGGCGATCCTACTACTAAATGGTTACACGATAATAACGATCGGCATTTATCAAGTCAATAACGATCGGCATTAATCAGGACAGTTACGACAATCATCAATCAAGGCAGTTATAACAAGCTCCGTCTATAAAAAGGATCCTTCAGATATGCTTAGGCCAGGTTCTAAAACTCTTCTCTCCTCCTTAAAACTCTGCCAAACTCCACACTGAGCACTCTATTTCTGTTGGCCAGAGCTAACTTGAGCGTCGGAGGATCTTGCCAGAGCCACCCCCACCGGCTCCGGACGGGATGTCGTTTTGCAAGTCATCGGTGGCAACCTCATCCTCCTCCACTCCAGTTCAATCCGACGTAAACCAGTTTCTGCACCAACAGATTTGGCGCTAGAGGAAGGGCCCCCTCTGTTCTTGAGGTTTCCTCAATCTTAAAAGAGTGCTCAGCGATGATCTCTCTCCAGAAATCTCCCTCCTTCCTCTTCAGAGTTCTTTTCTAAGAGAAGATGCCTCCTAGGAGAGCTTCGATCCGACGATCAACGGCCTCCATGGTTCAATCCCACTCAGATCCGTCTGCTCCCACTCTAGCCCCGGTAACCCAGGTTCCATCTGTAGCTACGGTCGATGCGGAGCAGTTCAACCTGCTCGTCCAGCAGGTTCGTGGCCTCATGGAGGCGATGCAGGCCATACACCAGCAGGCCCCGGCACTGGCTCAATCGATGCGGGATTCTCCAGAGCCCTATGGTCTGGATCAGGAATGGCCAACTTGGGCTACCCGACCTCCGATCCCCGGAAGGAAGAAGCAGAGGAGGGAAGGCCCCTGCTCGGACCATGACTCGACTCAGGGGGAAGCTTCGCACCTATTCTACCAGAAAACCTTGGAGATCAAAGATCGTGAAGATCTCTTAGATCAAAGGCTCTTAGAAATAAGTCGACGGATCGAAGAACTCCATCACAATCCCTCCTCTCATGATAATGACGTTTGTGCTAACCCTCCCTTTTCGCAGAAAATTATGCAGGAACCGGTCCTGCCGAACTTCAAGCTCCCACAGTTTGAGAGTTACGATAAGACCATCGATCCAGTCGACCACCTGAAAGCCTTTTGGATGATGATGTTGCTCCATGGCGCATCAGATGCTATTTTGTACCGGGCTTTCCCCTCGACCCTTAAGAGAGCCACCAGGAACTGGTACTCGATGCTTAAGCCGAGTACCATCTTATCGTTTGATCAGATGAGCCAACAATTCACAGCCCACTTCGTCAGTGTCGGCGTCCACGTCGAAGTTTGAATTTCTTGATGAATGTCAAGTAGAAGCAAGAAAAATCCATCCGGACTTATGTCACCTGGTTTAACGCTGCAGCATTGGAGGTCCGAAACCTGGACCAATCCGTTGCGATGGCCGCGCTCAAGGACGGCCTTCAAAAGAATGACTTGCTGTTGTCTCTGAAAAAGAAATATTTCAGAAATTTTGCTGACATGTTAACTCGGGCTGAAGGTTATGTCCGAGCTGAGGAGGTCTTCAAGACCAAGGATGATGAAGTCGAAGGCGAGTGGCAAGTTGGCGAGTCAAATAAGTCCACAAAAGCAAGGAAGCCGAGTAAAGTTCGACCACATTTTCGAACTCCTTCTAGGTGCAGGCAAGCCCGAACTCTTCCTCGGGCCTGGAGGTGAGAAAGTCCTGATGGAAGGACACACTGAGGTTCTTCCCAACACCGAGGTTTTTCCCAACGGAGATTTCACAACTACGCCCCCCTTAACTCTCCGAAGACTCAAGTGCTGATGAAAATCAAGGAATAACTTTCGAGACCTGAGAGGATGCATTCTCATCCTAGTAAACGTAATTTCAATAAGTTCTGTCTTTATCATCGTGACCACGGCCACGACATTGAGGAGTGCATCCAACTCCAAGATGAGATCGAAGAGCTCGTCAAGCGGGATAGATTTGGTCGATTCTTACAGAGATGGCCTGAAGGGCAAAAAGATCGGTTGAGAGTGCTACCACCGAGGGAGGAGGACCAAGGAGATCGACCGTCTCTTGGTGTCATCAATACAATCTCAGAGGAACTTCAACAAGAAGAGGTTAGTGGATCTAAAGGACCGATGAAGAAATAGAGGACTGAGGAACCTGTGACCTTTACTGAGGCGGATGCGTAGGGGGTCTAATTTCTGCATGACGATGCGGTTGTAATCTCTTTGAACATTACCGATTATGATGTACGCTGTATTTTAGTGGACAATGAAATTTTGGCCGATATGTTGTTTTACGATGCCTTCTCAAAAATATCCTTATCCGATGGCCACTTGGGACCTATGAACTTTCCGCTGATAGGATTCATCGATAATGCCATACCAGTTGAGGGCATAATAACTTTGGTTGTGACAGCAGGACGACGCCCGAAACTGACCAAAGCACAAGTTGATTTCCTAGTCGTAAGAACTCCGTCCGCCTATAATGCCATTCTTGGCCGACCTGGTCTAAATGCACTTCGAGTGGTGGTATCGATCTATTATTTGAAGATAAAATTTCTGACAAGTCACGAGATCGGAGAGGTCAGGAGAGACCAAGCTTTGGCGAGGCACTGCTACTCGATTGCCCTACATAAGGGAGAGCAGTCCAACTCTTATCTTGTTGATAAATTGGATGTCCGAGATGACCTCACTGAAGAACGGGGTGAGCCTATGGAGGATCTCGTCTCTATGCCCTTAGACGACGGGAACGTCGAGCATGCGATGCAAATCGGCTCCAGCTTGGCAGGCGAAGTTCGCGAGCAACTCGTTACCTTCGTCAAAAGAAATGCAGACATCTTCGCCTGAACCCCAGCAGATATGCCAGGGATTGACGCTGAGGTCATGGAACATCGACTGACTGTCGACCTGAGGCATCGATCGATAAAAGAAAAGATACACCACCACGCCCTGGAGAGGCAGAAAGCAATCATTGAAGAAGTAGACAAGCTCCTCAAAGCCAGATTCATTTGGAAGGTTAATTATCCGATCTGGATCTCAAATGTGGTCCTCATCAAAAAGACGAACAACAAATGGAGGATGTGCATTGACTTCAAAAAGCTGAACAAGGCCTATCCGAAAGACAGTTACCCTCTAACTAGGATTGATCAACTGGTGGATGCGACTTCGGGCTATGAGCTTCTCACCTTCATGGACGCCTTCTCTGATTGTAATCAAATCCGGATGGCATCTGAGGACGAAGAGAAGACCGCTTTCATTACTGACCGTGGTCTTTATTGTTACAGGATCATGCCCTTTGGACTAAAAAATGCAGGGGCAACGTACCAGCGTTTGGTTAATAAGATCTTCAAGAAGCAAATCGACCGCAACATGAAGGTGTATGTGGATGATATGCTTGTCAAAAGTTGAGCTTCAATAGACCACCTCACCGACCTTGAAGAAACCTTCGGTGCACTCAAAAAACATAAGATGAAATTGAATCCGACCAAGTGCGCCTTTGGCGTGACCTCAGAAAAGTTTCTAGGGTTCATGGTGTCAAGACATGGGATTGAAGCAAACTCTGAAAAAATTTGAGCCATTCAGGAGATGACCACCCCAAAAATGATCAAAGAAGTTCAGTGCCTGATCGGAAAGGTGGCATCCCTAAATCATTTTGTCTCAAAGTCGGCCGAACGATGTGTGCTTTTCTTCCAAATTCTCAAGCAACCAAAGAACTTCTGCTGGACAGTGGAGTGCCAACAGACATTCGAGAAACTTAAAAACTACCTCAACTCATCCCCATTACTAGCAAAGCCCGAACTTGGAGAGAAATTATTCTTATACCTGGCTGTCTTTCCAGTGGCCCTGGCGGCAGTCCTGGTCAAAGAGGAAGCGAAAATGCAGCGATCGATCTACTATGTGAGCCGGATCTTGAGGGATGCGGAGATCAGGTACTCAAGGTTAGAAAAATTGATTTATTTTCTTCTAATTGCTGCTCAAAAACTCCAACCTTATTTTTAGGAGCACACCATTACGGTCCTCACGGACCAACCAATAAAAATAGTCCTGCACCGAGCAGATGCTTCTAGGAGAATTGTAAAATGGGCAATCGAGCTCACAGAGTTTGACATCAACTACCGACCCAGGCCATCGATCAAGGCTCAGATATTGATGGATTTTGTGTTAGAATGTACCATTCTAGTCGAACCCAAGTCTGAACAGAATGAGACTGACGCCCTGCTATCGCAGTCGAACCTTCCTCGAAGGAAAGGTGCCTGACCTCCCCAAAGGCTTTTGGGCTCTGCATGTGGAATGGCTCATCCAACTTCATCGGAAGCCTGGTGCGGGGCTGGTCCTTAATTAGCCCCTGAGGGGCATCGTCATCGAGTACGCACTGCGCTTCGAGTTTCCCTACGACCAATAATGGGGCCGAATATGAAGCGCTGATCGTCGGGATTAAAAATAGCCGAAGGAATTAAAAGTAGATCGGACTTCAAGTCTATCAGCAATTCCTCAGTTGGTGGTCGGTATGCCAAGTTAATAGTAGCTACGAGGCGCGGGAGGAACAGTATGGTGATGATACCTCGGAAAAGGTGAAGGACTTAATGACCCCGGCCTTCGACAGTTTCGGCATTCCGGACAAATCCCTGAGGACCGGTGAATACAATGTCAGAGCCGATCTTCTCTCCAAGTTGGCCACTTTAGCCCCGGACCGAAGCTTCCCAAAGAAGTATTTTTGGAAGGTTCTGAAGTGCCCAACCATAGAGGAAATCCCTGGTCATCCTGCACACGGAAATTCGAGCCTGAGCTGGATTGACCCGTTGATCGCCTACCTCGAAGAGGAGGAGGTCCTTCCTCATGATCCAAAAGAAGCTCGGAAAGCTCAGGAATCAAGGCCTCCCTGCTATATTTTACATGAAGGCAAATTGTATAAAAGGTCATACTCCCTCCCACTATGCTGAGGATGTCTCCTGACCCTTCAAAGGCCAACCTCGCACTACTGGGAGGTGCACGAAGGACTCTGCGGAAGTCACGTAGGAGCCAGGTCCTCTATCGCAAAGACTACTTCGGCAAGGGATACTACTGGCCGACCCTTATTTCGCGATTCCATGGAAGTATGTGAAAAAGTGCGATCGCTGTCAGAAGAACGCCAAACGTGCAAAGGACAGCCGGCCTCCGAAGCTTGCTCCGCTAAGTGCACCCTTGGCCCATTTACGCAATGGAAAAATGGACATACTCGGCCCCTTTCCGACGGCGTCCTGGACAAGCGGAAAGTTCCTCCTTGGATCGCGATCGACTACTTTACCAAGTGGGTCGAAGCCGAACCACTAGCGAAGATTACCGAGGCCAAGGTGCAGGACTTCGTCTGGAAAGTCACTTGATCTGTCGGATTCGGTCTGCCCCGAACCCTCATAACCGATAATGGGCGACAGTTCGCTGGAGCCCGAGTTTGCACTGAGTTCTGCGAAGGACTAAACGTCTCCCACCACTTCACATCGGTGGCTCATCCGCACAGGTCAATGGGGAAGCCTGAGATGACCAATCGGACCCTGCTGCAAGGCCATCAAGACGAGGCTCGACAGGTGCAAAGGGGGCCTGGGTGGACGAACTCTACCACATCCTCTGGGCATACCGAACAACACAGAGGGTGCCGACCTGAGAAAACACCCTTTCGCCTTGGCCTTCGGCACCGAGGCAGTCATCCCGATCGAGCTCAAAGCTCCCATCTGCTCGAAGTCGTGGGCTTCAACGAGCAAGCTCAACCCCCAGGACCTCAGAGAGTCCAACCTCGACCTGCTGGAAGAAAAAAGAGAGGAAAGCCCGCATCCGGATGGCCAGCCTACCAGACGGAAGGTGGTCTCGGTATTACAATTCCAGAGTCAAAAGCAAGGCGTTCAGAGTTGGGGACTTAGTGCTCCGACGAGCAGCCGTCTCTCAGCCCCAAAGTCAAGGGAAGCTCGTCCCAAATTGGGAAGGTCCGTACGAAGTGGTAGAGGTCGTCCGACCTGGAACCTATCGCCTAAAGGAGCTCGGAGGACTAATACGCTTCCCCGACCTTGGAACTCAGAAAATCTAAGGATGTATCACCAGTAACCTATCTTTAATAAGACTCCTTCATTTAGCATTATTATTTTTTGATGCAAGAATTACATGATGATAGGAGAGAAACAAGCGAAAGTGGCCCGTTAGAAACAGGAGAAGAATCTCATCCTAATGCGAGCAAAGTCGATGGCCCTCATTCTCTTTAGGACGGAGATGGGGGGAAGAGGCCCTGACAACGGCCCTTACGTGCCCCCACAACCGGCATTAGGAACAGGAAGGAAGAACCTCGTCCTAATGCAAGCAATGTCGAAGGCCCTTATTCACTTTAGGATGAGATGGGGAGGAGAGGCGAGGACGACGGTCCTTATGTGCCCCCACAGCCGGCTAGGAACAGGAGGAGAACCTCATCCTAATGCGAGCAATGTCGAAGGCCTCATTCACTTTAGACGAGATGGAGGAAGAGGCCCTGACAACGGCCCTTACGTGCCTCCACAGCCCGTTAGAAATAGGAGGAGAATCTCATCCTAACGCGAGCAATGTCGAAGGCCTCGTTCACTTTAGACGAGATGGAGGAGAGGTCCTGACAACGGCCCTTACGTGCCCCCACAGTTCATTAGAAATAGGAGGAGAATCTCATCCTAATGCGAGCAGTGTCGAAGGCCTCATTCACTTTAGATGAGATGGGGAGAGAGGCCCTGACAACGGCCCTTATATGCCCCCATAGCCCATTAGGAATAGGAGGAGAACCTCGTCCTAACGCGAGCAATATCGAAGGCCTCGTTCACTTTAGACGAGATGGGGGAGAGGCCCTGACAATGATCCTTACATGCCTCCACAGTCCGTTAGAAACAGGAGAAGAACCTCATCCTAATGCGAGCAATGTCGAAGGCCTCGTTCACTTTAGACGAGATGGGGGAGAGATCCTGATGTCCTAATGCGAGCAAAGTCCAAGTCCGAGCTCCAAAGTCTACAGGAGATAGGATCTCCATTAACTTCGATCGTAAGATGAGATCTCCCCTGAGATAACCTCTGGGGTAGGAGATATGATCCCGCGAACTTCAACTTCAATGGTGCGGAGCCCGGGAAAGGACTTCGGCAGTTACCTGTTTTGGTACTTTCTTCCTTCGAATTTCAAAATTCGGAAGTAGAGGGACTATTGTTGGGGATAAACCCCGTTTCCATCAAATTTCAATTAGATGCTCAGCCGACAATGCAACCGGTAGTCACAAAAAAGCTTCAGCGGACGAGCTTTAGTCGAGCTCCTTAGCGGTCGAGCTCCTTACGAACTCCTCCAGCGGTCGGGCTTCTACGAAAGTCGGACTCCTTACGGACTCCTCCAACAGCCGAGCTTCTACGAAAGCTGGACTTCTTGCAGACTCCTCAAGCGGTCGGACTTCTACGAAAGCTGGACTCCTTGCGGACTCCTCCAACGATCAAACTCCTCAGTGGTCAAACTTCTATGGAAGCCGAACTTCTTACAGACTGTCGATGGATTTCTACAGACGATCCCACTACTAAACGGTTACACGACAATAACGATCAGCATTTATCAAGTCAATAACGATCGGCATTAATCATGACAGTTACGATAATCATTAATCAAGGCAGTTACAACAAGCTTCGTCTATAAAAAGGATCCTCCAGATACGCTTAGGTCAGGTTCTAAAATTCTTCTCTCCTCCTTGAAACTCTACCAAACTTCACATCGAGCACTCCATTTTTGTTGGCTAGAGCTAACTTGAGCGTCGGAGGGTCCTACCGGAGCTACCCCCACCGACTCCGGATGGGACATTATTTTGCAGGTCATCGACGGTGACCTCATCCTCCTTCACTCTAGTTCAATCCAACGTAAACCAGTTTCTGCACCAACAGGTGTTATGCCCTGAACCCGAGATCCAAATTGAATATATGATAGTCGCATATTTTCTAGAGCAAACTCTAAAGAATATTTAAGGTTTATAAAACTTCTTATAATCTTAATTTTCCATGAACATATTTAATCTCGGTTCATAACAAATCTTTTACATTGATAAATATCAAACATTTTATAATTTATAAAACTCAGTCATCCATCTAATATTACTGATGCTCTATCTAATCAATTCTTTCAAATTATAATTCCAATCTTAGCAAAATATAGATATCTTGAAACTCTGAAAAAGGAAAGAGAAATGGAGAGGATGGTGAGCTTTATGGCCCAATAAAAATTCTCATACACCAACATCAATATAATAATAATAAATAAAAAATAATAATATATGATTATTACTCATATAAAATACATGCCAATAGATATCATGATTCATAAAAATATGCATAGCAAATATATCTTTTTATGCAATAAGCCACATCATATAATTATCTCAAATTAGCATTTATCGGATCTGATTTTATTAAAGTGCTCAGCTCTAAACTACCATAATCATGTTTTAAGCCCGTGATAAGGTAACAAAAGTGGCTAGTCCGATAGACTACCAAAACCATCCGCTAAAGAAAAATTAAGTGACTAGTCTTATGGACTAATACAACCATGTTTCACGCCCATGGTAGGCACCAAGAAAGTAGCTAATCCAAATTAAGGATCATAGGTACTCAACTCCGAACTACGACATCACGTTTCAAGTCCGTGGTGGGGTCTCATAAAATGACTAGTCTAAAAGATCACAAGCGCTCGATTTCAAACTATTACGATCATGTTTCAAGCCCATAGTAAAGCATCAATAAAGTGACTAGCCAAAAGACCACAAATGCTCAACTCTGAATTACCACGATCACATTTAAAGCCCATGATAAGGTACTTTATAGCTAGTCCAGAGCACTACAATCCTACATACAGTTACACAATTCAATTATCGATTTATTAGATATTGAAATTCAAGATCATATCATTTTTGTAAAATATTTGATACACTTGATTAACAAAGGACATCTAAATCAGCATCAGTGATATGCAATACATAACATCGAATAAGTCATAAATATATACTTAATAATTAGGTATATAATATATCATTATCAAAAATATATGGATCAAAATCACTAATGCACAAAATAATTTTTATATGAATAGATGAACCATATTCAAAAATTCTTATCTCTATTGACAACAAGCTCTGAAATAAGGTTTACCAATCCACAACTGGCATGTCCACTAAACTATATGATTCGAACTCACCTTCAAGAAACCATCAGTGTAATAAATAATAAATTATTGTTAGATTTCTATTTCTAAATTTCTAATATCCAAATTACTCTTAATCCTCAATTTGTTGATCATACCTAATATATAACTAATTAATAATAAAGATTTAGAGATTTATCTTGATTTAGAGTTAGAACGTCAATATCCTTACTCAGCATATTTTCTTGATTAGGTGACTGTATTAGTCCACAAAATCAAAGTTGGATATAGAAGAGATGTGTATGTGAAAAAGAACAAGATTGATCGAATGACAACTTTCAGGATCTAAATTGGCTAGAATAACATAACCTAACTCATTGTATCAAGAAACTAATAATCCATCTAGATAAGGATATATAGTGGATCAAAGGTTGTCAAATATGGGATTTAAAATATTTAATAATAATTGGCATGAAGATTGGTTTAACGAGTGCTCGCATTAATACCAATTCAGGATCGACTAAAATCAACTCATAATCCAGATAGAAAGAATTAGAGATTCTCCGTTGACCCTCTAAGATATGTAGAGAGAGAAATCAATGTGAGAGAAAATAAGGGAGAGAAAAATAGAGGAGAGAGAAAGATTGAGAAGAGGGAGAAAGATAGAGAGGAGAGAAAAAGAGAGAAGGAGAGAGAGAGAAGACTCTCTTCTATCTCGTTCTTCTTCAAACCAAGGGAACCCCCTTCCCCGCTTCTCTTTCTTTTCTTCAAACACGGCTAGAGCTTGATGTCCGATAGCCACCTCACCATCCAATGGTGGGGACTCACAACATAGCTACGTACATCATCCAATATCAACCATATTGATAGTGGTCGGTAGAACAAAGAGGAAAGCCGAACAAAAGATCTCAGTTTCAAAAGAAATCCGATGACTTGTCAGTCATAAATTGATTACCAACAATGGCTAAAGGATGAGAAGAAGATGGAGATGGAGCCGGGACCCTCTTTCCTCGACTATGGTGAAGAATCAAAGGTGAATTAATGGTGTTTGCTAAGAAATGCTCAACAAGAAATTTTAAAAAAAATTGAAAAAATCTTGCTGTTAATTGATGGGGTTTTTAGGGCTAGATTGCAAAGAGGGGGAGAAGGGGATCTTTTATAGACCAATTTGTAAGATCTTTGTCGAAATTCTGTAAGCCGTAGACTTCTTCTTCAACTCGAATTTGGAGGAGTCGGACTCCTTCCGAAGTCCTCCTTCCCACCTTACTTGCTAGTTACATGAGGTTCCAAATCTTTTTTTTTAAGATCCACTTTAATGTATATATATATATATATATATATATATATATATATATATATATATATATATATATATATATTGACTATCGATCATTATCATTGTTTTAGAAATATGCATTGCATATTAGAGGAATCGTAGATGGCTTGAATTTTTATTAAAATTTTTATGCTATTTATATAATTTGATTAGTGCATTCTTAATTTTAATAGTTTTTATACTTTTATCTTAGAAAGCAAGAGCTGAACCAAAGAATTACAGTTGCTAAAAAATTGAATATAAATATCTGAGATGGTTAGAGATTTTCTTGATTTTTTTCTAATCATGTGGGTATTTGTTTCACAAATTTGTCTTAAATCATTAGTGAAAGAAAAAAATTAGCATGTATTTGTCAGAAAAAATATGCTAGGCCGGGGTGCCACTCGCTTATCTACCAGTCTTCTGGCTAACATGATCCAACCAACTGCTAGCGAATCATATTGAACCCACAAATAAACTTCTGCCGAGCTGATAAGAGGAACCAATGTCATAGCATAGCGTCATACTTAGTGTAAAGTATACATAAATATTACAATTAATCTGAAAGGGTGTACGCATAGGAGTATATTTAATGAAATTAATGGAGGGGAAGGTGGCACAATGATAACAACTTCAAGTGCTAATCACGGGAAATAATTGGCCTCAACTAGAACTTTCTGAAACATGTTCAACGCTTTCTTTTATTTTGCCCCCGTACCATCATGGATTAAATTGGCATTTTTTCCCTCCGAATTAACAACTGAATCGCCCTGTGCCGCACTAAAAGTCCGAGTTTACGACCTTTCTTCGAATGTGTTCCATTAATTTATATCCTTCCCTGAGCAAGCATTAAATCTATATCTTTTGAAAATGCAACGGCATAATTAGAGCTAGTTCTTTTTTTATTATTTTTTTTATTAATTTTCAAATAAACATAGAATGTATGCTGATCCATGATTGGAATCAAAATTAATAAAAATAAAAATAAAAATAATTATACTCTCTGATACCTTCTGTTTATGGTAGGAATTAGAATGCCAATTCAGAATATTTTTTAAGTAATTTTTTTAAAATTTAATTAAATAGATAGGTATTTTTGAAAATTAAATTTTGAAGTAAATTTGGTAGAATGAGATTTTAATATCGGAGGGAAGCAAGATTGAATTTTGAGTATCGAGGGATTTACCTTTTTTTTTTTTTTGAAATAAAAATAAGAACAATACTTTTTCCAACCAAATGGTTGAAGTGAGTCACTTACTCTAGTTTTTATTTTCGAGCACAACTCCTCTCAACGATCATGCCCATGGATTATACAATAGTTAATGAATGTCTCCCAGGGCATTGCTTAGAAGAAAATTATTTTCAATTGCATGTCTATAATGGGAGACCAACTTGCCAAAAGAAAATCTTGAATCAACCGACTTTGTTTTGGTCTAAAGTAAGATCGGCATAGGTAACTCGGTTAGTTGAAAATCCTGCCTAGAGTAAGATTGGAACATCACACATTTATCCTGAGTCAACTTTTGTTTCAATCTAGTCTTGCAATGCTTTGTGATTTCAATATGTTCATAAAACGCAAAGCATCTTTTATGAGAAAAGAAGATGGCAAAGCATACCATGCATCCCCCCCCAAAAAAAAAGGTTATACTTTAAAGTCATGCTGATTATTTATGTGGTTGAGTGGATTTAGGGACAGATGAGGACAACGGACGTACATCTCTCCCAACATGACATTCAGAGGATTTTGAGGGAGTATCTCTTCGTGGATGTCTAAGAAAAGATAGGTAAGACTGTGGATTTGAGTCCGTGGATTTGAGTGGTTTTTTTATCTGAAGCATTTTAGAGAAGTCCGTGGATTGAGTTGTTGGTTGTTGGTTTTCATTTTCGAGTTTTATTAGGTGTATCCATGTCACACATATAATTGATCCATCTTATTTAAAAATATTAATTATTAATAAAAATATATTTATCAAGATAAAGATTCTTGAACTCTAGAACTCACGGCACATCTAGTTTTGGATATCAAGCCATGCCTGGCCCAATCCGGCCAAGGCCTAATGGGTTGAATATTATAGCGGGCCGTGCCTGACACGGTCCAACTACTAAAAAGAGGCATGGCAATACCAAACCCTCCGCCCGATATGATCTTAGGTCCAAAAATTGATGGACCGAGCCTGGCATGATCCGTTGACCTATCAGACCCTTTTTTTTTTAGTCCAAATGGGTGGTGTGAGGCACGACCGTAACGGCCACAAATGGGCAATGCCAGGCATGGCCCGTAACATTTCCAAATGGGCCAAGTCGATTCATAATGGTTAAAATTGATTTTTTTATTATTTTTTAAAGGATTCTAATGGCTATTTTTCTTATTTTTACCATTTTGATTTCTCTAACAGTCAAAAGAATGACTAGATTTAGGGGTATTTTGAAAAAATAAAAGTTTTGAAACTTCTATAAATAGTATCCTCTTCTTTCATTCTCACCACATCAATTCATCAAATCAATTCTCTTCCTCTATAATCTTCCTACTTATATTTATTCTCTCTTCTATTCAATATTTAGTGTTAGGGATGAACCCCGCTCCTACCGAAGTCCAGCCTGATGCTTAGTCTGATGCAGCTAATAATCATGAAAGAGCTTCGATCGAAAATTCTCCTCCACCGATCAAATCTTAGCCGAACTCCTTCAGCCGGCCAAACTCCTCAGCGGCCATGCTCCAGTCGAACTCCTCCAGCGGTCGAACCCCATCCGGGCTTCTCTCACAGTCGGATTTCTACAGGAGCCAAACTTCTTCCGAATTTCTTCAGGAGCCGAACTCCTTTCGGATCTCTCCTTCAGATGGATGCCTATAGGAGCCGAATCCCTTCCAGACTTCTCACTTAGTCGGACTCCTTCTGGATCTCTTCTTCAGTCGAATTTTTTCAGGAGCCGAACTCCTTCCGGATCTCTCCTTTAGACGGATGCCTACAGGAGCCGAATCCCTTTCGGACTTCTCACTCAGTCGGACTCCTACAGGAGTCGGATTTCTTCCAGATCTTTTCTTCAGTCGGATTTCTACAAGAACCGAATTCCTTCTGGACTCTTCCTTCAGTCAAGTTCCTACAGGAGCCAAACTCCTTTCGGATCTCTCCTTCAGTCGGATTTCTATAGGAGCCAAACTCTTTCCGAATCTCTCCTTCAGTTGGATTCCTCCAGTGGATTGCTTTCAGATTCCAGCTAGCGTTCCTCTCGGATGATCCCTTCTAGCCGTATCCCCTTTAAGAGTCCGAACTCCTCTGGAATTGATGTATATCAAAGCTCCTTGTCGACCAACGCCTACTTCCTCTAAACTTCGATTATTCAATCTCAACGAACGGTAACTATCAGTCTGACGATGCCTCTCTCTCTATACCAAACCCCACATGGTCCCAAGGACAAACTTCATCAGGCGATTATTCAATCTCAACGAACGGTAGCTATGGCTGTCGCCATTAATCTGCTACAGGCGATGCCTCCCTTCATGACAAACTTCATCAGGTCTCGAGCGGCCTACTACTAGACGGCTGCAACTGTCACTATCAATCTGCTACAAACTTCATTTATAAAAAGAAATTCTCTAGATACATTTTCTCTAAGCTCTCTTCTTCTTTCCAAAAACTCTGCTGAACTCATTCCTAAGCACTCCATTTCTGTTGGCCAGAAGAGCTGACTTGATCGTCGGAGGGTCCTACCGGAGCCACCACCACCGACTTCGGATGAAACTTTATTTTGCAGATCATCGATGGCGACCTCATTTTTTTTGACTCTAGCTTGATCCAGCGTCAATCAGATTCTGCACCAATAGGATTGACGCTAGAGGAAGGGCCTCTATTTCTGC
Organism: Cocos nucifera; assembly: GCA_006176705.1. Lineage (NCBI taxonomy): Eukaryota > Viridiplantae > Streptophyta > Magnoliopsida > Arecales > Arecaceae > Cocos > Cocos nucifera. The sequence continues at coordinate 1,055,415 of QRFJ01000197.1, read as the reverse complement.
GGTACCCTTATTCTTAAAGAAGTGCTCAATCGACCCTGCCGACTTTCTTCTTCAAGATTCATCTCCACTCTCTTCTCGATCCCAAAAAATGCCTCCAAAGAAGACGACTATCCGAAGATCTACCATTTTTGCCATCAGATCTGAGCCAGATTTATCTGATCTTGCTCCATCATCGATGCTTCAACCACCACCTTCATCGACGATCATGGTAGATCCGAAGCAGTTTAACCTGCTGATGCAACGGGTTCAAGGTCTCACCGAAATGGTGCAGGCCATGCGGTAGCCTCTGATTGTAATTTCATCAAAAAATCCACTATCAGGATGTCAGAAATCGGCCCTAAGAAAAAGCATTTAGCCTAACTTATCCGTCATCCTTGGAAAGGAGAAACAGAGAGCAGAGGATCCATGTTCGGATCATGATTCTCTTTCGAAAGAGACCTTCCCTATCTACAGCTAGAAGCCATCCAAGATCTACGATCGAGACGACGTCCTCGATCATAAACTATGGAAGATGGATCGATGGATTGAAGAACTCTGCTATGTTGCCCCAACTTTTCATGACGACGTCTGTACCAATCTCCCTTTCTCTCTCTGAATTATGCAAGAGTCCATTCCGTCGAACCTCAAGCTTCCTCAACTTGAAAGCTACGATGGAATTTCTAAACCGATCGATCACTTGAAAGCCTTCTGAACCATGCTGCTACTCCATGGCGCATCAGACGCCATATTATGTCGAGCTTTTCCATCTATCTTAAAAGGAGCAGCTAAAAACTAGTACTTGACATTGAGGTCGGGTACGATCTTTTTCTTTAACCAAATGAGTCATCAGTTTGTGGCTCACTTCGTCAGCAATCGACATCCGTACTGAGGTTTGGATTCCTTAATGAATGTCAAGCAAAAGAAGAGAGAATCCATCCAGGCTTATGTCATCTGGTTTAATGCTGCTGCATTGGAGGTTTGGAATCTGGACCAATCTATTGCAATAGCTGCACTCAAGGACGGCCTTCAGAAGAACGATTTATTATTCTTCTTGGAGAAGAAGTACCCTAGAGATTTTGTCGATTTACTAGCTCGGATCAAGAGATATGCCCATGCGGAAGAAGCCTTTAAGTTGAAGAATGAAGAAGCCGTAGGAGAGCGACAGACGGATGAGTCTAGTAAACCCACAACTGATGGAGGGTCGAATGAAGTTTGGCCATGCTCACGGACTCCCTCCGAGTGCAAGCGAGCTCGAACTCCTCCTCGAGCTCGTCATCAAACAAGTTTCGATAGAAGGATGCGAAGAAGTCCTCCCCTTGAAAGGTTCCGTAACTACGCCCCTCTTAATGCTTCTAAAACTCAAGTTCTGATGGAAATTAAGAATCAACTACCAAGACCAGAAGAATTATGATCTCTTCCAAATAAGCACGATCGAAGAAAGTACTGCCTCTACCATCGTGACCACGGCCATAATACTGAAGAATGCATTCAACTTCGAGACGAAATCGAGGAGCTCATCAAGAGAGGCCAGTTGGATCGATTTCTTAGATATCGACCTGAAGCAAGAGAAGATTGGCAAAGGATGCTGCCGTAGCTAGAACCATCAATAAGGAAGGAATAATAAGGAGATCGACCACCTCTCGACATCATCAATCCTATCTCTAGGGGACTTAGTGCTTCAACGAGCCACCATCTCTCAATATCAAAATCAAGGAAAGTTTGCTCTAGACCGGAAAGGCAAGTATGAAATAGAGAAGATCGTCCGACATAAAATTTATCGTCTGAAGGAACTCGGAGGAACAATGCTCCCACGATCTTTGAATTTAGAAAATCTGAGGATGTACTATCAGTAATTTTTCTTCAATAAAACTTCTCCATTTTAATATTATTGTTTCTTGGTACAAAAACTATGTGATGATAGGAAAGAAGCAATCAATAGTTAGCCCTGTTAGGAACAGGAGGAGAACCTCATCCTAACATGAGCAAGTCGAAGGCCTTCAACCTCAACTGGAGATAGGATCTCTTCTGAGCTTCAACGTCTACATCAATAGGAGATAAAATCTTCTTCAATCTCGACTGAAGATAAGATCTCTTCCAAGCTTCAAAGTCTACGACAATAGGAGATAAGATCTTCTTCAACCTTGATGGAAGATAAGATTTTTCCCGAGTTTCAAAGTCTACGTCAATAGGAGATAAAATCTCCTTCAACCTTGGCTGAAAATAAGATCTTTTTCGAGCTTCAAAGTCTATATCAACAGGAGATAAGATCTCCTTCAATCTCGACTAGAGATAAGATCTCTTCCGAGCTTCAACGTCTACGTCAACAAAGGAATAAGATCTCCTTCATCTCAGAAAGATAAGATCTCTCTCCGAGCTTCTACGTCAATATGAGATAAGATCTTCTTCAACCTCGGCTGAAGATAAAATCTTCTCCGAGTTTCAATGTCTACGTCAATAGGAGATAAGATCTCCTCAACCTCGACTGGAGATAAGATCTCTCTCAAACTTCTATGTCAATAGGAGATAAGATCTTCTTCAACCTCGACTGGAGATAAGATCTTCCTTGAGCTTCAAAATCTATGTCAACAGGAGATAAGGTCTTCTTCAATCTCGACTGAAGATAAGATCTCCTTCGAGCTTCAACGTCTATGTCAATAGGAGATAAGATCTCCTACGTCTACGTCAATAGAAGATAAGATCTTCTTCAACCTCGATTGGAGATAAAATTTTTTCGAGCTTCAATGTCTAATGTCAATAGGAGATAAGATCCTAAGATCTCCTCAAGCTTCAAGTTTATGACAACAAGAGATAAAATCTTCTTCAACCTCAGTTGGAGATAAGATTTTCCTCGAGTTTCAACGTCCATGTTAATAGAAGATAAGATCTCCTTCAACCTCGGCTGGAGATAAGATCTCCTCCGAGCTTCTACGTCGACGTCAACAGGAGATAAGATCTCCTTCAATCTCGATTGGAGATAAGATCTTCTCCCAAGCTTCAAAATCTACGTCAATAGAAGATAAGATCTCCTTCAACCTCGATTGAAAATAAGATCTCCCCCAAGCTTCTATGTCAACAAAAGATAAAATCTCCTTCAACCTCGGCTGGAGATAAGATCTCCTCTGAGCTTCAAAGTCTACGTCAACAAGAGATAAGGTCTCCTTCAATCTCGACTGGAGACAAGATCTCTTCTATGCTTCAATTTCAACGTCAATCTTGGCTGGAGATAAGATCTTTTTCGAGCTTCAACCTAAACTAGTTTAGAGTCTTGAAGAGGACTTCGGCAGTCGTCTTTTTTGTACTTCCTTTCTTCGAATTTCAAACTCGAGAGTGGGAGGGGGACTATTATTGAGATTAAATTCCACTTCCATCGAAGTTCCAGCCTGATGCTTAGCCTAATATAAGCTGGATAATCATGAAAGAGCTTCGATCAAAAATTCTTTCCTAATGGCCAAATCTTAGTCAAACTCCTTCAATCGATCGAACTCCTCAACGGTTGTGCCCCAGTCGAACTCCTCTAGTGGTCGAATCCCATCCGAGCTTCTCCCACAATCGAATTTCTATAGGAGTCGAACTTCTTCCGAATTCTCACTTCGGACTCCTCCAAGAGCCAAACTTCTTTTGGATCTCTCCTTCAGATGGATGCCTACAGGAGCCGAATTCCTCCCAAACTTCTCGCTCAGTCAGACTCCTACAAAAGTTGGGCTCTTTTTGGATCTCTCCTTCAGTCGGATTTCTTCAAAGCCGACTTCTTTCGGACTTCTTCTCGAACTCTTTCGGATCTCTCCTTCAGACGGATGCCTAAAGAAGTCGAATTCCTTTCAAACTTCTTTCTCAATCGGATGCTTAGAGCCAGACTCCTTTCGAATCTCTTCTTCAGTCGAATTCCTATCAGAAGCCAAACTTCCTTTCCGGACTCCTCCTTTAATTAAGTTTCTATAGGAGCCAAACTCCTTCTGATCTCTTCTTTAGTCGAATTTCTATGAAAGCCGAACTTCCTCCAGACTTCTTCTTCAGTCGGATTTCTATAGGAGCCAAACTCCTTCTGGATCCCTCCTTCAGTCCGATTTCTACATGAGTCAAACTCCTTTCGGATCTCTCCTTCAATCAAATTTCTATAGAAGCCAAACTTCCTCTGGACTCCTTCTTCAGTCAAATTTCTATAGGAGCCAAACTCCTTCTGGATCTCTCCTTCAATTGAATTCCTCCAGCAGATTGCTTCCAGATTCTAGCTAGCATTTCTTTCGGATGATCTCCTCTAGTCGTATCTTCTTTAGAAGTTCGAACTTCTCTGGAATTGATGTATGTCAAAGCTCCTCGCCAACCAACACCTACTTCCTCCAAACTTTGATTATTCAATCTCAACGAATGGTCACTATTAGTGTGACGATGCCTCTCCCTCTCCATACCAAACCCCATATGATCCCAAGCGGCTCGGTACCGGACAGCTACGGCTATCACCATTAATCTACTATAGGCAGTGCCTCCCTCCATGATAGACTCCAGATCTCGAGCGACCTACTACCAGATGACTGCAGCTATAACTATCAATCCGCTACAAGCTCTATCTATAAAAAGAGATCTTTCAAATACGTTTTCTCTAAGCTCTCTTCTTCTTTCCAAAAATTCTGCTGAGCTCATTTCTGAGCACTCCATTTCTATTGGTCAGAAGAGCTGACTTGATCATCGGAGGATCCTGCCGGAGCCACCAACATCGACTCCGGATGAAACTTTATTTTACAGATCACTGACGGCGATCTCGTCTTCCTCGACTTCAGCTCGATCCAGTGTTGACCAGATTCTGCACCAACATTTAGCAAGTAGTAATTATAGTTTAATAATTCAAGAGTTATACAAGAGAAGAAAGCGTCTTTCTTTTGGAGGTCGTAGTTCAAGAGCAACTCCATAAATCTGGCTCTCCGACTATCTGACTCTCCGACGGTCTGGTCTAACTCTTTTGACTCTTCAAATATCTGCTTATCTGGCTCTCCGACTATCCAACTCTCCAATAACCCGGCCCTCCTCGTCCGGCTCTCCAATTCTTCGCTCTAGCTACCTCTTCTTCCTCTTTGGCTTTACAACTTCTACTTAAGTTTTTTTTGCTGGTTACTGGTTAGTTTTTATTTTTTTATATTTACTTAGTTTAGATAGCAAGTTATGATGATGAGAGGATTACCAGTATCGTTGGGCATATTAGCATTTCTCCTATTTTTAAGAAGGAAAAAACTCTTTCTACTCCCTCTAAAGTCTCTTCTGATAAAGCTGGATCCTCTTTCCGTAAGAGGACTAATACTGCATATAATGATTTCAATAGAGTTTTGATTGATGCAGTCTATAAAATAAAATATAAAAAATATGCCAAATTATATAGTTATGCCAGTATTGGAGGAACTGGTCATTTGAAGAAATATCAAAAGTCTCATAGGGTAAGTGAGTCTCATCTTCAAAGCATCCTTAATACACAAGAAAGTGCTCTTGTAGGAACTTTTGCTTATAATCATGAAAATCAAAAAAAGACACTTATAAAATAGATTGTTGGTGTGAAATCTGATTGCCGTTGGAGAAGTGCTAGAGTTGGAGAAGATGAGGTCGCCGCTAGTGATCTGCAAAATAAGTCTCATCCAGAGTCTGAGATGGTGGCTCCGGAAAGATCTTCCGATGATCAAGTTAGCTTTTTCGACCAACAAAAATGGAGTGCTCAATCAAGAAAGTTGCAGAATTTTTGGGAGAGAGAAGAGAGCCTAAAGAAAATGTATCTGAAGGATTCCTTTTATAGACGGAGCCTGTAACAAACTGATAGTGATAGTTGTAACTGTTGGGTAGTGGATCGCTCAGAGTCACGTAAAGTTTATTACGAAAGATAGTGTTTGTTATCGTGAGGTGCCAGTCCATTAAAGATTTAATAGTCAAAGTTCGGAGGGATGGACATCGGTTGGTGATGATCTTTGAGCTGTATCAATTCTAGAGGAGTTCGGACTTCTCTAAGATAGTCCGAGTGTGGGTCGGTTCATGCCGTGTATGAGATCAGACTCGTGTGGAGACCTTCCTGGATGACTGTGGGGAACTCGACCGCTGAAAGAGTTCGAAAGGAGTTCGGCTACTGGAGGGGTCCGGAAGGAGTTCGACTGCTGGAGAAAAAATTTTCGATCGAAGCTCTTTTATGATTATCGGTTACATTAGGCTAAGCATCAGACTGAACTTCGATGGGAGCGAAATTTATCCCCAACAATAGTTTTCCTACTTCCGAGTTCAAAATTTGAAGGAAGGAAGGAAAAAAGGCAATGGTCGAAGTCCGATCCTGAGTTTTTGTGCTTGTCAGGATGAGACATTTTGGTGTTTACCATGCTGACACCGAAACTTTCTAAGTCTAAAATGAGTCCAAAAAGATGGTCCTTCGAATCTTCCGCCAAAACTTTGCCATAGGTATGGCACCATAAAGTCTCCATCCGTCGTCGCTCCTTTGTCATGATGAGTGGGACACGTAGCACACACTGATCGATTGAAGTCGATCCACAATCATAACTGCTTTGGATTATCTCTGGCTATTTAAGGCCTTCTCCTATTATTCGAAAGTCATTCCTGCTCGAGTCTTCTTCTTCCTTCAACCTCCATTTGACTTCTTCCCATGGGTCTCATCCTTCTCTCGCCTTTCTAAGCTTCGGACATCTTTTCAATTGATCCTCATCGTGTCCATCATCCTTTCATCCTTCTTGGATAGTTTAGGTCAGTTTTCTAATCCTTCTCTTAGGTTATTCGTATCTATCACTTCTGGCTCCTTATTTTCTTGATTTTTTTTTTTGGAGGGGGGGGGGGTTTTCTTGGGGTTCATCTCGATCTGAATGTTTTCTGAAACCTTCCACTCCATCGATTCGTGGGGCTCGTCTAGATCAATTTTCTTTGATTCTGCACCCCTGGTCAAGGTAGAACCTAGGAATATGTTTCGCTCATCTTTTGCTCCAGACACCATCCCATCCGTTCTTATCTCGGACGATCTTTCTCTGATCCAAATCTAATATGGAATCCCTCTAGAATATGACTTTGAACTCCCCGGCTCCGACGATCAGGTTAGTTCTCCTCCGATCGATCGATTTTATTTATACTTAGAAGCTTTGCGTGTCGAGCTTAGACTTCCACTGCCCCCATTTGTAGTCGCCCTCTTCTAATTTTTAAATATTTTTTTTGCATCTATCATATCGAACTTCTTTTGGTTCGTTATAGGTTTTTTCTTCCTCTATCGATTGACCAAAGTTCAGCCGATCATTTTGCTTTTTAGAAATTTTTATACTTTCAAACATCATCCTTCTGCGAAGGATTGATGGTATTTTTTCTCCTAGGTCGACAAGAAGGGATTGAAATGTGCCCCTTCTTCTATTCACAACTAGAAGAAAAAAATTTTTTTTGTATATTACTCGACCTTACCATTAGGTCTTCCTTCATGGGGTTATATTAGAGAGTCAGTTCACCGAGCTCCTAGCTTAGATGGAGCCGACCTTTATTCCTCTGATAAACTCAAGGTGTACCGAGCTCCTCCTCTTTTCGACCTTCTAAAGGAATAGATCTTGTCAACCTGGGTCTGAGTCTCTACGATCCTACTGTGACATCTTTTAATTTTTGAATCCATACGGTTTCGCGCACATGTATTACCACTAACCGCTCTTCTTTTTCTGCTACAGAAATGGACGCACAAGCCGTCAAGATGCTTACCAAAGGGCTCTTCACTAGGAAGAGAAAAGGGAAGGTGCAAGAAGATGACTCAAAGAGGGCGAAGATCGGTGTTTCTAGCTTTGGAGTACCCACCTCCACTACCACTGCATCCGAGGTCATTATCGGCATCGAGATTGCCCCAACTGCCAAGTTTGACACCGCTAGCATAGGCCCGATGCCTTTCATGCCCTCAGGTCCCTCCAGCGGAAATTGGGTTTCGGAGCTTCCTATCGAAAAAAGAACAAGAGAGGGAAGAAAAAGAAAGTCGTAGCGAAGACGTCCTGCAAGACTCGCTTAAGCGGACCATATGGCAACGATAATGAATGAGGGGAGGATCCCTTTGACAACCTAGAGATCATCCTAGATCTTGCCGATAGGTTTGCCATGCCTGAGGTGTTGGACTAGATGGTCGACCTGGACACATGGCAGCTCATCTGGAGTTCTCTCAGAACCATCCTTAAGGTGATTGCTCCATTGCTCGATGATTTTTTTTCTCTTTTGCACTCTTCTTTTCTCCTTCTTCTTTCTTTTTCTTCTTTTTTTAACATCAATCGTTTGTTGCAGTCGGATCACCATATGCTCACTTATATCAAGAGGGTGCATTGTTAGGAGGCGGAGGCACAGAAAGCTTAGGAGGACCTTCGAGCCGAAGTTTGCTATCTTTAAGAGAGGATCGACGAGGTCGAGCATCTTACCGAGGAGAAGGCGGTGGACATCAAAAGTCTTCAAGATGCGCTCTACGAAGAGGAGTTCATCTCGGTCGGACTAAAGGCCGCACTAGCCCTAGAAGAGGAGAGGAGGAAGGAAGCCAAAAATAGGATCACCAAACTGAAGGCAAAGTCGATCTCAGAGGCAATGATCCGAGTCGTGGAAGAGTTCAAGATCTCTTCCGAGACGCGGAACCTGAACGTCGAGTTCGGTCAGAAAGCATTTATTAAGGGTTTCGAGCTCTGTGAAGGTAGGATACCCCGAAGGCTCTCCGAGCTTGACCTCGGCTTTTTAAAGGAGGAGGAAGACGTGGAGGTAGGATCGTCTAATGTGATAGTCGATCTTTCCTTCGATGAGCTTGCTTCTGGCTCATCTGAACCTACCGCAGAGGTGCCTAAACCAGTTCAGAAACTTGAGGCGATCGAGAGCGATCCAACTCCACCCTCCGAGGTTGAGATACTCGAGTAGTTGTACCTTTTTTTTTGTCTTGTACTAAAAAATTTTGATTAAATGAAGTAAATCTTTTACATATCCTTGAGCACTTTTCGTATCTCAAATGCAGTCTCCCATCAATGCTGATCCACTGTCTCAGGGGATTTCGATAAAGTCCTTGATAAAGAATCTAAGAAAGGAAGTTCATTTTCTAAGGAAGAAGTTGAAGAAGATGGAGGACAACCTTCGAGCCTCACGAAAGAATGCTTCTGAGGCGACCAAAGAGGTCACTCGCCTCCAGACTTGCATATGAAGGAAGCGGTGAGCTTCAATATTTGAAAGGACAGCTTCAAGAAGGAGATTGCCAAATTCAAAAGAAATGCCAGCGATAAATCCTGGGCACTGACAGCGAAGATCAGCTCTGTTGAAGCTGACCTGAAGGATGTCGGGGAAAGGATCCATATTCTAAAAGGAAGCTCGCCGTAGTCTACCGATAAGGCCTGGTACAATTGGGTCTGGTCAATAAAATTTTTTCAGCTTCAGAAATAGCTACAAGATACTGAGGACTGACATAATAGTTACTGAGTGACCTGGGCGAAAAAGATGTCTAGGCTTGAAGGTGAGCTCAAGATTACCAGAGATAAAGCAGCTCATCTTCGAAAGCGACTACACAATAATCGAAAAGCCAATGCGAGTGGTGAATCCAAGGAGATTGCCTCCTTGAAGAGGATCATTGGTGAGCTTTCAAAGGCGGTTGGGGTGGAGCAGGCCGAGATTCAATGGTTGAAGCTTCAGCTCGCCTATGAACATCGAGCTGTCGAGGATGTGGAGGCCAAGTCTGAAGTTTTAAGGAGACAGCGGCGAGAGCTCGAGGATAAATTTTAGCTCACCAACAGAATGTATATAGATGATTTCTTCCAGAAGAAGAAGCTTGAGGAGGAGATCCTTAGGCTAAAGCAGGCCTTGGTGATGGTCGGAGCCGACAGCCCGAAGTTCGAAGAATCTGATTCGCCTTAGAGCTTCAGACTCTTCCCCCTCTCTTTTTTTTCAGTGTAATCGGTCTTGTCGGCCTATGCTTTATTTGTAATGAACTCATTTTTGTAATGAAATAATATATTTTTTGCTATTTTTGTTTCGCATAAACTGGAGACCTATTTACAGCCTTACCTTCTTTACCTCATTTTTCTCTGTCGTTTTCTTATGAAATGCTTGTTATGGATGTCGAGCTCATTGTGGATGTCGGACTTGTTGCGAACGTCAAATTAGGATCTCTCTTGCAAATTAGGATAAGGTTCTACCCTTCGTATTTGACGTAGTCAGGTCATCGTGGAAAAATATGTGTAAGAATTCTCCATCAAGCTTCTTTTTTCTCCACGTCTTTGATCTACGAGATTCAGACTTTTGCTCATGTTAGGATAAGGTTTTTCTTTTATTTTTATCATGGCTTATGGAGGTGCATTAGGATCGTCGGTAGGATCTCTCCCTCCATCCTATCTTATATCGATGAGGTCGTCGACTTTGCTCACATTAGGATGAGATTCTTCTTCTATTCTTAACGTGGCTTGTGGAGGTACATTTGGGCCATTGATAGAGCCTCTCTCTCCATCCCATCTTAAATAGATGAGGTCTTCGATTTTGCTCACGTTAGGACGAAATTTTTCTTCTATTCCTAACGGGCTGTAGAAACACATTAGGACTGTTGTCGGAGCTTCTTCCCTCATTTCATCTAAAATGAATGAGGCCTTCGACTTTGCTCATGTTATGATGAGATTTTTCTCCTATTTCTAACAGATTGTAGGAGCACATTAGGACCATTGTCGGAGCCTCTTCCTTCATCTCGTCTAAAATGAACGAGGTCTTCGACTTTGCTCACGTTAGGATGAGGTTCTCCTTCTGTTCCTAATGGACTGTGGGGACACATTAGGATCATTATTGGGATCTCTTCCCTCCTCTCGTCTAAAATAAATGAGATCTTCGATTTTGCTCACATTAGGATGAGGTTCTCTTTCTATTTCTAACGGACTGTAGGAGCACATTAGAGCCATTGTCAAGGCCTCTCCCCTCATTCTATCTTAAATAAACGAGGCCTTCGACTTTGCTCGCATTAGGATGAGGTTCTCCTCCTGTTCCTAATGGATTGTATTTATCGCAAGATCAAGTTCGGAGGGTAGTCTCCTTTTATCATCGGTATACAATAAAGATTAGGATGTTGAAGTAGGAAGATTTCATTATAATCAAATCATCGGTAATACATTCGTAGAGTTTTCGAATTCCACGGTCGAGGTAGGTCTGCCTTCCGAGTTTCTTCAAGTAGTACGTCCCAGGTCGGACGACCTCCATGACCTTGTAGGGTCTTTCCTAATTTGGGGTAAGCTTTTTCTGGCTCTGAGGCTGAGAGATGGCGGCTCATCAAAGCATTAAGTCTCCCACTTTGAGCATTTTACCTCTGACTCTGGAGTTATAGTATCGGACTATCCTTCGCCTATAAGCTGCCATCCGAAGTTGGACTTTCTCTTTTTTTCTTCTAGGTCGAGGTTGGCTCTGAGGTCCTGCAGATTATGCTGCTCATTGAAAGCCACTACCCGTATTGATGGAAGCTTAAGTTTGATCGAGAAGAGTGCCTCTATTCTAAAAGCTAAGACGAATGGTATTTCTCCAGTCGATAGCCTTTGGGTAGTACGGTATGCCCATAGAATATGATAGAGTTCGTCCGCCCAGGCCCCTCTTACTCTTTCGAGTCTTGTCTTGATGCCTTACAATAGGATCCGATTGGTTACTTCAGCTTTTTCATTTGCCTGTGGGTGAGCTACCGATGTGAAGCGATGGAAGATGTTTAGATCTTCACAGAACTCAGCGAACCTCATCCCAGCAAACTGTCGTCCGTTATCTATTATGAGAGTTCGGGATAGACCAAATCAATAGATGATTGACTTTCAGACGAAGTTTCATACCTTAGCCTCAGTAATTTTTGCTAGTGATTCGACTTCAATCCATTTGGTGAAGTAGTCGATCGCAACCAGAAGAAACTTTCGTTATCCAGACGCCATTGAAAATAGGTCAAGTATATCCATTTTTCACTGCACAATTGGCCAAGGTATGCTTAGTGGAGTAAGCTCGAAGGCCGATTATCTTTGTATATTTGCATTTCTCTGACAGCGGTCATATTTTTTGACATACTCCATAGAATCATGGTACAAGATCGACCAATAGTACCCTTGCTGAAGTAGTCTTTATGACAAGAATCTAGCTCCTACATGACTTTCATAAATTTTTTCGTGCACTTTTCATAATACAAAGTCAGCCTCTGAAAGTCGGAGACATCTTAACAGTGATAGCGAATATGACCTTTTATACAACTTGCCCTCATACAAAATATATCGAAAGGCTTGATTTCTGAGTTTTCGAGCTTCTTTTGAATCATGAGGAAGAACTCCCTCTTTGAGATAGATAACTAATGGGTTAACCTAGCTCGGCTCAAGCCCCATCTGCATAACAAGCTGTGATTCCTCTAAGCTTGGGCATTTTAGAGTTTCAAAAAATACTTCTTTGGATAGTTCGGTTGGGGCTAAAGTAACCAATTTAGAGAGAAGGTCGGCTCTTCTATTTTCTGCCCTCAGAGTCAAATCCTTTACCTTCTCAAGGTATTTCATTATACTTTCCTTCCGTGCTTCATAGTTGCCACTAACTTGGCCAACCACTAATTAGAAACCACTGTAGACTTGAAGTCGATCTACTTTTAACTCTCTTGCTATTTTAATCCGACGATTAATGCTTCATATTCGGTCCTATTATTAGTTACAAAAAATTTAAACCATAGCGTGTATTCGATGATGACTCCCTCGGGGTTGACTAAAACCAACCCTGCGTCTGCTCCAATAAAGTTCGACCAACCATCTACGTACAGGGTCCAAAAATCTTTGGAAAGATTGGCACTCTCTTCGAGGAGGCTCGGTTGCAACCACGGGATGTCGGTCTCATTCTGTTCAAGCTCGACTTCATTCGGAATGGTATATTCTACTATGAAATCTGCCAATATCTGAGCTTTGATCGATGATCGGGATCGATAATTGATGTCAAACTTCATGAGCTTGATTGTTTATTTCGTGATTCTTCCAAAAGCATCCGTTCAATAAAGGATTGCTTTTATTATTTAATCCGTGAGGACCGTTATGGTGTATCCCTAAAAGTAAGGTCGGAGTCTTCTGACAATGATTAGAAGAGAGTAAGTCAATTTTTCTAACTTAAAGTACCTGGTCTCTACATTCCTTAGGACCCAGCTTACGTAGTAGATTAGTCACTGCATCTTCGCTTCCTCCTTGACCAGAACTGCTGCCAAGGCCGTCAGAGAGGCTGCTAGGTATAAGAATAATTCTTCTCCAGATTCAGACTTAGCTAGTAGTGAAGGTGAGTCGAGATAATTTTTGAGCTCCTCAAATGTCAGTTGGCACTCCATCGTCCAGCGGAAGTTTTTTGGTTACTTGAGAACTTGGAAGAAGAACATGCATCGCTCGGTCGATCTCGAGATGAAGCGATTTAGGGATGCCACTTTTTCAGTCAGATGCTGAACTTCTTTGATTATTTTTGGAGCAGTCATCTTTTGAATAGCTCAAATTTTTTTTGGATTTGCTTCGATCCCGCGCCTTGATACCATAAACCCCAGAAACTTTTCTGAGGTCATGTCAAAGGCGCACTTGATCGAATTCAGCATCATCTTGTACTTCTTAAGTGCACTGAAGGTCTCTTCGAGATCGGTGATGTGGTTTATTGAAGCTTGACTTTTGACGAGCATGTCATCCACATATACCTCCATGTTGTGGCCAATCTGCTCCTTGAAGTTCTTGTTGATCAGGTACTGATATGTTGCCCCTGCATTCTTAAGTCCAAAAGGCATAACCCTGTAACAGTAAAGACCATGGTCAGTAACAAAAGCAATTTTCTTCTCGTCCTCCATCGCCATCCGTATTTGGTTATAGCCAAAAAAGGCATCCATGAAGTGAGGAGTTCGTGGCCCGAGGTTGCATCTATCAATTGATCAATCCTGGGTAGAGGGTAGCTATTTTTTGGATACGCTTGGTTCAATTTTTTGAAGTCTATACACATTCTCCACTTGTCGTTGGCCTTCTTGATCAGGACCATGTTAGAGATCCAAGTCAGATAGCTGATTTTTCGAATAAATCTGGCATTGAGAAGCTTATCGACTTCTTTTGCTATTGCCTTCTGCCTTTCTGATGCATGGCCTCGAACTCTTTCTTTCACCGATCAATGCTTGGGATCAACGGCCAGCCGATGTTCCATAACCTTGGCGTCAATCCCAAGCATATCCACTGAAACCCAGACGAAGACATCGGCATTTCTCAATAAAAAGACAATAAGTTTCTCTCAAACTTTATCTTTCAGATTGGAGCCAATCTGTATCGTATACTCCACGTTTTCATCATTTAGGGGGACAGTCACAGGATCTTCTATGGACTCATCCTGTTCTTCGATAAGGTCATCGCGAACATCAAGCCCATCAACTGGGCAGGGGTCAAGTCGAGTGCCATTTTGTAAGATGATGGAGTAGCAATGCCGGATTAATGCTTGACTGCCTCTGATTTCACCTATTCTATTGCTTGTTGGAAATTTTATTTTTAGGTAATAGGTCAACACTACGGCTCGTAGTGCATTCAGATCAGGTCAGCCGAGGATTGCATTATAAGCGGAGGAGGCTTTTACCATAAAAAAGTCGACCCACACCTTGGCCTGCTTTGGATACTATCCTACAGTCACGGCTAGAGTTATCATTCCCTCCATTGGTACAACATCGCCAATGAAGCCGACCAACGGAGAGCTCATGGGTTCCAAGTGATTATCGGGTATGGATATTTTAAAGAAAGTATCATAGTATAGAAAGTCAGCGGAACTTTCATTATCTACCAAAACGCGGCGTACATCATAATCAGTAATGTTCAAAGAGATTACAATCACGTCGTTGTGCGAAAACTGAACTCCTTGAGCATCCTCATTGGTGAAAGTGATGGGCTCTTTAGTTCTTCGCTTCTTTTTGGGCTCGGCTGACCTGCTAGCCTTTCCTCGTCGAAGTCCCCCAGAGATGGTGTTAATGATGCCGATCGGAGATCGATCTTCTCGCTGCTTCTCACCCCTGGGTGGTTCTAGTGGCAAGGTGCTCTCGATCGATCCTCTCATCCTTTCGACCGACGTCATAGGAACTGACCAAGTCTACCGCACCTGATGAGCTCCTTGATCTCATCTTAGAGCTGGATGCACTCTTTCGTATCATGATCATGATCACGATGGTAGAAGCAGAACTTACTAAGATTACGTTTATTGGGGTGAGTGCACATCCTTTTCGATCTCAGTAGTTGCTCCATGATCTCCATCAGTACTTGAATTTTTGGAGCATTGAGAGGAACGTAGTTGTAAAATTTTCTGAAGGGAGAGCTCTGTCGCATCCTTCTATCTGGACATCTTTGCCTCTGGGCTCGGATAGGGGTTCAGGCTCGCTTACACTCCAGAGGAGTACGGGAGCATGGCCGAGCTCCGCTCGATTTCTCTCCAACCATGGGCACATTTGGTTCACCCACCTGTCGCTCCTGGATGGCTTCATTATCCTTGGCCTTAAAGGTCTCTTCAGCTCAGACATAACCTTCAGTCCGAGCCAGCATATTGGCGAAGTCTCTAGAGTACTTCTCTAGAAAGAATAGCGACTTCTGAAGGCCACCCTTGAGTACGATCATTACAACAGACTGATCCAGATTCTAGACCTCCAATGCAACAGCATTAAATTGGATGACATAAGCCCAGATAGATTTATCCTTTTTCTGCTTGATATTCATCAAAAAATTCAAACTTCGGTAGAGACGTCGATTGCTGACGAAGTGAGCCAAAAACTGATGACTCATTTGATCGAAGAAAAAGATGGTACCAGACTTAAATGTCGAGTACCAGTTTCTGACAGCTCCCTTGAGGGTAGATGGGAACGTCCGACATAAAATGACATCTGACGTGCTGTGAAGCAGTATCATTATCCGAAAGACCTCCAGATGGTCGATCGGATCAGTGGTCCCATCATAACTCTTAAATTATAGGAGTTTAAAGTTCGACGGAATTGGTTCCTACATAATCTTCTGAGAAAAAAAAGGGTCAGTGCAAATATCATTACCGTGCGAGGAGGAGCATGATGGAGTTCTTCGATTCGTCGGCTCATTTTCTTTAGCCTTTGATCCAGGAGATCTTCACAATCGTTGATCTTCAGATTTTTTGGTGAAACGGGGATAAAACTCTCCCTGAGGTCGAGTCATGGTCCGAGTAAGGGCTCCCCACTCTCTGCTTCTCCTTTTTGGAGGTCACCGATCAGCTAGCCCAAGTCGACCATCTTCAAATTGGATCATAGGGCTTCGGAGAAGCTTGCTTCGATCGAATTAGCATCGGAGCCTGCCGATGCATGGCCTGCACCACCTCCATGAGACCGTAAATTTACTGGACCAGTAGGTTGAACTGCTCCACATCCACCATGGCTGTAGGTGGAGCTTGAGTTATTGGAGCCAAAGTAGGAGCGGATAGATTTGGATAGGATCTGGCTGCAGAGGTTGTTGACCGTCGGATTCCAGCTTTTCTGGGAGGTATTTTTTTCGGAAAGAACTCTAGAGAGGAAGAATAGAGATTGCTGCTGAGCACTCCTTTAAGAATAAAAAATCTTCAGGAATAGAGGGCCCTTCCTCTAGCGTCAATCATGTTGGTGCAAAATTTGATTAATGTCGGAGAAGTGCTGGAGTCGGAGAAGATGAGGTCGCCGTCGGTGACCTACAAAATAAGTCTCGCCCAGAGCCCGAGGTGGTGATTCCGGGAAGACCCTCCGATGGTCAAGTTAACTTTTTCGGCCAACAGAAATGAAGTGCTCAATCAAGAAAGTTGTAGAATTTTTGAAAGAAAAAAGAGAGCCTAGAGAAAACGTATATAGAGGATCTCTTTTATAGACGAAGCTTATAACAGACTGATAGTGACAGCCGTAACTATCGGATAGTGGGCCTTACGGAAGATAGTGCTTATTATTGTGAGGTGTCAGTCTGTTTGAGATTTGATAGTCAAAATTTGGAGGGATGGGCATCGATTGGTGATGACCTTTGAGCTGTATCAATTCTAGAGGAGTTCGGACTCCTCTAAGATAGTCCGAATGTGAGTCAGTTCATGTTGTGTATGAGACCAGACTCGTGCGAAGACCTTCCTGGATGACTGCGGGGAGTTCGGCCGCTTGAGAAGTTCGAAAGAAATTTGGTTACTGGAGGAGTTCAGAAGGAGTTCAACCATTGCAGGAGTCCGAAAGGAGTTCAGCTGCTGGAAGAAGAATTCTCGATCGACACTCTTTTGTGATTATCGGTTACATTAAGTTAAGTATCAGACTGAACTTCGGTGGGAGCGGGGTTTATCTCCAACATGGATAGTTAGAGATGAATTATCCTTTAGCTTATGTAAATTTTTCAATTTTGAAAAGTATGTTCAATTAGTTTTACAACCTGCTTATATAAAAATTAGTAGACGTATATTTAGAAGAGTAGCTATGATTAATTATTTAGCAATGAAGGATAATTTAATTGAAACTCTTTCTGCTTTAAATATAAAAATATCATTAACTTCTGATATATGGACTGCATCTGTAGGTAGTATATCTTTTATTTCTATCACTACTAATTACATAGATAATGATTGATAATTAAATAAGCGTATTCTTGCTTTTTGTTCTTCTAATTATTTTCATTCTGGTTGATAAATTTTTAATGCTATTTATCAAACTATAACTGCATATGGTATTAGTAACAAAATTATGTCTATTATATTTGATAATGCATCTAATAATAATGTAGCTATCCAATTATTAAAAAAAATTTTTCATCCCATTGTTAATGAAAAATTATTTCATATTAGATGTGCATGTTATATTTTGAATCTTTTTGTTCCAGCTGGAATAAGCATGGTTCAAAATATAATTACAAAAATTAGGAATATAGTATCTTTTATTTATGCTTCAAGGGCATAATTATAAGAATTTAAATAATTATGTCTAAACTACAGTAAATATTTTAAAAAATTTAAATTTGATGTAGTTACCTATTGGAACTCTACATATACAATGATTTATAATGCATATCCATATAAAAATTTATTAAATACATATATAAATGATCATGGATTAGACTTTATTTTGATTGAAAATGATTGAGAAAAAAAAATTTAGAAAATTTTTTACTTAGTTTTTATAATGCTATAAATATTTTTCTAGTATTTATTTTTTAATCTTTTATGCATTTTTACAACAAGCATGTATAATTTATGGTCAATTTGCATAATATAGATATGATAATATTTTAATGCCTATTATTTATGAAATAGAAAAAAATAAAATCAGTATTAAGA
Source organism: Cocos nucifera (assembly GCA_006176705.1). Lineage (NCBI taxonomy): Eukaryota > Viridiplantae > Streptophyta > Magnoliopsida > Arecales > Arecaceae > Cocos > Cocos nucifera. The sequence goes on along the minus strand of QRFJ01000197.1, from coordinate 1,037,184 downwards.
TATGATATGTCCAATACATAACTTAACTGCAGTATTTGATCCATAGATCAAATTAAGTGCCATATATATTTTACTTGATGAAATTAGTAGATATATGAATCATGATTCTGAAGCATTTAAAGCTGAGGTAATTTAGCTACTTCATGATATTTTTGCATTATATGATGAAAAAATTTGTAGATCTAGATAGTCCATATCATCTTCACAACGAACTTCTAATATCTCTCGTTCATCATCTGTTTTTTCATTTCTTACACATAGGAGATATTCACATGCATGTTCTTCATCTTTAAGCAATGAATTAAATTTTATTTACGAAATAAAATCTCTTCTGTATTAGATGAAAGTCAAATAGAAAATCTTGATGTATTAGCCTAATGGAAGTGTGTAAAAAATCAATACCCTATTATGTCTACAATTATACGTGATATTTTAGCTGTGTCGATGTCCACAACAGCATCGAAATCAGCTTTTAGTGCAGATCAATGCATTCTGAATGAAAAGAGGAGCAGGATGATAGGTGAGACAATTGAAATACTGCTCTGTTTCATAGATTGACTGAATACGGAGATAAGACTTCAAGATAAAGGAGGATATGATATTGGATTTGATGATGAGGATGATACAAAACACAACAGATAATTAGTAAAATTTATTTTTAATTCTTAATTTATTAAAATTATATATTTTTATTTTTTATTTATTGAGGTGGGTCATCTCTATTTTCTTCTCAGTTCTTTCTCTTTTTATTCTATGGAGGTTAGGCCTAGCTTTCCTCTCTCTTTTGTATAATTTTAATTTATATTAATAAACTGGTAGGGGTCTATACCAAACTTTCCATCATTATAAGATAGTTTTTATTTTTTCAAAAAAATTTCAATATCTCCTATCTTTTTTTTATTTATCCTCCAACTTAATTTATTTTATAAAAAATATTTTTTAAAATATAAATTTTAAAAATATAGCATACAAAAGGTCTATATGAGCTAACACACGAATCATGTCTTGGCATGGTTTATATGAGTTGGCACGAGGGCTATGCCATGTCGGACTTGGGTACATATTGTGCCATGCTTGGCCCGGCACTGGCCCAATGGGTCATGCTAACCCATGCCCCGAAGGGCCATATCGAGCCTGAACCATGGGCCATCAAATTTCCAACCTAACTTGAAGCATGACTCACTACAGTACTGAATGGGCCGTGGCCTGGCCGCCCATAGTACTGAATGGACCGTGGCCGGGCGGCCCGGCCCGATGCCCACCTCGCTGCACATCGATGATGGCTCGTGCAGAAACAGCACCGGCATAACAGGTGTCGGCCTTAACGCCTTGGCTCTCCGGTGCCCCATGCCACAAAGAATACCAGTGACAAGACCAAGACATCATGTGGTGCAGAATAAGGGAAGGGCAAAGAATGTTAGGTGGGTCCCACCTAAATTCGCATCGAAGATGGGAGCAATAAAGAGCCGGATATTTCCGTGTCGTAATGTGATTCGGCTGTGCAGGATAAGACCCGCGTCACATGCGCGTCTCTGTCAATACTCAATTGGAAAGAGAGGTGGCGGTGAATGAGAGCTGCCAAAAGTTCCACGTAGGGAATTGGTCAAAGAGTCAGACATCCCCGCCGCCGGTTGCAGATGGCGCCCACGCTTTTTGGATGTTTCTAATTATTATACGTTCTTTCATTTTCGTACCGTACTATTTTTCTACGATTGCATAAAGTTACACACCGGCCCCTTTAATCGGTGGGAAAGGCAGAGAAGGCCGATGTGCTCCAATGTTAAGGAGGGAATACCGTTTATCTAAATCTACCAACTTTTATTTACATACGCGGATTAGTATTTTTTTTTTTTTTAAACAACGTGGCCGATAAGATTTGACCATTATCTTTATGTTGGAGATAAATCTCTCTTCTATCGAAGTCTAATTCGATGTTCAATCTAATATAATCAGTGATCATGAAAGAGCTTCAAAGAATGGATCTTGAGTCGAATCTCCTCAGCCGATCGAACTCTTCAACGGTCGAGCTTTAACGAAATTTCTCAGCGGTCAAACTCCTTGATGATCGTCCCTCGATCGAACTCTTCAAGCGGCCGTCCTTTCAGCCGACCAAACTCCTTCGGATTTCTCAGCGGCCGAGCTCCTTCGGACTCCCAGCATTCGGATCGAACCCCCTCAACTGGCCGAACTACTTAGCGGCCGAACTCCTTGGACTCCCAGCAGCCGGGCTTTAGCCGAACTCAACCGTCGAGCTTCAGTCAGACTCCCGCAAGAGCCAAACTCTCTCCACGTCGTTCCAGCCAGGCGCCTGCGGGAACGAAACTCCCTCCAAGCTTCCTCTTCGACCGAATTTCTTCAGAGGTCGGACTTCTCACCGACCGAGCTCCTACCAAACTTCCCAGCGACCAAGCCTTAGCCGTGCACCTCCAGTCAGACGCCTGCGGAAGCCGAACTCCTTTCGAGCTTCCACTTCAGAAATTCAAACTCCTCCGAAATGGGCACACGTCGAAGCCCTCCAATGCTTCATTCGGTCCCGAACGGCTCAACATCAAGACAGCTGCAGCCATCATCATCAATCCACCATAAGCGACAGCAACCCGCTGTCAGACGGCGATGGCTGTCACCCTCGCAGATGATACCTTCCCATGAGACTGATTCCGCCGAACCTCGAGCGGCCCGCCAGCATGCGGCTACAGTTGTCACCATCAAGCTCCGCTATAAAAAAGACCCTCCAGATACGCTAACTCAAATCTCTCTGATCTCTAAGCTCTCCTCTCCATCTCTAAGCTCTGCGGAAATCATTCCCGAGCACTCCATTCCTGTTGGTCGGAACTGACTTGATCGTCGGAGGGTCCTACCGGAGCCACCTCCCATCGGCTCCGGATGGGACTTTATTTTGCAGGTCCCCGGCGGCGACCTCATCGGCCTCCACTCCAGTGGATTCCGACGACGATCAGTTTCTGCGTCAACAGATTGGCGCTAGAGGAAGGGTCTCGAACCTCCAAGGTTCCCTTATTCTTAAAGGAGTGCTCGATGATGATTTTTCTCTTTCCTCTTCGGAGATCTCTCTTTTCTCTTTCGAAGAGAAAATGCCTCCCAGGAGAGCTTCGACTCGACGCTCGACGGCCTTCGCGGTCCGATCCTATCCAGATCCATCCGTTCCTGCTTCAGCCCTGGCAGCTCGGGTTCCATCTATACCCACGGTGGATGTGAAGCAGTTCGATCTGCTTGTCCGACAGGTCCGTGGCCTCACGGAGGCATTGTAGGCCATACAACAGCCCTCGATGGCGACCCCACCAAAAAGCCTACCATCAGAATGTTGAAAATCGGCCCCAACGAAGAGTACCAGGGCCAGCATACCCGTCGCCCTAAAAAAGAAGAAACGGAGAGCAGAAGTTCTTTCGCAGAAGGAGAACGAAGTTCGGCAACACAAGCAAGGCCGAACCCCCCCTCGAGCCCGTCATCGAGGAAGCCCCGATAGAGGGGCATGAACATCTCCGGGAGAAGATTTTGCAAAGAGGCGGAACGAAGTTTGGCCACGTCCAAGGAGGCGGAATGAAGTTCGGCCACGTCCACAACCTCCCCAGCGCAAGTGAGGCCGAACTTCACCTCGAGCTCGCCACCAAGAAAGCCCCGACAAAAGAACATGAAGTCCTCCCGACGAAAGCTAGAGTGAAGTTCGGCGCAAGCAAGGCTAAACTTTTCCTCGAGTATGTCATCAACGAAACACCCTACAAAGAATTCACAGGAGGTGGAATGAAGTTTGGGCAAGCAAAGCCGAGCTCCACCTCAAGCTCGTCGTCAAGAAAGTCTGGATAAAAGAAGCAGGAAGTTCTCCCGCGGAAGCTTTCATGGGAAAGCGGAATGAAGTTTAGCAGCACAAGGAAAGCCGAGCTCCCCCTCGAGCTCATCGACAAGGAAGTCCGGACAAAAGAAGCAGGAAATTCGGTGCAAGCGAGGGCAGAATGAAGTTCTCCCGGGGAATGAAATTTGGCATAAGTGAAGCCGAAGTCCACCTCGAAGCTCATTATCGAAGAAGCCCCGACAAAGGGGCATGAAGTCCTCCTGCGGAAGCTTTCGCAGGAAAGCGGAACGAAGTTCGACGCAAGTGAGGCCGAACTCCACCTCGAAGCTCGTCATCGAAATGAAGTTTGGCGCAAGCAAGGCCGAACTCCCTCCTCAAACCTCATCATTGGAATGAAGTTCGGCGTAAGTGAGGCCGAACTCTCACTCGAGTATGTCACCAAGAAAGCTCCCTACAAAGATTTCACAGGATGTGAGATGAAGTTCAGCCGCGCTCACAATCGCCCTCAGGGCAGCGAGGATTCTCTCTCGAGTATGACTCCAAAAAAGCCCCGATAAAAGGGTATGAAGTTCTCCCACAGGTTTCACAAAAGGATGGAATAAAGTTCGGCCACGCTTACGACCTCCACAGCGCAAGGCCCGAACTTTTCGAGCTCGCCATCAAAAAATTTTCGACAGAATGGTGCGAAGAAGTCCTCCTCCCAAAAGGTTCCGCGACTGCGCCCCCCTCAACGCTCCTCGAACTCAAATTCTCACGAAAGTTAAGAATCAGCTGCCAAGACCAGAAGGATTACGGTCTCCCCCAAACAAGCATGATTGAAGCAAGTACTGTCTCTACCATCAAGACCACGGCCACGACACTGAGGAATGCATCCAGCTGCCAGACGAAATTGAGGAGCTCGTTAGGAAGGAGCGGCTGGATAAATTCCTTCGGCGGGAGAAGATCGGCTAAGGGCGCTGCCGTAATCAGAAACTACAAGATCGGCCGCCTCATGGCGTCATCAACGTTATCCCGAGAAGGGGCTAGGTACATCGACGATTCATCACCTCCCAGCGTCAAGAGAAGCATGCTTCAAATTGAGGAGGCCAGCATGAGATAGAAAAGGTCGCCCGCATAAAGAAACGCGGAGGAATAATGCTACCACGATCCTGAAACACAAGGAATTCAGGAATGCGTTGCCAATAACTTTCTTTCAATAAAATTCTTCTCTTTCAATAATATTGTTTATGGATGCAAAAACTATGTGATGACAAGGAAGAAGCAATCGGTAGTTGCCGTGTTAGGAACAGGAGGAAAACCTCGTCCTAACGCGAGCAACAACCTCGGCTAGAGATAAGATCTCTTTCGAGTGACTGTTGACAATCTCGGTCAGAGATAAGATCTCTCCCGAGCGACAGAGTCAACCTCGGCTAGAGATAAGATCTCTCCCGAGCGACCGTTGACAACTTCGGCTAGAGATAAGATCTCTCTCCGAGCGACCGTTGATAACCTCGACCAGAGATAAGATCTCTTCCGAGCAACAGAGTCAACCTCGGCTAGAGATAAGATCTCTCCCGAGCGACCGCGTTAACCTCGGCTGGAGAGCTTCAACTTCAACCTCGGTCAGATAAGGTCTCTCCCAAGCGACCGGGCCAACCTCGGCTGGAGAGCTTCAACTTCAACCTCGGTCAGATAAGGTCTCCCCTGAGCGACCGGGCCAACCTCGACTGGAGAGCTTCAATTTCGACCTCGGCTAGAGATAGGATCTCTCTCGAGCGACCATGTCAACCTCGGCTGGAGAGCTTCAACTTCAACCTCGGTCAGATAAGGTCTCCTCCGAGCGACCGGGCCAACCTTGGCTGGAGAGCTTCAACTTCGACCTCAACTAGAGATAGGATCTCTCCCGAGCGACCGTGTCAACCTCGGACTGGCAGAGCTTCAACTTCAACCTCGACCAGAGATAAGATCTCTCCCGAGCGGCCGAGACAACCCCGACTAGAGATAAGATCGGAGACAACCTCGTTCTGAGATCAGATCTCTCTCGAGCGCCCGTGTTAACCTCGGCTGCTGGATACAATATCGCCCCCGAGAAGCTCAACCTCCGACTTCGATTGTAGCGGACGAAGCCTACCTTAACCTCGGTTGGAGATGAGATCTCCTCCGGGCCTCAACTTCGACATCTACTTTAGCTGGAGATGTGATCTCCCCCGAGCTTCGACTTGAACCAGCACGGAGCCCAGAAGAAGACTTCGACAGTCGCCTTTTCTGCACTTCCTTCCTTCGAGTTTCGAACTCGGAAGTGGGGGGCTACTGTTGGGGATAAACCCCGCTCCTGCCGAAGTCTAGTTCGATGCTTAGCCTAATGCAACCAGTGGCCACGGAAGAGCTTCAAGGGATGGGTCTTGAGCCGAACCCCTTCAGTCGGTCGAACTCCTCAGTGGCCGAGCTTTAACGAAATTTCTCAGCGGTCGAACTCCTTGGCGGTCGTCCCTCGGCCGAACTCCTCAAGCGGCCGTCCCTTCAGTCGATCGAGCTTCTTCGGACTCCTCAGCGGTCGAGCTCCTTCGGACTCCCAGCGTCCAGATCGAACCCCCTCAGCCGGCCGAACTACTTAGCGGCCGAGCTTCTTGGACTCCCAGTAGTCGGGCTTTAGCCAAACTCAACCGTCGAGCTTCAATCAGACTCCCACAAGAGCCAAACTCTCTCCGCGTCGTTCCAGCCAGGCGCCTGCGGGAGCGGAACTCCCTCCAAGCTTCCTCTTCGGCCGAATTTCTTCAGGGGCCGGACTTCTCACCGACCGAGCTCCTACCGAACTTTCCAGCGACCGAGCCTTAGCCGTGCACCTCCAACCAGACGTCTGCGGGAGCCGAACTCCTTCCGAGCTTCCTCTTCAAGAGTCCGAACTCCTTCGAAATGGGCACACGTCGAAGCCCTCCAACCCTTCATTCGGCTCCGAGCAGCTCAACATCAAGACAGCTGTAGCCATCACCATCAGTCCGCCACAAGCGACAGCAATCCGCTTTCAGGCGGTGATGGCTGTCACCCTCGCAGACGATACCTTTTCGTGAGACTGATTCCATCGAACCTCGAGCGGCCTGCCAACACGTGGCTACAGCTGTCACCATCAAGCTCCGCTATAAAAAGGACCCTCTAGATATGCTAACTCGAATCTCTCTAATCTCTAAGCTCTCCTCTTCATCTCCAAGCTCTTCCGAGCACTTCATTTTTGTTGGTCGGAGCCGATTTGATCATCGGAGGGTCCTGTCGGAGCCACCCCCCACTGGCTTCGAACGGAACTTTATTTTGCAGGTCTCCGGTGGCAACGTCATCGACCTCCACTCCAGTGAATTTCGACGACGATCAGTTTCTGCAATCAATATTCTATTTTTAAAATATATATATATATATATATATAAAGAGGAGACAATTGGCCATACAATTTAGTCATTATGCGGGTTAAAGTATTTCCAAATGAACAAAATTTGAGCCTAGAATTTGGACATGCAGCCGAACGAACGAACATGAATTGGACGTTAAATGTTTACCAAAACAATATTTCTTTCTAAATGGATTAATTTTGAACTGAGAATTTAGACATGTAACCGAAGTGATGTGGAATTCAGTTTTTCCCATCTAATAGGTAACGGGTAGTTTACACGTTTGATGAAAAGGTGGGCAGCCACGACGGTGGCCGCGAAGACTAGTCGGGTCGCCCCTCACCAGGTCTCGTGTCAAACAAATTTCACAGAATTTCATTTCCCATTTACCCATCCAACGCGGAGCTGCGGCTGCCGTGGGTTATGCCCGGTATTCTAACAATGCGGTGGTCCCCGCTTCCTCCTCGCCAGTCCATATCTAGCCTCCCGTACCTTCCTCCGACGTCCGACCCCACGACCAGAGTTCGTTCGTCATCGCCGTCTCCCTCCCTCGTTCCTTCCGTCTCTCTTCTCTATTATATCTCTCTGTATCCGAGTGGGGCGGGGGTGTAAGAAAGACGGAAAGAAAGGAGACGGGGAGAGATGAGCAGCGCGGCGGTGGGGGCACGGACGCGGGTCGGCAAGTTCGAGCTGGGGAGGACGCTGGGGGAGGGCACCTTCGCCAAGGTAAAGTTCGCCCGCAATGTCCAGACCGGCGACAGCGTCGCCATCAAAATCCTCGACAAGGATCAGGTCCTCCGCCACAAGATGGTCGAACTGGTGTGCTTTCTCTCTCCATGCCCCTCTCTCTCTCTCGATCTCTAACCTCCGTTTTGTTTCTCCTTTTGCTAAGATTAACTATTAATATTGGAGAGTTCATCGTCGCATCATGACTTTTTTAATTTTTCTTAGTAGGTTGCTTGTTCCATGTGCTTATAGTTTCAGGCTGTCTTCTGATTTATTGTTATTCTTTGTTGGGATTCTTGGACGGATGTACGAATCGGATCTTCTCGGATCAGAGATATCCTAATTTGCGTGGTCTCAGCATTTGATGGTTTAAGAGGCCCGACATCTACAGGTCTAGAATGGAAAAGCTCAAGTATTAATCCTCGAAGCAAGCTTATGGAGATTAAATAGTTCTGTTTTTGTGTATGCTCCAATTTATATCTGGATATAGATACGAGGATGGTTCGATCGTTTGATTTTAGGTTACAGTGGTCCGATGCATACGGAGATCATTGAATTATTGTCACCGGTATGGTTGCTGATTTAATTTTGCTTAGCCATTAGCATATCACTAGCAGGCATTTTAAGGATGTGGAGATGTGATCTGATTTTAGGTTGATGGAGGAAAATCCCGTCTACAAACATGATTGTGCCGTTTGGTTTTGAAGACGGAGTTCATCTTTGAGGTCTTTTCTGAAAGGGTAGGAATTGAAACGAGGTTTTATGTGTAGTTGGTTATTTAGCAGGCTTGGATGAGAAACTGAGGACCATGAGAAGTAATAGCTGAATTTGGGGCTCGAGTTTTTGATGTTTAAGATGAGTTATATCTATTACACCTTTGAGTTAGTGAGAACGCAGCACAATGTCAGATAAATATAAAAAGTTGGGAGCAAAGGTTTGAACTGGAAAGAGTTGGGAGGTGAAACCTGGAATTGGGGCCTTAGGCTTTTGTTTGAAATAGGTCCCTTTTGCTAAGACGTCCAATCATCAGAATGCATGCATAGCATCAAATAGGGAGTAGGTCAGGGAGGTTGAAGTCAGTTAACGGATCCTTGAAAGATGTCTAACAGACGGGATTCCAACTGTGAAACAGGATAACAAGTCTTTCCATATATTTTTCGTCTCTTGAATTGCATACATACGAGGTAATTAGCGGATGGCACCAAATGGAACAAAGAAACAACGGACACTTGTTTATGTTAGGAAATCTTGCATCCACCCTCTTCACCACTTGAGGCCCTCTCTTCCATCCAAGATCTAACCAATTAACTCGATGAGATATTATGTTTGCCATCTTTTGCCTATCTATCATGCATTTTCAGCTACATAAAAGCAGAACAACTTTTTGTTAACAAACTTTGTAACTTTTGTGTATCATTTTTTTAAGGTGTTCCATTTTCTGCAGTTTTTTGTAAGCAGTTCTTTCCTGCTTCTATTCCTGTATCATAATTTTGTCCAGTAGTTGCTTCTGGTTCAGACTGTCATATTGTAAGCCACTGTTAATGGCAGTGAATTGTCAAATTTTATGAGAGCAGGTTGCATAAAGGGACAGAAGCAGCAGGTCTTATAGAAACAGGGTTGCCACCAATGATTACTCTTATTTGGAACTCTAATTTTTCACTTCTCATATTCATAATAAAGCTCCATTTTTAAGATTTTGGGTTCTGAAGTGTAAAATAACTTGTAGAAATCAGATCATCATTTTTTTTTTTTTTTTAATTCTTTGATATACCCAGATTTTTGTTCATACCAAATTTGCAAAAACGTGAATGTAACTTGTGAAGCCTTATAATCGGTAAGCATGTGACAATTCATATATATGAGTCTGCCATGAACTTTCTAGTTATTACTTGATTGGTATATGGTCAATTAGTATCTTTAAGTTTGATCATTGGTAACACTTTTTATCAGTTTCACAATGTGAACACTTCAATTACCTCTTACCAGATCAGAATAGAGACGGTATGGATCGGAATAGAAACTAGTTATTACTGATCTTTCCAAATTTTAATCTCCCATGATTCACTTGCTATGGTTACATAGCATCAGTGGATATGGCCAACAGGCTGCATTTTCCTTCCATAACCCCTCACCTCTCATTCATGTCGATGAGCAATATACCTGTATATTTAGAATCTATGCATGTACATGAAATAAATCCATGTTGACCGCTCAAATGAAGAGGTCTAGGTTCTTCTTCCTGTATTTACTCTTTCCTAGGTGTTTTTTTCCATTTTACAAGGAGGCAGGGAAAAAAAGAATAGAATTTCTTCTGTAGATGGTACATTTGTTAGTTGAGAATGCTGCCTGTACATCATGTGTTGGCATAGGCGAAAACATCCTACATGTACGATGCACCACAAAGGCCAAGGTTTCCTGTGTGAACAATAAAACAAATGCCAGGTGGGTTCTACATGGTATAGTTTATTGTCATGTACATGGCAAGCATGGCAGTCTTTGCCCAGTATGTGTACGTTTAGGATTTCTCTTGTTGGTCTGCTTCTGACCGGTAAATGAATTTATTTTCAAGAATGGTAGCATGATCCTGCTGTGGCAGTGATTGGAAGTACAATATGTCAATTTATTATCACTAGAACTTCTTATGTATTGATTTTACAGTGACTTGGATGTTCTTGTTGTTTGGAAATTATTTCAATTGTCCTTCATTACCTTGTTTCAGATAAAAAGAGAAATTTCTACTATGAAGCTAATCAAGCATCCAAATGTTGTTCAGCTCTATGAGGTATCTTGAAATCTGCTATTAGATTTTTGCAATTTACTTTTTCTTTTTAACTAACTTGGCTTGTAATATATAAATGATTGCTGTTGTTATAAACTTATAATATTATCACACCAATGCACTTTCAAATAACTCTGGTCTTAAGGCATATTGGCTGTCTTTAATCAATAAAAATGATTTCAGTTTGTGCAGACATCGATCATGCCTGCTATATAGAAATGCTCATTTATGTACATATTATGTCTAATCTACTTATGCCTTCACACATACTTTAAAAGTAATAGCATGATCCGGGGATCATAACTTCATTTCATAAAGCTGGGTTATCTATATGGTTCTTCTTTTCTGTAACGCGCTTCTGTTTCATATATAAATATCTTTTATAGCTCTATGATCCTCCGACAACTTTATAACTTGTAGGAAATTGCTTAGCTAGCTTTTACTCTTAAATTTGAATGTCAACTGCCATGTCTCCTTTCTATGAACTCAAATGAGCTACCTTTCGATTTCTTCTATTCAAAATGTATGTATATATTTCAGGTAATGGCCAGCAAGACAAAGATATACATTGTTCTGGAATTTGTTGATGGAGGCGAGCTCTTTGACAAAATTGTAAGGTCATTTCACTTGGATTAAGTGTTCAAAATATTTCCACAATCACACATACACAAACACAAAGGATGTGCCTATTATCATTCTTAAAATGCATCTACCTATTGAGCAGACACACCCGAGAGATCATCTAGTTGTATTTGACATGTATGAGTGAGTGTATGTGATGTGATACCCATTTGCACACGTGCCCTTTCACTCAAGTGTCATTTTTTTTCATGTTCTACATTACCTTATCATGTCTTTGACTTCTAGGTCAAGCATGGGAGGCTAAAAGAAGATGAAGCAAGGAGATATTTCCAGCAACTGATAAATGCTGTTGATTATTGTCATAGTAGAGGTGTATACCATAGAGACCTCAAGGTTTGACCAAATTTGTTGATGGGTGCCCCATTTTGTCGATGCACTATCCAATTGTCTGTTATCTTTCATTAAATGACTAGGAAAGCGATCTTCTTTAGCTAATAATTGGAGTTGGTAGACAACAATTCATGTGCCTTAGCATGTTTTGCAGCCTGAAAATCTACTTCTGGATTCATATGGTAACCTTAAAGTTTCTGACTTTGGCTTGAGTGCATTTGCACCGCAAATACGGGTGAGTATTTTATTTGTATACAAGCTTCCCTGAATGATTGGACTTTGTCATGACTTGTTGGTTTGCCAAACTGATTAGATAAAGAAAATCTCATTTGATGTATCAACAAAATCTCATTTGATGTATGAACTTGACTATCGTGTAATCTTATTGAATAATATATCCTTCAGTTCAGTTACATTTGTTATTTGTTACATAATTGAGAAGGTTGGCTTTGCTTAGGTTCATTTCATGATTAGAACCAGGTTGGTGTATGGATTACATTGAAATTAAATGGAGTTGCTTGAAAGGGGTATTAAGTTGGATGAAATAGAGGATGTAGAGATTAAGAGAGTTCAACAAGGCTGAGTGTGAAAGAGAAGTATCTTTAAATGGTTCAAATTAACGAAATTCAAAAGTCAGGACTTCTTGGCAAAAATCGTTGGGATGTTATTATTATATTATAGATTCTGCATTATTAGCTTTGACTTCCTTGCCACTGTTACTTTCAGTAGTTTCTCAAAGCAACTTTGCTCACTAAATTGTCCCATAGCTTTTTGATGGAGTCATGCTATAATTGTTATCATTAGTATCAAAACCATCTGTGATCCATATACCTTGAATATATTGCGGACAATCCTCCTACCATCGAATGGGATTGGTGTTACCTGGATCCATCTTGTAAATCATTTTCATCAATTGTTGACTTCTTAAATAAAAGAAATTCTCAATTTTAATGTTGCGTTCTCTTTAATTATATAATTTTTTTATTTTGTTTGAGAAAGAAAGGGAGGGAGATGCACCCAAACTATTACTACCTACATACACCACTCAAGAACCCAGAACCTCCAGTTGCTAAGTAGAGGGTGCTACATTGGGGCAAGCCCCAGTTCATTTAGCCTTTATTGTTTTTCTCTTCTTCTTTTGTTAAAAGCATATGCAATGAATGCAGTTCCCTATTTCAAAATTTTGTTGCTTTCTTTGTCTAGAATCTTTAGATACTTCACAAAGTTGAGAGTCTTGAATGGTTACTTGAGCTTATTATGTAAATTCAATTCAGCTTGTTTCCTATAGTCAGTCTTTCAGGCTTCATGGGAAGTTCCTCTTTATTCTAGAGATACTTCGGTCAGAATTTCAGAATTTTGTGTTTTTAAATCAGGCTGTTGTTATTAACATAGATTTCATGTATCATGTGCCGTGGTTCAATGATTGATAACATCAGGGGTTTCTTTGAATGCTGTATCTGTTCCTTGTTTTCATCCATTATCTAAAGATTTTGTTATTTAAATTTGCACTTGAATTTCACAATCTTTGTGACCATATCTTGAAATTATAGACTTATGGCAACCATACTAATCAATGTACTTGATAACCTCAGGAGGATGGACTGCTACATACTGCATGTGGAACTCCAAATTATGTTGCACCTGAGGTGTAATCATCCTGTCCATCCTCAGTGGCAACATTTTTTCTGCCAATTCCATTTTATGTTAAACAACTTACATGCTGGACCCTTGATTTCATCAGGTGCTCAATGATAAAGGTTATGATGGTACTGCTTCTGATATATGGTCTTGTGGTGTAATTCTGTTTGTCCTTATGGCTGGATACTTACCATTTGATGAGCCAAACCTCGTGGCTTTGTATAAGAAAGTAAGTTTTTTTTTTCCTTTTTTCTTTTTTTCTTTTATCATTTTATCACTGAAGTATCGAGCCTTCCTCAATAATAGAATAAATATCTTGAGAGTGTTGACCATCATCATGGTCTACCTAAATTGCAGATCTGTAAGGCAAATTTTTCATGTCCATCATGGTTTTCTTCTGGTGCAAAGCAATTAATTAAACGTATTCTAGACCCAAATCCTCATACTGTAAGTACCAATTATCATCGAGATTTTCTTTTACTTGTGCATGTAACAGTGCATTGGCTTAGAATTCAGAATGTCTTAAGTTCTTCATAGAACTGCCATTTTCATGATGCTATGCAGCTTGGTGGCTGCACCTCTGCATGCTTGCATGCATGTTACTTATCTCTTCTTTTCTGCCATAGAGCTAGCTAATACTGTACTGCTTATTTTAACAGCGCATGACAATTCCACAAATTTTAGAAGATGAATGGTTTACAAAAGGGTATAAGCCACCATGTTTTGCACAAGGTGAAGATGTGAGCCTTGATGATGTTGATGCTGTTTTCAATGATTCAGAGGTAAGAACTCACTACCCTGAAGACATTATATTGAGCTGCCAAAAGTTCTGAACTATACCAACTCCATTGTTTAGCATAAAATTGTGCAGAAGATACACTGTCACGAGAACGGTAGCACTCAAGAAAATTAAATTGGCATACCTGTTACAGTAGAAAATTGTTGCATTGAAAACCTTTTTTTTTTTTTTTTTGAGGGAGAGAAATGGAAACCTATAAATTCATTAAGAAAATGAATCGGAATTCCAAAGATGATGGCCCTTCGCCAGGAGAGACTACAGAAATAGAAAACCGTATTGCACTGCAGCTTATCATTTGCTTTATTTGTTTTGATGTCATATTAAAATATAATAATTGATGACAAGAAATTTTATTTACAATTTATGATAATATTTTATTTCTGGCATCTGTCATTTCAATATGCAGGAGCATCTTGTAACAGAAAGGAAAGAGAAACCAGAGTCAATGAATGCATTTGCACTTATTTCAAGATCACAAGGTTTCAATTTGGGAAGTTTGTTTGAAAAACAGATGGTAGGTAGGATAAGGCTGCTTCTTTCTTTCTTCCTTTCTTTCTTTTTTGTGGAATTCTGCCTTGCAGCTTAGATATGTATACTTGAGGCATTTTTTCTTTAAAGAGTTGTGTTTGGATTTGGGCACTCTAGCTGTTCTATTTTTAAAAAGCTTCTCAAAACTTGAGGATTAAAAGTTGAGGCACGGATCAATGCTGGTCAGTTGCTGGTACAGAATGTACCATGGTAGGGGATTGGCACAGCCAAGTACAGTGCCAGTTCAAATTATTTTATTTAAAAAAAAAAAAAGTGTACCAAGCAGCACCGGATCACCATGGGGTCAATGTGAGGCAGTTAAGTGCGGTACGTGTTAGTATGTGATCTAGGGGTGTACCACAGGTATCCGTAGTGGTTTTCAGTTGGTTCATATGGGGCCAATACTGGCGCTACTGCACTCCCTACATTACTATTTTGGAAAGCATAGTTAAAGTAAATGTTGCCTAATTGACTATCAAAAAAGTGTTGCCTAATTAACTAACTTTGACCAGATTAGTTTCATAGCTTCGCAGAAAAAAAAAATACAAATTTGCAATATATGGACTGTTAGACTCTGGTTGCTCGTCTAAGGTTCACCTGTAATGGCTTTGTCAGAAAAGACAGTTTAATTTCTTCTTTTATATAGTTTTGATGGATTTGAGATTTTTTAATTATTATTATTGGCCATGGAGATAGCATTAGGCAACAGACTTCAACCTTCATTTTACGCTAGCTTGGTTCTTCCTCATGAGAAATTTGACCGAGTTTGAGATGAGGCCTGTATTGACCTTAATCAGATATTATTAGCAGATCGATATTGTTCTTTTGCACTAAGAAGTATTGTTAGTGATGAGCTCATATTCCTGTTCGTGTTGGAACTTCCAGGGTCTTGTCAAGCGGGAGACGCGCTTTACTTCTCAGTGCCCTCCCAATGAGATAATGGCTAAAATAGAGGAAGCGGCTAAGCCTTTGGGTTTCAACGTGAGCAAACACAACTACAAGGTAGGGTGGCATATGATGTGCTTAGATCACATCTTGCACTTTCGTGTAGCCAAGGATTATTTTTTTCATTCTCAATTGTAAGTTAATCTAAGTTAAATGTATGTTGTCATTTTGCCTCATTCCAGATGAAGTTGAAAGGGGACAAAACTGGAAGGAAGGGCCATCTATCTGTAGCAACAGAGGTATTGCACCAAGCCATTATTATTATTTTATTTAAGCACTATCTAGCTCGAGAAAATATAAAAGTTAGGTAAATTAGGTTAATAGTAAGATTCTTGTTCTCTTCTTGGTTTCTTGGTAGAAAAAGCATGTAGGAAATTTTCCTGTCACTCTCTATTAGGCATCCATTTTGATGTTCACATGTAGGGGTGGCAATAGGTCGGATATTGGTCAGGTCAATCAATATATGTACTTATCCCATCAGAAAAACATCCAAATCCATATCCGTCCCATATCCATCTCGAATCGGGTGAGATTGAGTAAAATAGAGGTCCACATTAAGTCGGCTTGGGTTGAGTAAACCTGTGATGCTAAAAATGGAAGGAAAATGAATGCAAAACCATATATGGTGACCGACAGCTATTGCCTACTATCATCTTTTTGAACCCATAAGATTGAACATATAGAGATACAAATTTACATGATAGAAATAACTAAAATTAGAGAGCCGATCAAACCATCAAAAATGATAAAAAGAAAAGAACGAAGATCAAAAGAGATAAAGAGTGAGTGATCGACCTACTCTAGGTGATGTCTTAGGTTTGGCCCTTGATGGCCATGAGGAGAGGGCTTCTTAGGATTGGAACCGTCTTAGGCCTTGAGCTGCTCCTCGATGATCTCATCAAGCTGCATGGAGACGAGAGGGGCTCGACCTCACGCTTCTTCTAGGTGGGAGGCCAGAGACGACATGGTAGAAGGCGGTGGCCAAGGCCAACACGGTGGCCAAGGCCTGTAGGAGCTCTCTCCTCTATCGCTGCTTGGTTGTGGGAGTCGTGAAGGTCACTACTGTAGCCTACCTATTCATGCCTGCCGCCCACCTCCGCTCCACTCGTGACCCTACCATCATCCATCTCCATCTTTCCTTTATTTTTTCCATCCTCAAGAGTCTCAATCGAGCGGGAGGCTTGGAGTGGCCAAACAGGAAGCTTAATTGGATGGGAGGTCAGAGCGGTCGAATAGGGAAAGCTTATGATGGCTAGCATTTTGGCCTCTTGGGTCTTAGTGGCCGAATAGGGAAGGGAAGCTTACGATGGCTAAAGTTTTGGGTCTTAGAGGTGAATAGCGAAGAAATACGATAGCTAGGATTTTATGTTGGGCTTTATATATAAAATTTTAGTTGGATCAAATAAAATCCGTCCTATTCAAGTTGGATACCTGGCGGGTTGGAAAAAATGGCCACCCCTATTCACATATCTGGATGCATAAAGCACAAATCTTATGTTGCAACAATAAAATCGGTTTTCCAGTCATCACAGATTTTGATCACCATTAGTTTTGGCTAAATCGAGCATGTAAGGTCAGTCATCCTTCTGTTGTCTAACTATATAGCAGCGGAGTGGATATTATTGTGAACATCTTTAGTATCATCAAAAGGCTATAGTTTTTTATGGGGTATTGCACGTTAATTAAAATACCTGTCCGCAGAGTAACTTCCAGCGCATTGACAATTAACATTTAATACACCGTGTGTAACTTGAGTCCTGTTTTTTTATTCTAATGGTTGTTTTCATGGCCCTCTCTTTCTGCAACTTCCAATCAAATCAAGAAGTTTGTCGATTTTCGTTCCTTTTTTTTTTTTTTTTTTTTTTTTTTTTCAGGTTTTTGAGGTAGCTCCTTCACTCCACATGGTTGAGCTGCGTAAAACCGGAGGTGACACATTAGAGTTTCACAAGGCATGTTAAGATAGAACTACACAGTAATCATAGGCCTATTTGCGATGTTGCACCCTCACTGCCCGTCGGTAACACATTCTTTTATCAAATCCTCTTGCAGTTCTATAAGAGCTTTTCCTCAGGACTAAAAGATGTTGTATGGAAGTCCGAAGCAATCACAGAAGAGATCAGGTGAGTTGCAAAATAGTTTTGAACATATATATGGCAAGAATGCAAGTGGTTCCCTCGTGTGTTTATTTCAACCTCTTCAAATGAGGCGCATGTTGCAGGTAATATCATGGCTTTCTCATAGCAGCGGTGCGTGTATTGGCTACCAAAACAGGAGGCCTTTTTGGCGGTGAAATGTACCAATATTGTACATACTCGTGGGGTACGCTTAAAAAAGTGAGTCCCTGTCATTTGCCCAAAGAGACGGCACATCGATTCCTCTGATTCCTTCAGTTGCCCAAACAGAATATATCAGGGGAGACTAACTAGCTCTCCGTTCGAAGTTCCCTGCCACTAGTTTTCATTGCAAATGATGTATGAGGATTGAAAAATACTAATTGCTTAATATTGTCATGGGCAATGCGCTGCAAAATGATCCTCTTGTGCAATTATTTCGTTTCTCATGGTAGTTAATTCCTGCTGCTACCTTGAACTTGTATTGCATGATCAGCATTCTTCCTAAATAGCTTTTTCAACAGCAAATTAGAGGTAACTTGTTCTGATCATAGGAATCCATAATCCTATTTTAGCCACATTCTCTCCTAGTTAAAATAGATACTTTCTAACTGAAATATTTGCCAAAATATTCATCTTGCTCCTGTTAAACAATCCAACGCTAACGTTACTGTCTAGCATGACCATCGGCTACGCTATTGGAAGGTCCCGAAAGAAACCCCACCAACGGCTTGGCTGATGTAGTCGAGGCAGTAAGAAAAGCCCATTTCATCTATCTCAGACAAATAAGGTATGGATGTGTATAATTTAATTAAAACTATAATTTATCCTATATCTCTCCGTATCTCTTTACCGTTTTTTCCCCCTCTTGTGGAGTCATGACACTTGGGAAGGTATCGAAATCCGATTCTCACGTGTCCATGCGACATTGCTCGTATCCAACTTTGACAAGAGGACTTCTTCATAAAGCAAAAAAGATTTGGCCAGAGGGAATTCTGGGATTCACTCATAATTTGCCAGGAAAGTTATTTATTAATGACCAGAAGTATGGTTAAAAGCTGGGGAGGAGGGATGTCTTGAGATGTTGATTTTAAGTAGGATTATATATAGGTGCAGCGTGTAGGCACATGAACTTAAATTACGAGCGTTTGCTGGATGATTTAATGTTTCCTTTGACAGAGTCGTTGCCACTGAACATGAACCTGTATACCGGTTTTGTAATTCTTGGGAAGTGGAGTCATCCTCTGGAACCAACAAGAAAAAATCTTGTTCCACTTTGATAATCCGGTCTGGGGCATCAGATTCAATCAAAATTCTTTGGAGATGCCTAAAAAAGAAACACCAGTTCTTTATGATGATCCGAAAAGCTCGTTCCAGTCTAATGAATAACTATATCTCTTGAAACTTATATCTCTACGGACCGGCTTAAGCATTTCCTTTGCTTTTTGCATGTTCATGGATGCAAGATACCCAGAAAATGAAAAATAAGACCAAGCTTTGATATGACTGCAGAACCACTCCAATGGGGAATGTTCATGTTCCTCTGGTCATGAAAAATATATTGCCAGGAATAAAGCAGAGCACACATGAAGCTACCAGTCAAAACCAAGAAGAGCATTGTAAAAGATTGAGCTATTTTTTATCATGCTCAGAAAGCAATATGTTGACTTCCCGGTTGAAGGCACTAGATCTTATCCCGCAAACGTAACAATGTTGAATAAAATAAGAACTTTGAAAATATAAACATCTATGAAGCTTGAAAGGGTGGAAATTCGGTGTTAAACTTTATCTTATAAGAAAGCTCAAATAATTATCCTAATTAACTGTTATAAAATTGTTTTTGAGATTCCATCTTCACTTATTTCTCTTACCTACTTGTAATTTGTTGTCCTCTACCAAGTAGTAAACCAGTTCATGGTGATGGATGGTAGAGTAGAGCATAAAACATACTTTATGAATTACCTTACTATTATGGATACCTCAAAATCAGTTGTTAGAAGAGTAATACAAGAAAACACCAAATTCATAGGTGAGTCCTCGATTTTAAGAGTGGATGCAAATGGAACAACAATAAACATGTGGATGGCACATGATACTCAGACCAATATCATGCAGCCTAGGTTGTTTCCTACTTCATCTGATGGCAAATAAAAATTTATTTACCTCACATATTCTTGGATGTTCATAACTTTTCTTTAGCTAGTTTTTTAAGTACATTTTAGTTTCCTATTTTAAGCATGATTGGTGTGAAATAGTCATACTTAGGGTATATGTTGAGTTAGACAAGTCATAAAATTATCAGGATTTAATTTTGGCTATTTCATGTGTCTTCCTCTATACAACTATGTAGGATTCCAGATTTTGCATTTTTAGAAAAGGTTTTGGACATCAGTTGATTATCAAGACTCCTAGTTTGCTTGTGGAACAAGTCAGTCATATGAAGTCTATAAAAGGGCCTTTTAGGGGTAGATCATGTAGTTTTATTTAAAAGAATGGCATGATTTCTTTAGACCAGTTTTTCCTCTCTCTCTCTCTCTCTCTCTCTCTCTCTCTTCCTCCCTCCCTCCCTTCTCTAGATCTCTTTTATATTATCTTGGTTTTTGCATATATCATCTTTATTCTACATACATTTTATCTGAATTTCAGTTGTCCATCAACTATGGATTCTCTTGTTTAGCATAGAAAGCTTTGGAACATTACTTCTTCTCTCTTTACTTATCAAAAATACCCTAGGGTAGATCTATTTGATCTTTTATTTACTTTTAATCTTAAAAAATTTCTCACCAATTCCATCCAAGATTCATGGTCTCCGTATGGGAGTCCATATTGATATCATGTTGGTGCAGTATCAATATGCCTGGTACGGTTGTCATTGGACATATTGACACTTAGTATGCCTTCCAAAGCAAATATTTGTTTAATGTTGATACAATATGGTATGCCCTCTATAGGATGATATGCACCAATACTACAAATCTTGCTACTATTCCATATACAAGTTTAGGGAGCCAACCATCAAGTTAGACCTAACCCTAATCTAGTTCTTTCCTTTGGTCCGTCCATGCATTGAAGGCCATTCCTAATTGATCTGCCATCAATTTGGCATCATAACTGAAGGATCCTATCCTTTTTTCTTTTTTCTCGATCTTCTTTTAATCCTTACTTTCCTCACATCACCATTTTATGAAATGAGAGTTAGGTTTCAAGATTGTTGCTTTCTGCAAGCATCTTGAATATAAGAAGAAGGCCTACAAGAGGATGCATGATTATGCCGTCCATCAAAAATGACTTGGAGTCAACTAGGGCTTCTTGCAAGTATATGCTACATCCCAAAGTTTTTGAAATTGACCTAGCATTGATGAAGATCCATTTTATAGTGACGGGAATGTCATAGCAAACAATTTTGCATATCCTATTGGACTAAAAATTACATTGAAAAGAAAATGCACAAGTGTTGGTTAATCCAACAAGTAATTACTAACACTTGATGAAAGGAATAGAAAACAGAGATTTCCATCCTAAATAAAGAAATTTTGTAAACCAAAATATCCTTATTTTAGTAGAAATTACCTAATAGAATAGGAAATTAACAAAATGAAAATCATGAGCAGGGCCTTACTGCAGTATTTCCAGAAAGTCACCAAAGGCTCATACAAAATGGACAGAAACTGGTTTCCTTTAGCTCATGCAAGAATCAGGTTGGTGCAAACACTTGAGCCTGAAAGTGGAGATAACGCAGAATACCATCTCAGTTGCAGGTATAATTAACCCCATGGTGAGGCTAATGAAGATGACTAAATGTTCGAATGGAAGGTACAATCAGCTTCGGTAACAAAAGACTCTATCACACACTGCTTTGAAGAAAACCATCATTAATTGGCTAGCCAAAAGTTATGATAAAACAGACAACAAAATTAAAGAAACCATAAAATCCAATAGATTAGTATAAGAATGAGCATTATAAGGTTGAAGTCGAGCAGACCTGTTCCATGAACTCAATGTTCTTGCCATGTGATCCTTTATTTATGCCAATCTAGATGCTGCAAAATGTTACTCAGTATTAGACATATGAGAATATGTCCTCAAAGTCGATCAAAGGAAAACCCTGAAAAGAAAGTTAAATAAGAAACTCAATCCAATACAATACTTACATGATAGGAAATCTGAACCGATAATGCACTCATCATTTTAAATTGGTCTAAGGGCATTCTTGATATTATGCAACACTTCTGCAAGAAGTAGGTGCCCAAAGTGCTGCAATTTTAGTAAGATCTAAAATTATTACGTCAAGTTATATTACTAAAAAATGGGTGGTGTGCAACTCTATGATGCTCAAGATGTAGGTACCGACGGTTGTTTTCAATTTCATTCAAACATGCCATCAGCAAACATTCTTCATATCATACACCACATGCACTCAACAACATGTTTTCCTTTGTGAATAGGAAAAATCCAGACCCTATAATGGCAACATGAACTTCCTTCTTTGTTCACAATCAGGGACTACAAGATGTGTCATAAAGAAATAAAAATCAAAAGCATATAGAAACTAGAAATATAATCCACTAAGCCAAATTTGTTCATCTAAGTTTTTAATAGATAATTAATTATTGGGATCCTTGGATGCCTTGTATTAAATTGACTTAGCAGGCTGCTAAGTTGGAGATTGCCGCTTTAACCTTCGACCACTATATGACATTTTCCAAATACTATTTTCAACTAACAAGGACAGGAAGTTAGCTCTGCGATTTCATATTTTAAGTGGCAAAGGCGGAGAAACAATAACTGGCCTAGAAGTCCCCAGTTCTACTTCAAGTGGATTCAAAAATAAAATGAAATAAAAATTAAAAAAAAGAAAAGAAAAAAAAGG
Source organism: Cocos nucifera (assembly GCA_006176705.1). NCBI lineage: Eukaryota > Viridiplantae > Streptophyta > Magnoliopsida > Arecales > Arecaceae > Cocos > Cocos nucifera. Next base: position 1,014,655 of record QRFJ01000197.1, on the reverse strand, counting down.
AATGCTTAAGAATAGTGCAATTCCCTTTCGGATGCTTTTTGACCTTTTCAAAGTATTTGAGCATGCAAAAAAATATGCACATAGCAGCATTGACATGTGTGTTGCAGTTAAGAGCTCGGATGGTTGGGATGGGTAAGATAGCTCGATCTCCGCACTCACACTTGCAAGGTATTAATCGCTTTGGCCTAGGTCAGTGTCAAGTGCTATGTTGGGCCTTACGATTTTGCCTTTTAAAAGATACATTGCTGGAGAAGAGATGACCTCAATCCCATAAAAGCCAAGTCCTCCTTGACTCGCAACCAATATGAAACTAAATAAGCCATCCTCCCATAATAATAAGCCCCTAATCAAGGGAGACTTTATGTGTGCGGGTAGGAGGCATGCCATATGGTGGGCATTAATGTTGTGGTCAAGAGCTCGGATGGATGGGATGGGTCAGACGGCTTGATCTTTATACTCGCACGCATGAAGTATTATCCACTCTAGTCCATAAGCCTCATAGTTTTATCTTTTTTATTTTAATCCAAAAGATGCCTTATATGGGAAGGATGATTCCGTCCTATATAAGTAAGAGCCCCTTTTTGACTCACAATATTGATGATGTCCTTCTTTCTACACCATAATAATATGTATTAATGTCTCTTGATGATAATCAAATTTCTAGAGTGGATATTTAACAAGAGCAATTAGTGGAAACTATAACTTCAGATATTGTTATAGATGGTGCCCTTAAGAAGTGATGCATGAGATAAATGTACGAGGAAAAAGTGAAGTGGAGTTTAGACAAAAACCAAGGGAGAGTTCAAGTCTGATGCCTTGTGATCGCCTCAGATAGGTGACTCATTTTGTAGATTAACGACAATACAGCTATAATCCAATCACGAACAAACTGCTCTCCATTCATCCTAAACTATTAGCGATAGATAAGGAATTCTAATTACACTGATAACAACCTTCCCATTTGAAGGAAGCCCAGAAATCTTGCTACGATGATATTGGCGGCTCAAAATTAACGGAATGACATAACAATCGCGTAGAGCTTTTCTATAAATATCACAAACCATGAGGATCTAGGTAAGCAGAAAATTTCTCTCAGAGAATCTATTATTACTCGATCGTTCTCTGCTAACTTGAGTGTCGGAGGATCCTCATCGAAGTCAAATCCTTTAGCTCGAACTTTATTTTGCAAGTCACTCCAGCACCCGCTACGAGAAGCCGACCGCTCCACTTTCGAAGCATGCAGTTTTCAGTAACAATAGATAGAGAAAGGGTCTACTAATGGCTCCTAAAAAGACTTCGTCATGCCTCAATGACATCGTGGAAGCTACTATCTCTCAGCAGGTAGATTTATGGGTTGACGATCACGTTCACCCCCTGCTGTGGAAATCTTTTCACCTGTCCAGTTGGCTCATGTCACTATGGACCAGTTCAATCTGCTCCTTCAACGGGTTCACTATCTGACAGCCACCGTCCAGGTGGTCCAAACTGTGATCACGTCTTCTTTAATGGCACCCCAACCAAATCAGACTGTCCCTGCACCACCCCCAACGGTGCAGCCAATACCTCCTGCAGCAGCCCCATTTATGCCCTCAGCAACGGTGCCACTTCAGCTGCCGGCATCACTTCTACAACAATAAGTCGAACCTACTCAAGCATCTCCACAAAGACCTAGCAGGAAGTGACCCCATCAGCGGTCCCTTAGCCCACAGTCAGGGCATGATTCTACTTCTGGCCGCCGCTCTCCTCAGCAGTCCGAGGCCTATACTGATCGAAAGTTAATGATCGAAAAGAAGCTTCAAGAGTTCGATAAGAAGCTTGAAGCCTTAAATAAAGCATCTTCCTTCCAATCCCTTGATGAACTTAGCGGCGAGCCCCCCTTTGATGAGAAGATCCTGAAGGAGTTGCCGCCGCTAGGTTTTAAACTACCCCAGCTTGAGACTTATGACGGGACCGCCGATCCTGTCGACCATATTAAAACTTTTAAGGCAGTCTTACTCTTTCAAGGAGCATTGGATGCTATTCTCTATCGGGCATTTTCTGCTACTCTTAAAGAAGCAGCTCGATAGTGGTACTCCAATCTAAAATCTGGTTCGATACATTCTTTCGATGAGCTAGGTCGGTCTATAGTGGCGTACTTTGTCAGTAGCCATAAACAGAAGAAGCGGTCTGACTATCCGTACACCATCCATCAGAGGGATAGAGAGTCGATCCGTAGCTATTTGAGTCATTTCAATGCGGCGATCCTGAAAGTCCGCGATCTAGATCAATCGATCACGATATCCATGTTTATGGATGGACTACAGAAAAATAATTTAAAAAGATCATTAATAAAGTCCTATTCTAAGAACTATATTGGTATACTGGAGTGAGCAAAAAAATATACCAATATTAAAGAAGTCTTTGCTGAAGATGAAGAAAAATTCTGATTTTTCGGACCGGGTTCGTTCAGATTTGATCAAATCAAGAGATATATTTCAAATTTTTTTTTCTTTGATACTAATCAGATCTAAGATGTTTTATATCTAATTATTATTATTTTAGAAATAAAATAAAATTAGATAAATTAAATTAGATTTAATTTACCTTGATGTGGGTGATCCTATTATCCATTGATGATCCTATATGCAGCGGAAGGTTCTGGATCTAGTCATTCAAGTGCCTAACCTCTATCGGTATCCACTCGGATTGAATCTGGAGATCTTCTTCTCTATCACATCTTCAGAAATCAGATCTGGATCTGATCTGGAGGATCTTCAAAACTTTTTTTGAAGATCAGCAGTCGTCTTATGCAGCAGTGCAGCCTTCTAGCTTTCAGTCGCCTTTCTTTGATCTGGATCGCACCAACCAAGAATCCAAAACTCTTTTGGACGTGGAGAGGAGAGGGAGAAGGTGGTTTGGCGTGGAGGAAGAGGGGAGAGGAAGCCTTGGGGCATGGAAAATTATGATTCAATCATAAACTTTGAGTTGGGCGCAGGGTCTTATTTATAGACTAAGCGTGATCCAACTCCTCTTCTTCCCAACCAATCACAACCCTTTGTGAAATCAGATCTAAATCTGATTGGTGGGAATAGAGTCCCCTGGATTCCTCCTTAGAGGTGCCTAAGACCAGTCAAAGTTGGTTCTTAGGAGAACTCTAATTGGAAATCCAAAAAAGGAGATGGAGTCCCTTGTCCAACAAGGGACTCCTAGGCGCCTCCAACTTGGGCACACGCCTAAGGGTGGCGTGCGCCCTCTTCCTTACTAGGTTCTGATAGAGGGACAGGCCCCACCAACTCTTCAATAGGTGCATGACATGTGATCAAAAGTCAAAGTGTCAATGGTCAAATTTTGACCAGTCAAAGGTAGACTTTTGACCAAAGTCAAAGAACAAGAAATGGCAGGTGACCAAAAATGGCAGGTAATGTCTTACAAAATAAGACAATCTTTTCTGACTTGGACAACCTCCAGTCAGACCATATGAAGGCCTCTGATTGAGCACAAACTCCTTTGGCTCAGTCAGGACAACTTATTTATGATAGTAAAAGAAGAACGTTAGGTTCAATCGAGTGCTAGCACGATTTTCTTGAACCTAATTGAATCTCATTCAGATCAATTGAACTAGATCAGTTCAATTGATGATCACCAGATTCAAACCCTTGTTTGTGTGACCCAGTTAGGTTCAGTTCTGTATGGTAATGGGATATGTCATGATCTCTATCATCGACATCATCGAAACTCCTTTCGATGGATCAGAACTCTTCTGATTCGAACAGCTAGAATGATCGATCATCTAAATCATTCTAATTGCTCCCAAAATCCACCAGTGACACCTAGCAGTATATGGTGGCAACCCATCAGAGCTGAATGCGAACCTCTTGGTGCAGCTACCTGTGTGATTAAGTTCTTCTATCTTGAGCCCCGATCAGATTAGGGTTAAGGTGAACTCGTCAAACCCTAGTCTCTGTCATATGATGTAATCATTCGATTCGAGTCCAATGTGAAAATCTAAATAGAAACTCTTTCTATTATTTCACTCTGCCATGGCCATGGGCTTCTGGACTTGATTCTCATGATCATCATAGGGCTGCTCCTCTACCACCGAGGTAGATAGATTCCATCTTGATGCAATCCAGTTCCTACAATGAACATGCTATAGCCAACATACACCTCAGGGTTCCATATGGCTAGGAGACCGAGTAATGGTGTAGTCAAACTATAACACCCTCAAGGTGAACTGCCGATGCACCTCAGGTCAAAGAACCAGACACACACTACTGCAGCATCGAGTCAGTCATTGACGAGAAGGTAGACTTCCCTAATGACTACTCGAGGTGGTCACGCTCAGTGCCCTCGTTCTCTAACGAGTACCTGTACTCTCGCTCCGGTGTCTCCACACCGTAGACTCAAGACTCATCTACTAAAGAGAAGCGATTGTACACCAACCTTCCGGATCAATCACCATCCTCGTGATGATCCTATGGTCGGGAGCATTTTATGAGTTAATAATGATTATTCATGTCTTAAATTTTCAACTCTTGAAAATATGAATTATCATTACCATTAACTCAAAGGATGTATCACAGACACTAAATACACATATGTGATAGAAAATAACCCATTTTATTGATTATAGTCAAAATTATAATTTTGCCCCTAGAAGTGTATTACAAGTGTCAGCCAATTCTGGCTTCTAGGGCACATATATCTAACAATCTTCCACTTGTCCTAAAGCCAATTGGCTACAAGTCTAAGTCCCATCTTCTCAAGGTGGGCTTCGATCTTCTGCTGGCCCAACGGCTTTGTAAGTGGGTCTGCCACATTATCTGCGGAGTTGACTCTCTTGACCTCGACGTAACCCTTCTCGAAGTAATCGTGGATGAGATGGTATCACCGTTTGCTTGAAACTCTTCCAGCTGACAGCACCACCATTGCACACAAACAGACTCCCAGATGTCGACTTTCGATCATCTATATCGGACATGAAATCCGAGTCTGTGTATCCCTGGACTTGGAGTTCTCCATTACCAAAGACCAACATCATATCCTTAGTTCTTCTCAAGTACTTAAGGATACATTTCACAGAAGTCCAGTGTTCTTCACCTGGATTTGACTGATATCTGCTTGTGACACTCACAGCATGGGCTATATCAGGTCGTGTACATAGCATGGCATACATGAGGCTCCCTATTGCAGAAGCATAAGGGATCTTGCTCATGCGTTCTATTTCCTCAGGTGTGCTGGGGCACATCTTCTTGGAAAGATGAATACCATGTCTGAAGGGTATTAATCCCCTCTTAGAGTTTTCCATACTAAACCTCTTTAGTACTTCCTCTATGTACATCTTCTGTGAAAGTCCTAGCATCCTATTCGGTCTATCCCTATAGACCTTAATTCCTAGAATAAAGGATGCTTCACCTAGGTCTTTCATGGAGAATTCCTTGGACAACCATAATTTTGACTGATGTCAACATGGGAATATCATTCCCAATAAGGAGGATGTCATCCACGTACAATACGAGGAAGACAACAGCGCTCCCACTGACCTTTTTGAAAACACATGGTTCCTCTTCATTTTTGATGAAACCAAACTTTTTGATCACATCATTGAAACGAGTGTTCCAGCTCCGAGATGCTTGCTTAAGTCCATATATGGACCTTTGCAGCTTGCAAACCTTGTGATCAGTATCACTGGATGTGAAACCTAGCGGCTGTTCCATATAGATATCTTCCTCAAGATATCCATTTAAGAATGCCGTTTTCACGTCCATTTGCCATATTTCATAATCGAAATAGGCTGCAACGGCAAGCAATGTGCGGATGGATTTTAGCATAGCCTACTGGGAAAAAAGGTATCCTGATAGTCAATGCCTTCGCGTTGACTATAACCTTTTGCCACTAGTCTAGCCTTGAATGTCTCCACATTTCCCATCTGCACCAATCTTTCTCTTGAAGATCCATTTACACCCAATAGGTACTATACCTTCTGGTGGATCTACCAAGGTCCAGACTTGGTTTGAGTGCATCGAGTCAATTTCTGACTTGCATTGCCTCTAGCCATTTCTCGGAGTCGATATCTGATATCGCCTCGTTGTAGGTTTTGGGATCATCACCATGAGCACCATTACCTACGAGGAACATTTTCTCTACTTTCCTCTGAAATAATACCTAAGTATCTTTCAGGGGGATGGAAAACTCTTTCCGATCTACGAGGTGGAGGAGGTAGTGTTCTTATTGGCTCAACCTGATTTGGTTCCAATTGGTCCTTAGCTCGTTCACTTGTGAGACTTTCTCATCAAGCTTAATCTGCTTTCCAATGCCGCTATCTTGAATAAACTATTTTTCAAGAAAGATGGCATGTCGACTCACAATCACATTGTGGTCTTCTGGAATGTAGAAATAGTATCCTAATGACTCTTTAGGATATCCTATGAATCGAGCTCTAAAGGACCTAAACTCTAACTTGTCCGCTTGTTGTCTTTTGACATGAGCCGGACAACCCCAAATTCTGAGATGACTCAGACTTGGTTTCTTACCGTGCCATATCTCATACGGTGTGGTAGGAACGGTTTTAGAGGGAAACCCTATTCAGTAGATAAATTGAAGTTAACAATGAAGTGTCCCCAAAGAAAATCAGGAAGGTCTGTGAAGCTCATCATGGATCGAACCATATCCAATAGAGTCCGATTTCTCCATTCTGAAAATCCCGTTGAGTTGAGGTGTTCCTGGTGGAGTCCATTGAGAGACTATGCCATTTTTCTTGAGATAGTCTAGGAATTTTCGGCTAAGGTATTCACCTCCTCGATCTGATCGAAGAACCTTAATGGGTTTTTCCAGTTTGTTTTTCTACTTCATGTCTGAATTCTTTGAACTTTTCAAAAGCTTCAGACTTGTGTCTCATAAGATACACATACCCATACCTAGACAGATCATCGGTAAAGGATAATGAAGTAGACAAAATTGCCTCTAGCCGGCACATCAAATGGGCCGCACACATCAGTATGTACTAGGGCAAGGAGATCTGTGGCCCTCTCCCCATGTCCAACAAAAGGGAGTTTAGTCATTTTGCCTTGAAGACAAGATTCACAAGTTGGATATGACTCGGAAAGTCAATGGACTCAATAGCCCATTTTTCTTCCAATTTGTTGATCCTATCTTCTGCTATATGACCTAATCTCAGGTGCCATAGATATCTATCATTTGGACTATCCCTAGGTCTTGTTTGGCATTCACAGTTTTGCTCGAATAATGAGCATACCTCCAGAAGGACCTTCCTTCTTGTTCTTTAGGGTGGCCAGGTAAGTAGGGCAGTTCCGCTTTCAATGGCCGTCGCTGTTGCAATGGAAAATACTTTTCTTTGACATCGGCCTTTTTCTTCGGCTCTGCCTTCTTCTTCTTTGATCCTTCCACCTTCTGCTTTTTCACAGACTTCTTTTTCTTTCCATAAGACTTTCTTTTGGAAGAAGTCCGTTCCATAGCAAGAACTGAGCCTTTAGAACCTTTCATAGAAAGCTCAGCGGTAACCAGCATATTCATTAATTCGGCCAAGGAATTTTGAAGTTTATGCATGTGGTAATTCATGATGAATTGCCCATATGCATCAGTCAAGGATTGCAGAATAATATCATTCTGCAGATCCAAGTCCTAACTTCACACCGAGCTTCTCAAGCTCTTCCATGTCCTTGATCATTGTCAGACAGTGATCTTGGACTGACTGCCCATCACGCATCTTAGCCTTAAAAAGTCATTTCGTGACTTGATATTTGGCTGCGCGACTCTGTTCACCAAACATCTCCTGCAGGTGAGCCAACATTTGGCGAGCAGTCCCGATATCTTCATGTTGGCGCTGGAGCTCATCAGACATCGAGCCCAACATGTAATATCTGGCCTTATTATCTTCGTCTATCCATTTTTTCAGAGAGATGCTCTCTGTTCAGTGGATGGACGGAGCTGGTAAGGTGGGAGGGTCCTGGTCCAAATACATGGGTTAACTTCTCGGAACCCAAAATAATTTTGTAGTTTCTGAGCCAATCTTTATAATTGGGTCCAGTCAGTCTATGTGTGTCCAGGATACGTGCCTAATGGGTTGGACGCAGACATTTTTCTGTAGAGAGTCAAAGATTCTAGTTAGATACTGTAATTATGACTTGACCAATTTATTTAAAAATTTTATTTTTAAACAAATTAGCTTCCACTATTTTTTCGGATCCCTACACTCCCTCTGTAGAGATGCGAAAATCTCCACGATTAATGATTTCTAGTGGGTGGTGCGGTCTCACCAACTGACTCATCACCTCACCTAACAGTTATTGGTGATGGGTTAGCCAATGAGTGAACAACTCTTGTTCAATGATTCTCTAATCATGGTGCACCCAAACTTGGTCTCTAATTCATGAATCTCACCGTATCCGGAATATTGATCCACTCCTTAGTTAAGTCAGACCCACCATTTGCATAGACTGGATTCCTAATTGAGTCTCTCACCGTATCCAAAATATTGAGCCCAACTCATCCTCCAGCCCATAGCATCCAATGCCTAATAGACATGGTTGCATCTTTTCGGTGCAACTGAGCCACTGTATCCAGCCGAGAACAATCAACCCCGGGAAGGGCCCGCACATCTACAATGGTGGAAGACCTCAGACTTAATCTTTTCTTAGGGAGAATTGATTCAGGTCTCATTAAACTAGACTTGGTCATAGTCATAACAATTATGACTAACCTAGTGGCATGGGTTAGCTCGGATTATTGACCACCTCAGATCAGAACTGTGTCAACAGATATGGCCAGGTAAGTGAGACCGGTGGAAGGAATATGCCATTAACTCGTACAAGAACGCATTCAGGTCGAGTAGCTTCCAATTAAAAAATCAGTCGGTCGTATGTGCCAAACTTACCTTAGACACCAAATTATTGAGTCAGAACCAATTGGGTTAGCCTACAATCCAGACTCTAACCTCTGAGCCTAATTAGGTCTTGCTTGATCGTGACTCGATCTTGACCCAGACTTAATCCTATTAGGCTGGTCAATTTAAGCATTGTTGATCCCATCTAACCAACTCTTGATTCGGTTTGATCAACCGCTTAGACCTAATTGAGCTACCCAAGCCCGAACCCAGTATTATGAATATGTCTTAGATCTAAAATTCTCAATTTTAGACCTAATTAATATTTTCATAATCTTAATTCTTAATTAAGTAGGGTTCATAAACAAAATATGCACAATAAATCCTAGGGTTTCAGGATCTAGGGTTTTGCAGAAAGTAAGTTTTGGGTTTCTGATTAAGGACGAACACGCAGCACCCCTACACATCATAAGAACACCCCATCGAATGGAAAGAGAGGGCCTTTAAACCCTTCTTCGTTCTTATGACCGGACGGCCAAGAGGAACGCCTTAATCAGGAACATGCAATACTACAAAATAGTTTTAGATCTATATCATATATCTCATATACAAATTAGATCTAATCATGGCATATTTTGCATACATCTCATGTATCGAATCATGCATATTTTCAGATCTAAATTATCTCATAATAATCTAAAAAATTAGATTTAAATTGATCTAATCAAAATAAATTCTAATCTAGATAATTATGTAGAACTATTCTACAACTAGTCTAGACATGCATCAATCATATCTCATATGATATTTAAAATTAAATAATTTTTATTTACTATTTTTTAGATGTTATTATATAACATTATAATATCAAAAAAATAGTAAATAAATAGATCTAAAATATGATTTAATCAGATTAAATCAAAACATATGCAAGAACTATTCTATAGAACTATTCTATTTTAGAACTAGTCATGCATATTTTCTAATCTTAGATCCAAATCATTTAATTTTAATTTTTTCTGATTTTAGATCTGATCACATCTCATGTGACATCTAAAATTATTTATTTTTTTAATTAAAATAAATTTAAAATTAGATCTAAATACTTTTAGAACCTTGGCTCTGATACCAGTTGAAGGAAAATCCTGATTTTTCGGACCAGGTTCGTTCAGATCTGATCAGATCAAGAGATATATTTCAAAAATTTTTTTTCTTTGATCCTAATCAGATCTGAGATATTTTAGATCTAATTATTATTATTTTAAAATAAAATAAAATTAAATAAATTAAATCAAATTTAATTTACCTTGATGTGGGTAATCCTATTATCCTGTTGATGATCCTGATTGCAGCGGAAGGTTCTGGATCTAGCCACGCAAGTGCCTGGCCTCTACCGGTATCCACTCAGTTGGATCTAGAGATCCTCTTCTTCTCTATCACATCTCCAAAAATCAGATCTGGATCTGATCTGGAGGATCTTCAAAACTTCTTTTGAAGATCAGCAGTCGTCCTTTGCAGCAGTGCAGCCTTCTAGCTTTCAGTCGCCTTTCTTTGATCTGGATCGCACCAACCAAGAATCAAAACTCTTTTGGACATGGAGAGGAGAGGGAGAAGGTGGGTTTGGCATGGAGGAAGAGGGGAGAGGCAGCCTTGGGGCGTGGGAAATTATGATTCAATCATAAACTTTGAGTTGGGCGCAGGGTCTTATTTATAGACTAAGCGTGATCCAACTCCTCTTCTTCCCAACCAATCACAACCCTTTGTGAAATCAGATCTAAATCTGATTGGTGGGAATAGAGTCCCCTGGATTCCTCCTTAGAGGGTGCCTAAGACCAGTCAAAGTTGGTTCTTAGGAGAACTCTAATTGAAATCCAAAAAGGAGATGGAGTCCCTGTCCAACAGGGACTCCTAGGCGCCTCCAACTTGGGCACACGCCAAGGGTGGCATGCGCCCTCTTCCTTGCCAGGTTCTGGCAGGGGGACAGGCCCCCACCAGCTCTCCAATAGGTGCATGACATGTGGTCAAAAGTCAAAGTGTCAATGGTCAACATTTGACCAGTCAAAGGTAGACTTTTGACCAAAGTCAAAGAACAAGAAATGGCAGGTGACCAAAAATGGCAGGTAATGTCTTACAAAATAAGACAACCTTTTCTGACTTGGACAACCTCCAGTCAGACCATATGAAGGCCTCTGATTGAGCACAAACTCCTTTGGCTCAGTCAGGACAACTTATTTATGATAGCAAAAGAAGAACGTTAGGTTCAATCGAGTGCTAGCACGATTTTCTTGAACCTAATTGAATCTCATTCAGATCAATTGAACTGGATCAGTTCAATTGATGATCACCAGATTCAAACCCTTGTTTTGTGTGACCCAGTTAGGTTCAGTTCTGTATGGTAATGGGATATGTCATGATCTCTATCATCGACATCATCGAAACTCCTTTCGATGGATCAGAACTCTTCTGATTCGAACAGCTAGAATGATCGATCATCTAAATCATTCTAATTGCTCCCAAAATCCACCAGTGACACCTAGCAGTATATGGTGGCAACCCATCAGAGCTGAATGCGAACCTCTTGGTGCAGCTACCTGTGTGATTAAGTTCTTCTATCTTGAGCCCCGATCAGATTAGGGTTAAGGTGAACTCGTCAAACCCTAGTTTCTGTCATATGATGTAATCATTCGATTCGAGTCCGATGTGAAAATCTAAATAGAAACTCTTTCTATTATTTCACTCTGCCATGGCCATGGGCTTCTGGACTTGATTCTCATGATCATCATAGGGCTGCTCCTCTACCACCGAGGTAGATAGATTCCATCTTGATGCAATCCAGTTCCTACAATGAACATGCTATAGCCAACATACACCTCAGGGTTCCATATGGCTAGGAGATCGAGTAATGGTGTAGTCAAACTATAACACCCTCAAGGTGAACTGCCGATGCATACCTCAGGTCAAAGAACCAGACACACTACTGCAGCATCGAGTCAGTCATTGACGAGAAGGTAGACTTCCCTAATGACTACTCGAGGTGGTCACGCTCAGTGCTTTCGTTCTCTAACGAGTATCTGTACTCTCGCTCCGATATCTCCACACCATAGACTCAAGACTCATCTACTAAAGAGAAGCGATTGTACACCAACCTTTCGGATCAATCACCATCCTCGTGATGATCCTATGGTCGAAAGCATTTTATGAGTTAATAATGATTATTCATGTCTTAAATTTTCAACTCTTGAAAATATGAATTATCATTACCATTAACTCAAAGAATGTATCACAGACACTAAATACACATATGTGATAGAAAATAATTCATTTTATTTATTATAGTTATAATTATAATTTTGCCCCTAGAAGTATATTATAAGTGTCAGTCAATTCTGGCTTCTAGGACACATATATCTAATAGAAGACACCCTATCGACATTATTTCGATAGGGACGAATAAGGAGTGCCCCCCCTCAAAGAGGGAGATTTATCGACAGCGCTCCCGCTCTCCGCTTAGGAAGCTTAAATGTGGAAGTTTCTTTCAAAATTGCCGATCTCCAAGCTCTCAAAGGAGAGATTAACAGTAGTCACCGTCGAGGCGCTTCCATAACTACATGCCTCTGAATGCCATCCAGGAAGATGTTTTTGATGTAGATCCTAGACCAACTCCCCTAACCTCCGAGGATGAGGACCAACCCAGAGCACCATGATTCGATGAGGTTTTGCTTCTACCATCATGACCACGATCACGACACCGAAGACTGTTGCCTCCTTCGCGATGCTATTGAAAAACTAATTTAGGAGGGAAGGCTGGAACACTTTGTTCGTGGAAGGACTCCCCTATGGCAACCTCTGCCAAGAGCCCGACAACCACCTCCTCAGCCTCAACTCCAAATGCCAATGCCTGCGTCGGAGAAGAGAGGTCAAGCAGTAGCTGAAGAGCGACCTCTCCATGGTGAGATTCACATGATCACTACGGGGTCGTCTGAGGTGGCAGTAGCAAAGAAGCCAAGATGAGAAGATGGGCTTCAAGAACCAATAACTTTCACTGAGCAGGATGCAGAGGGTGTGCAACAACCACATAATGATGCTGTGGTTGTCTTTTTAAACGTTTCTGATTACAATATACACAGCATATTTGTTGATAATGGAAGCTCAGTTGATATTTTATATTTTTCTACTTTCTCTCTTATGGAACTTTCTCCCGATCGGTTAACTCACTTTGATGTGCCGATCTAAGGATTTTCTAGAAGCTCCATAATCCTAGAGGAAATGATCAAGTTACCTATGACCGTGGGTACCCCACCTCAGCAGGTAACCATACAGGTGGACTCTCTTATTGTGAAGCTTCCCTCAGCCTATAATGCCATCCTCGAAAGCTTAGGGCTATTGTATCCAACTACCATCTCTTGGTTAAATTTTCAACAATACATGGAGTGGAGAAGATCCGGGGAAACCAGACTGTCGCTAGACAATGTCTCGCTACTAAGCTCCAGATAAAGAACTCGATGGAAAACCAACCCGAGCTCCCGATAGGGCTGGATGCACGAGATGATCTGGCAGAAAATCGAGTCCAACCGTCTGATGACCTCTAGAAGATCCCACTAAGGAAGGAGAACTTCCATCAAATTATGAAGATCGGATCCTATCTTGATCAGATAACAAAATACCAGCTGATTGATCTTTTGTAGGCAAATGCAGATCTTTTTGCTTGATCAGCTACTGATATGCCGGGGATCGATCCGAAGGTGTTGGCCCATCATCTAAGAGTAGACCCGACCTATCTCCCGATTAAGCAAAAAAAGCGAAGCTTTGCTCTTGAATGCCAAAAAGTGATTGTTGAAGAGCTGGACAAACTGATGAAGATTGATTTCATCAGAAAGGTAATGTACCCCAACTGACTGGCAAACATCGTTCTGATAAAGAAGACGAATGAAAAGTAGCGTATGTGTATTGACTTCACTGATCTGAACAAAGTCTGTCCTAAAGATAATTATCCATTACCTTGGATCAACCAGCTGGTCGACACCACTTCTAGGCATGAGCTCCTCAGCTTCATAGATGCTTTCTCTGATTACAATCAAATCTGGATGGCCCCAGAAGATGAGAAGAAAATAGCTTTTATAACTGACCATGGGCTTTATTATTACAGGACGATGTCCTTCGAACTTAAAAATGCAAGAGCCATATATCAAAGGCTGGTTAGCAAAATCTTTAAAGATCAAATCGATAAAAATATAGAGGCTTATGTCGATGACATGCTGGTTAAGAGTCGAGCAATATCTGATCATGTGCAAGACCTCCGTGAGGCTTTTGACACACTTCAACGATATCAAATAAAACTGAATCCTATGAAGTGCACCTTTGGAGTTACCGTCGGCAAGTTCCTCGATTTTATGATCTCCCATCGAAAAATTAAAGTAAACCTTGAGAAGATTAAGGTGATCCTAAAAATATCATTGCCAAAAATTATTCAAGAGGTACAATGTCTGACTGAAAAAGTTGCCTCCCTTAATCATTTTGTCTCCAGGTCAGTTGAGAGGTGTCTCTCATTCTTTCAAACTCTCAAGCAGCCAACGAATTTTCAATGAACCCCGGAATGCCAAAAAGCTTTTGATGAGTCGAAAAAATATCTTAGCTCTCTACGCCTGTTCACTAAACCATTGTCAGATGAAGAGCTCCTTCTTTATCTAGTCGTTTCATCGGCGGTGATCAATGCGGTTCTCGTTCGAGAAGAGGGACGAGTTCAAAAGCCCATATACTACATCAGCAAGATCCTTCATGATGCAGAAATTAGATATACTAAGTTAGAAAATTTGGTCTTCACACTCACTATCGCCATAAGGAAGCTTTGACCCTATTTCTAGGCTCACACTATGATAGTACTCATAGATCAGCCTTTGAAGATGTCCTACATCGATCAGATTCTTTGGACTGGATAGCCTCTCAGAATTAGATATTCGATACCGATCGAGGCCATCTATTAAATCTCAAGTTCTGGCCGATTTCGTCCTCGAATGTACTGTACTGGATGAGGAATCCTCGAAAGAAAACCCCATGAGCAGACTTAAAGACCCCACGAGCTCAGAGAGCAACAAAAACCTAAGATTGAATCCGAAGAAAGTGTGGACCCTACACGTCGATGGCTCTTCGAACTCAACAAAATCAAGTACTGGGCTCATTTTATCCAGTCTGGAAGGAGACGTGCCAGTGTATGCTTTCTGCTTCGAATTCTCAACTAATAATAACGAGGCAAAATACGAGCCTCTTATCGCTGGATTGAAAATTGCTCAGCAAATTGGGGCCCAATGCCTGAAGGTGTTCAGTGACTCTCAGCTAGTGGTGGGACAGATAAAAGAAGAATATGAGATTTAAGAAGAAAATATAAAAAAATATCTCCAAAAGATAAAAGACTTGATCTTATGCTTCAGATATTTTGACATCCAATAGGTCACCAGAACACAAAACATCAAGGCTGACATTTTATCAAAGCTCGGATCCTTGCTGCCTGTCGACCTGGGTAAAGAGACCTACTTTAAGATTCTGAAAGCTTCGAGCTTGGAAGAGCCCGCCACTATTCAGCAGATTAATGAAAAATCTAGCTAGATGGATCCTATCTTAAAGTACTTGAAAATAGGAGAAATGCTACCAAATCAAAAGAAGCTCGAAAAATCAGGAATCAGACCACTAGATATGTGTTACTCAATAATGATTTATACAAGCGGTCTTTTTCTCTACCTCTCCTGAGATGCCTATGCTCCTCAGAAGCTGATTATGCCATGCGAGAGGTTCAAGAAGAAATCTACGGGAGTCACCTAGGGGGTCAGTTCTTATCTTATAAGATCCTTCAGCAAGGATGTTATTGGCCGACAATGCAGGAGAATGCTTAAAATTTTATCGGAAGATGTGAGCAATGCCAATGTAATGATCGAATTCAGCGCTAGCCCGCAGCTCTTCTGACTTATATTGAATCTGCCTAGCCATTTGCCTAATGAAGATTGGACAACTTAGGCCCATTTTCTCGAGCTTCAGGCCAGTGCAAATTTCTATTAGTGGCAATCGACTACTTCACAAAGTAGGTAGAAGCTGAGTCGTTGGCCCAAATTATAGAAATAAAGATCCAGAATTTCATTTAAAAATTGATCATTTGCCGTTATGGACTATCTAAAATATTGATCTCAGACAATGGAAGGTAGTTCAGCAATTTTTGGCTTAGAGAATTCTACGAAGACCATGGGATCGAGCAACATTTCACTTTGGTAAGCCATCCACAAGCAAATGGAGAAGTAGAGGTCACCAATAGAATCCTTCTTCAAGGCCTCAAAGTCAGACTAGATCGGACTGAGGGGTCCTGGGCTAAAGAACTCTCTACCATGTTCTATGGGCCTATCGAATAACCTAGAGAATTTCGATAGGCAAAATGCCTTTCAATTTGGCATTTGGCATAGAAGTAGTCATACCCATGGAATTTGGGCTTCCTTCCATCAGAGTTGAAGAATATAATGAGGACACTAATTCCATTTGGCTCAGGGCCAATCTCAATTTAATCGAGGAGACTAGGGAGCAAGCTATAGTGAGAATGGCCACATATCGATAGAAGATGGCAAGATATTACAATACTAGGGTCAAAGCCAAAGAGTTTTGAGCCGACGATCTTATCTTTCGGAGAGCTAAAGTTTCTAAGCCAACGAAATAAGAAAAGCTCTCACCCATCACCCAACTGAGAAGATTGCTACTAGGTCCATGAAGTAGTGCGATCGAAAACTTATCGGCTAAAATAACTCAATGGGATTCCGCTCTCCAGGCTATGGAATTCGGCCAATCTCCATATGTATTACCAATGAAATAAATGAATGAACAAATTTTCAAGTTTACTCTCTTGCTTTTGTTAATGGGTGTATGCGCAGCCAATAGACTGAAAATTTTAACTAAAATTTTTTTTTGATCGAAATAATTTACAATGAGTTCCTCATATCGAAATCACTTCAACTAAAAATTTTTTTTGATCGAAATAATTTATAGCGAGTTCCTTAGATCGAAACCACTTTAACTAAAATTTTTTTTTGTTCGGGATAATTTATAGCGAGTTCCTCAGATCGGAACCGCTTCAACTAAATTTTTTTTTTATTCAAAATAATTTATAGCGAGTTTCTCAGATCGAAACTACTTCAAGTAAAAAAAAATTTTGTTCGAAATAATTTAGAGCAAGTTCCACAAATCGAAATCACTTCAATTAGAAATTTCTTTGATCAGGATAGCTTCAACTAAAAAATTTTTTTGTTCAGAATAATTTACAGCGAGTTCCTCATATTGAAACTGCTTCAACTAAAATTTTTTTTTGTTTAGGATAATTTACAATGAGTTTCTCAGATCGAAACTGCTTCAACTAGAAATTTCTTTGATCAGGATAATTTATAGTGAGTTTCTTAGATCAAAATCACTTCAACAAGAAATCTCTTTATTTGGAATAATTCACAGCGAGTTTCTCAGATTGAAACTGCTTCAACTAAAAAAAAAAATTTATTCAGGATAATTCACAGTGAGTTTCTTTGATCGAAACCGCTTCAACTAAAAAAAAATCCCTTCATTTGGGATAATTCATAGCTATTTTCTTAGATCGGAACCACTTCGGTCAAAAATCACTTCATTCGGAATAATCCATGGATAATTAATAATGAGTTCCTCAGATTGGAATCGTTTCAGTGAAAATTTTTTTGATTGGGATAACTTACAGCGAGTTTCTCAAATCGAAACCACTCTAGTAAAAATTTTTTTTATCGAAATAACTTATAGCAAGTTCCTCATAGTAAAACTGCTCTAGTAAAAATCCCTTTGATCGGGATAACATAAGAGAAGCACTAAATCATAATAGAATGCGTTGAAATGGAGGCACAAAGTATTTTATTTCATGCAAGTAAAATTTTTATAAGAGCAATAATTCTATTGCTTTTACAAAAAATAACAGTAAACATTCTACGATAAAGCTACAGTTGAAGTTATAAAATAAAGACTCTATTTAACATAAAGAAGTACAATCGAGAAGTCCAAAGGAGCTGAAGTCATTGACATATGAAATTTGTCCCTCTATAGCCTCAAGGCTTTGGAATCCTATAAAGGATATCCAGGTCGAGGGGGGTGCGAGATCCAAGGTGATGGAAATTCCATCGAGGTCGAAATCAGATTCTCGTGGAGTCAAACTCTTCATAACCTGGAATCAGAAGGTCTTCCATCTGCTCATATATGCACTCCTCCTCATTGTGGAGGTGGCACCAGCTTAAGTGCCGCCAGCAAAGCCGCAAGCCAAAAGCAATGATGGAAATTCTATTGAAGTTGAGGCGGTGTTCGCTTGAAGACCAACTCTGCACAACTTCAGAACAAAGAACCCCTCCATCGAATGTAGATGCATGATAGATAATCCAGAGAAAGCACTCTTGAAATGCATCAAAGTATCACATTGATGTCCCAAGAACCATAGTTACTAAGAACACAATGGCTGAGGAAGCCTTTGAGGCATAAGATGCAAACTTCAGACATCCCCGATGGTGGCTTAACTTTTTTCTGCTCCCCTATAAGGGTGGCACAACCTCCTGCCCCTTTGAGAAAGCAACAAAATTCTGCCCTCTGAGGGTAAGAAAATCATGATAAAGTTCTCAGGATGGAGTGAAAAATCATCCCGTACAGATGAAGCAGGATGACAAAGGTCTCAAGACTGAGAATGGAGACGCACTGACGATGAAGCTTCCATTATTAGCACCTCCTAATTGACCAAAGTCAACCAACACTCATCCACCACTTCAGTCGGATGGATGTTTCCATCAAAAAGAAAACAATTTTCATCCTTCTTTGGGAGATGAAACCAACTTAGAGATATTTCACAAGGCGATGCAGAATGCCGTAGATGAAAAAATCAGCAAGCAAGATGCCACTATAAATAGGTGAGTTTATCATAATTACAAACATCAAATCACGCCATGTGCAAGTCGGGAGTTGGACATCTCTACCACCCCATGACTAAGCATCAGATTTCAAGCAAAACTTAAAGTTACG
Source organism: Cocos nucifera (assembly GCA_006176705.1). Lineage (NCBI taxonomy): Eukaryota > Viridiplantae > Streptophyta > Magnoliopsida > Arecales > Arecaceae > Cocos > Cocos nucifera. The sequence continues at coordinate 995,793 of QRFJ01000197.1, read as the reverse complement.
ACGCTTCTAAAATTGCACGCATTCAATAGTGCGCAAGAAGAATAGGTACACTCCATCAAATGCATGCATGGAAAGCAAGAAGATCAGCTCATGAATATTTGAATCAAAAATACAAAGCACAAAATTCCTCGAGCCGAGAAAGCAATTCCTTAGATTAGAGCAAAACGAAAAGAACGGAGCGAGAGGAGAAAACCATGAAAAACAAAAAGAGAAATTTTATTTATATCATTTCTTTTATAGAGATTTCTAATGAGCTGAAGTGAATAAAAAATTCAAGATATATCGTCCATCGGGGGCACATCCAAGAAGCTTAGATCCAATCTCGGATACTTTAAGGCTATCTCCTTACGAACGATGCAGTTTTTTTCATCATAAGCATCCAATACAAATGAAGCTTTTTTCTTTCTAAATTCTTCCGATGCTCAGAAATCATCAACAACCTTCGCAGCTTTCTCCTCTACCATTTTTGCCAAGAGTAGAGCTTCCACTTCGGATGCTTCGGCTTTAGCGACTTGAGCTCTCAACTCCTCAACCTCGATCTCCAAAATCTTGTTGATGCCAAGTAGCTGGATGTTCTCTTCTATGGACTTCTTCAGCACTGCCTCAGCATCCTGAACCTTTTCTCGATAGCTTCAGCTCTATCTAAAGTTTCTCCAACCATTTTCGATAGTTTATCCTTAGCCTTTTTGAGTATCGTGGTTTCAATTCCAAACCTCGCTGCCATATCTGAAAGATCAACAATATTTTCTATGAATCCGTTTAGATAGTGGGTAAGCTGTCGATGTATTTCATAAAGTTCGTAAGAAATAACCCTTAAAATGAAGAAATGAAAATAGAAGAATATAGTTGGTGCCATCGACTTACCCGAACAAAATAGTTCAAAGCTTTCTGTCTCTTTGTTTTTAAAGGTTCAAGCAGTAGTTTGGACACATTAGCAAGAAAAAAAAATTTGAGAACACCTCGCACGCCAACTTATAATCGTCTATAGATGAACCCTCATAGTTGACCTCAGTTGGTGTGGTTCCAAAAGTGTCGGCATCCTCGAAAACTCGCGATTCATCCAGTGGAGCCTTCAAAGTGATAGCCAATCGAGCTCTCGAAGCTTGGGCGGACTCGGCAAGCAGTGTTCTAACCATCGCTATCTCACTGACTCCAACTCCCTTGGATGTCTCCTCCTCTGGAAAAAGGTCAGAGACTTCGAGAGCCTGTAAACTTAGAATGGCCTCGCTGAACAAACATTCAACAGGGGCCTCATTATTATGCTCGAAGATCGAAGGCTTTGAATCACGCGGAACCTGCACAATCTGAAAATCCTCGAGGCTAAGAAGACCAGACTCTTTGGCTTCAGAAGATCGCGGCGCTGGAAGAGGTTCAATTCAAACACGAGCAGATCTCCCACCAGCTATATCCATCCTTCTTTTTCGATGACCCTTCGAAACCAAGGCCTTAAGTGGACCCTGATCGTTTTCTGAAATCCAAAGCATTAGTTGATTGATATTCGATTTGAAGTTTGAAAGATTTATCAACATGAAAGGCAAATACATACGCATGGAGTTAAATTGGCTAATTCCAATATTGAACAGGATCTATTCAAAGAGGAGCACCCTCAATTTTGAGATCTCGAAACCACGCAAGGCATCTAGATCTTGTTTCAAACATGGACCAAGCAGCGGATCTTTCAACAAGTTTTCTTGTAGCTTCCCCCAATCGACAAAACCCTAGTCTTCTCCCTAAGTATGCAAAACAAATAAGAACCGAATCTTCCAGCCATGAACGATGGAAGGAGCTCCTTGGATCAGCGAGGGAATATCTTTTCTAACCCATGGGATCACGTACCACCAACCGTGGGCAATAGGATGCCTCTTAATCATGAAATAATAATGAAAGAGTATAATAGTTGGCTCTACCTCAGCTAAAAGACATGCCACAATGAAGCCATAAATATGGCACCACGAGTTCAGCACCATAAAATAGAACGACATTTCTAGATAACGAAAAAGAGCGATGAAAAAGAAATGAAGAGAAAATCTTAGCCCAGTCCGGAAATACTCCTCGTGCACTCTAATTTGACCAGGAGGGGGACAACAAACCCATTCTTCTGGCTTCAAAATTTTGAGCTGAAATTCTGGAGGAAAGTAAAACTAGTTATGAATTGATATTAAATCCTCCTCCATCACCTTCGATTGAAAAGCCAAGCATGCAAATTCAAAATCTCTAGAGTGAGCCATCTTTTGCAGAAAAGAGATAAACAAATGAAAAACTTGTAGCAAGAAGAAGGTGACAAAGCCTGACTTTTTGTTTCATCTGGGCCTTATATGCAAATCGAATTGGCAAGTATTCAAATGATTCATCTTCTTAGAACATTGAATGTAGACAATGGGGATTGATATAATCTGACTGCGTGGCAAGCAGTGATTAGGCGCAGCCTCCGCTGTTGATATGACGAATCAATACGGATAACCAAAAATGTGCTCTACTCCACTCATGAAGCAACGTGCGAGAATGTGCCATAGAAATTAGCGCATGACTGATAGTTCCAATCCCATTTCCATTGGTTCCTCATGAATTGTTCGATGTACATGCCAAAAATCACAAAATTCGTAACCTAGGCTGGAAAACGAGTCGGATAGTTCAGAGAAGGAAAGAAAGGGACGATTTCAACTCAATGAAAAAAAAAATTTATAGATCTTTCATACCAAACATGGTTTACGAAAAAAGAAGATATACAAAGATGCCATTAGAAACTCCTCGACGATCCACCATGGAAAAATTCTCCTCTGCTTTCAAATCTATTTTTCTACACTTCTGGATCCACCTTATCCTTTCTGGTGGCGATATCAGATGCATTTGTGAACTCATCAAGGCAAACATGAATTATGGATTGCAGGTTAACATTTGATCGATCTGTACATAGAAGCTCAATAGTACCCTCAGGAAGATGAGGCAAGGCCATTTTCTGTATTCGTTAAAGCCTGCATAAAAGCCCATCTTACAAGCCTTGATGATGAAGTCAGTTCCGACATTCCTCAACCGCTCGAGTGAATCGCTCGTTCTTTAAAGTTCAGCTAAAGGCTCCTGAGTCATGGGCCCTCCTTTGGATGAGGAAATTTAAACCTCTGTGATGCCTCTCCTACGCAGTGATCCCTGCTAGAAGATCTAGGCCTCTTACTTGGCCGGCTGCCGAACTCTTGAGGAAGAAGAGTTTCTGACGAAGATCTGCCCCTCTCTGTGAGTATCCTTTTCAAGCGTATGACAATATCATGCACTCGACAATAATCCCGATCAGCTTCGGATCTTGCTTTTCAAGGACCTCGATCCTACGGCGAGCTCTATTTAACTCATCATCCCGCTAATCGATTATCTTTTGAGCTTCAGAAAGAGCTTTATTAGAGCAGTCAATTTTTCTAATTAGATCGGCATTGGCAGCCTTCTCCTGCTCAAAATAATATTTGAATTTTTGAGCTCCCCTCTCGTCTTCATGAGTTCTAAAGGTGAAAATTCGGAAGCGACCCCGACAAAATTCGTCAAATAATGACTAATTGAAGCCAAAGATTTGAAGGCGCCCACTACTTGATGTTGAATATCTTCTCCTCCCAAAGCCAACCTATTCAGCGGTGACTTCCAGGCCATTCATAGTAGAAAAAGAAAAAGAAGCTGATGATGCCATCTCCACCTGAGCCTTTGTTGGAAGGGCATTGAAAGTAGGAATTTCTGCCCTTTGCAGTTTGATAGTCTCAATTGCTCTGACCAAGCTAAGGGAACCGATTGCCTCTACAACTTCTTCCATCCCTTCGGGAAGATCGGCCCCCATCTCCATGATGATACACACCGGGGAAGTAGTAGGGACAACCTTCTTGGAAGTTTCAATCACCGATTCTACTGCCACCTCTATATCTTCCCCCATCGGATCCCCTGGCTCGACCTTATCATCGTCTACCAGATTTTATGAGTTACTCACTAACAAGGTCTCATCTCTTTCTACATCATTCGAGACAGGAAGAAAAGTTGTTAAGAGAGCGACATCCGAAACTTTAGCAGAAGAGCTCCTAGAAGCTTGAAGCTAAGCAGACGAAATCTTAGCTTGCAGTCTTTAAGCCGATAACCTTTTTAGCATCTCTATTATCAGAGGATCCATTTAGCCCTAAAAGCCTGGCAAGATAACTCTGGAAGGAGGAATGCGTGAGATAGAAGATTTCGTATTCAGAAATGTCTTTTCCCTCTCGCTCACTCTTTACATACATTTAAAAAGAGAAAGGCGAATAGACACCCATTTAAAATTATCTTCTCTTAATGAATCGATAGATAGATGGACTCTCCGACTATAGCCACCCTCATCCCTCAAGGGATGACATCATCGATAATTAAATATCAGAATGCAAATATGAATAAGGGAGCAGATCATTCGATCTAAGGCATCATTCAGGAATAGTCCTTTCACCTGATTCTCAGACTCAGCACTAGGAGATAGTATTATGATAGTAATGTAAACACCTCAAATCTTTTGATCTACTTTAGAAACACCTTAGTTCAGTTTCTATCTACGAACACCCAAGGGTCAATAAAATTATTATAATATCCTCTGAAATGGTGTCTAATCCCTAGTAGCAGATTCGACCTGTTCTTTTTGACAAATACCTCAGATGATATTCATAACTTATAAATCGCCTCAGATAGGTGACTTATCTTATAGATTAATAGCAACATAGCTGTAATCCAATCATGAATAAACTGCTCTCCACTCGTCTTAAATTATCGATGATGGATAAGGCATTCTGATCATACTGATAACAATTTTCTCATTTGAAGAAAGCCCAGAAATCTCACTACGACGATATTGACGATCCAAAATTAATGGAATGACGTAACAATCGCATAAAGCTTTCCTACAAATATTACAAATCTCGAGGACTCAGGTAAGTAGAAAATCCCTCTCAAAGAATCCATTGTTGCTTGATCGTTCTCTGCTGACTTGAGTGTCGAACGGTTCTTGCCGGAGTCAAATCCTCCGGCCCGAACTTTGTTTTGCAGGTCACTCCAGTACCCCCTGTGAAAAGCCGACCACTCCGCTCTCGAAGCATGTAGTTTTCAACAACAATACTTAGATTTTTTGAAATTGAAAATCAATGCAGAAGTTGACTTGACTTAACATGACTGATATGCAAAAATATGATTCAATCCAAATGTGGGCCTGTCAATTTGCAAACCAACCATCTTTTTTATCAACTGTCATTGAGAATCAATTTAGCTCAGATCGATGAGATAGATAGTAAGTTGGAGAGCTTGAAGGGATGATTTAAAGACTCAAATAGCTGACCGGAGATCTCAATGCAGTTAATATTGGTTGGATATTCGCTCTAACACCTAACAACACCATTAAATACTACAAATAGAGAAAATTCATTTGCTAGAAGACCTTTCAATATTTATGTCAAATTATTACTATGGAATAAATAAGATTCTGAGCAAAAGAAGACAAGAAAAAGAGAGATCCAAAGTTTATCTACGAGGAAGAGGGGGAGAGAGTCTCTTTTCCCCTCTATATTCTGTAGGGACTTGACTTAGACTTACAGATGGATCGGACTTTTAGAGACTTAGTTGAACTTATCTAGAAGACTCTTAGGGAGCAATTTATATAGACAAAAGTTCGGAATCTATCGTAATTGGAATCTTGGGATATGTGAGGGAGGTTGTTGAAGATAATCACTCATACATCCAGGAGTATGGTAAGATATGAATCTCATACTTATGAGGATGGTTTCATCATTATGGACCAACTGTAATCAAGAAGGAAGAGAACTCAGACATCTCCTTGCATTTTCATGGCAAGAATTGATTGGTCAAAGCAAGAATTTTGTAGCAGGTTCGTATCAGACTCCAATTAATCGATTATGCTATGTTGGCTAAGTCAATTTTGTGTAGCATTTGCATTTGCCTTGAACAAGATTGTTAGATGCTCACCTTGTCTTTGACCAATCATAGTGCATAAATAGAATGAGGGGAAATACCTTCTACATCATGGATAGTGTAGGTTCATGAACACCACCTATGGTGATTGATTCTCACACGGAGCCAAAGTAAAATAATAAATTTTTTTTTTAAGTGCTGTCCTTCGATACTGTATGAAAGCTAATTATCGTGTGGATGGTGTCCGCAAAGCTACACCAGCGATAATGTAGTAAGAATTTTTCATGAAATGAGACATAGATCAAGTAGTCCAGGCCGTTCTCGAGCTCAATACCATGATCCAAGTGTAGCCGAGAGTCATGGTGCCCTCACAAGTAAAACTTAAGCTGGGCATGTTAACATGGAAAATATTTGTATATCATGAATGATGTAGCTCCATGATGGGCTCTCATGCAGTGAGCACAGCATCTGAAAATAAATAAATAAATAAAAATAAAAATAAAAAAATTATGCGAGAGCCAGCCATCGCGTAGAAAGTGTTTCCTGTTAAAAATTTCAAATGGACGCCTCATTTTCATCACAAAATGGCTGCAGGGGGATTGAATACGACTTACGAGCAGTCTTTTCAATCTGTGAAGCCCGTGTTCAATGCAGGGCCGGTTCCTGGCTCCGATGCTTACCAAATGTCCGGCCTAGGTAGACCCTACTTCATCTAGGGCCATATTTTTGGTTAAGCCCCGGAGCAAGCAAATAAATGCTTGGCCCCGCCTATGTAATGTAAGCTAGTTTGATTAGGCTACCATAGGCTGATGGTCTTTTTTTTAAAAAAAAAAAATCATACATGAATTTATAAGTCTGAACCGATCTAAAACTTTTTATATTAATAATTTAAAATTTTAAACTACGAACCCATAATAATTAGCATCAGAATCATAATACAATCGTAACTTTTATCAGGAGGCTCCTCGTCAATAAATTATTGATTTGGGATCTGATAGAATCAAATAAAGATACGAGGTGTAGCAGATTTTTTTATTTATTATTTTTTATATTTATTATTTTTAAAATTATTAAATTATTAATTTATTTTTAAAATTATCGTCCACATAGAAATCCTTACTTGAAGTAATAATTTTTTTTATCAAATAGATATCCGACATGGACCTAAAATTATCGTACGAAAAGGTGAGTTCATGAACTCACCACTTCAAATGGTGATTTTATGGACTCATCTTTTGGAATGGCAAATTCAGCATCTTTTTTTTCGTAGATAGATGATGGATCGAATGGAGGAAGAGCACTGAGATGGGTTGATGGGCAGGTGTTTGGAGGATGGTGGGATGGTATGGAGAGGGAGGGATGAGAGGAGAGGGTTGCGGTGGTGATGGGAGGGGAGGAAGAGGATTGGAGGTGCGGGACAGAGGAGGGGTGGCCTACAAGACCCAGCCAAGGTGGGGGCATGGACGGGGGGGGTGAGTCGGCGGGGATCTGGCGGGTGGCGAAGGGGAGGGGAGGAAGAGCCTTTTTTTTTTTTTTTTTTTTTTTTTGCTACGTGAACAAAGGGGGAGGGGGGTGCAGGGGGCCAGTGGTAACCGACGAGGACCCAGTCGGAGGTGGGGTGCAGGTAGGGTGTTGGGGTGTGGCGGGGACGGCGAGTTTTTTTTTCCCTTTCCTTTTTTTTTTTTCTTTTTTTTTTTTTTTTTTTTCTTTTTTTGCTGACGGAGGGAAAGAAGGAAGAAGTTTTTTCATTTAAAAAATACTTAAAAATAAATAAATAAAATAATAAAATTAATTAATTAATTAAAAATTTAAAATAGTGATAAAATATTATTTTAAAAAAATAAATTTAAAAATTATATAGATAGTATCAAGGAGTGACGACTGCGTGGAGCAGCCATAGGCAATATCGGTGGGAGGGTTTGGGTGTTCGGTGCAAAGTCATGGGTGGAGGAGCCGCGAGTAGTATTGGAGGGAGATGTGAATGTTCACAAAGAAAAAATTTAAAAATAACAATAAAATTTATTTTTTAAAAAATATTTTTTTAAAAAATATTTTTTATTATTATTTTAAATATTAATTTTAAAAAATAATTAAAAAAGCATCTTCCAACTTTGCGGAGGAGCCACTTTATCCGACGATTTTGGCTCGACCATGTCAGCTACTTATGTGGCAATAAAATAGCTATGATAATAAAATAATAAATAAAATAAATAAAATAAAATAATTAAATAAATTTTTAAAATAATAAAAAATATTTTTAAAAAAATAAATTTAAAAAATATATGGATGGCATTGAGGAGTGGCGATTGAGTAGAGGAGCCATGGACGATGCCGGTAGGAGGATTTTTTGGTGCAAAGTCATGGATGGAGAAGCCACGAGTAGTGTCGAAGGGGGGTGTAGGTGTTCGCAAAGAAAAAAATTAAATAATAATAAAATTTTATTTTTAAAATATAAAAAAAAATATTTTTAAAATATATTATTGTTTTTTTGACATGGTGTGGGGTGGCGGTGGCGTAGGGGTGGAGGGGAGGGACGCGTGGACGGAGGGGGAGGAGGGCTTAGGGGCCGAGGGGAAGGGAAAAAGGGAGGAAAGATTTTTTTTAAAATGCTTCAAAATAAGAAAAAAAATATAAAGTAAATAAAATAATAAAATAAGAAGAAAGGAAGTATTATTTTTTAAAAAATAAAAAATAAAAAATAAAAATTTAAAAAATTAATTAAATTTTAAAATAATAATAAAATATTTTTTAAAAATAATATTTTTAATGCTGGGGAAGGGAGAAAGATTTTTTTTAATGCTCCTCCACATGTACCTATATATTTTTAAATTAAAATAATTTAAAAAAAATTAAAATAATAATAATAAATTATTTTTAAAAAATTATTTTGAATAATTTAAAAATTATTTAAAATATTATTATTATTATTATTTAAATAATAAAATAATATTTTTAAAAAAATAATTTAAAATAATTTAAAAATTATTTATTTTTATGGTCACCAGTTGGTAAGGAATTTAAATAATTTTTAGTTATTTTTTATTATTTTCTTATTTTTAAGCATTAAAAAAATCCTTTCTCCCTTCCTTCAACCCCCATCACCACCGCCTCCCGTGCCCGCCTCCCCCTCCGCGACCCCCCACCCCCACCCTCCGATCGAGTCCCCGCCATCGGTCACCACCTCCCCTCGCGCCCGCCTCCCCCTCTGCGACACCCCACCCTCTGGCCTGGTCCCCACCGTCGGTCACCACTGCCCCCTGCTCCCCCTCCGCGACCCCCCTCCCATACTCCGGTCGGGTCCCCGCCGCTAATCGCGCTCCTCCCCTCCATCGTAGGAAAAAACTCTCCATCTCCTCCACCGCCCCCGACTCGCATCCCCCTCCCTCCGTCCTCCATTGGGTCCCTTCCCACGCTCGCGTACCCCTCCCTACTCCGGTCCCCCCCTCGCGTTCCCCTCCTTCCGTCCGATCTATCCTCCATCGAAAATGAAAAAAACATTCGATTCATCCTCCGTTAGAAAAAAAAAAAGAAAAACGATGAAATCGTCGGATGGAGCAGCGAGTTCGAACTCGCCGCTCCAAACAGTGAGTTCACTGAAATCACCTCTTAGAATGGTGAGTTTAGTAACTCATCACTATACGTGGTAATTTTATTTCGACCGTATCAACTGCTTGTATGGTAACGAAATTACCACTTGAAATGATGATTTTGAGATGGATGGCAGTTTTAGAACTAAATTTGAAATGATGGTAATTTTAGAATTAAATAATAAAAAAATCTAGATATAGATGGGCCCTATCTCTCTCTCTCTCTCTCTCTCTCCCCAGTAAATTTAATCATGATTAGGACATCATAAAATTAAATAAAAAATTTATCATAATTTTTTATTAATTAATAAAAAAATATCATATAGATTTACTGGTTTGAGCTGATTCTCCTCTCCCACTTTTTAGGCTTACGGCCGTGAGTAGGCAACCCTAAACGGAAAAAAACGGTACATCCTTTAGTTTCAACTTTAAAGAGTAGAAATATTTCTATTATCAAATCACAAGCAATTGGTATAAAGGACGTGCTTATTGTACCAAAAAAAAAAGGACATGCTTATTAGAAGGGAGAAAATTTTGAAGGATATGTTCTTCGTTAGGGACTCCCAAGGTTCCACCCGAGTCTATTGATAGGCCACCAGATCATGCAGCTTAGCGAGCTGCTATGGAATAAATGTACGAGCCAAAAGCTAAATTTTTTAACTTCTTGTAAAAGCTTTTTCTTAATTTTTTACTGTAAATGTATTTTTTAAATATAAAAATATTTCAAAATAAAATTGAGGGAAAAAAAAAAAAGGGATAACACCAAACATGCCCTAATAGTCCTGTGACGGTGGAATTTCTCTGTTCCTACACACCGCATGTCCCATATGTGCCGGACTCTAAAAGCCTCTCCATTTTGACGTGAGAAAAATATAAATTTAGAAAATAATATTATATATATTTATATTTGTTACTGTTATGTTTCGAATTCAGTATCTGAATTGAATACGTGATCGCCATACATTCCTTAGGATAAAAGTGTCTAAAGAATATACAATATTTTAAAAAGTCTAGTATAATCTTAAAATTCATAAAAATAATTTAATTTTATTTCAACTGATAAAATTTGTATAAATATTCTTTCAATTATTCAATCAAAATTCAATGACGCTCTATCTATCCATTTGCTCATCCGTAAAACTACCTGTAACTCTGAGAAAGAAAAAGAGAAATAAATGAGGGACAGTCTAATAAAAATCTCCATACAATACATCAATATAATATTATAATTTAAAAATAATAATAAATATAAAGTATTGGCATAAAAATGCATCGAGCATATGGTCAAAAAATAGATTATCACATGCTATCAAGTAAAGTTTTTTATTCAATAATAATCTTTCTAAACTTAACATTTATTTTCTCTTTTCACAATTCTAATTTATGAACCCTTTAATCTTCAGCTTTGGACTAATCAAGATTATGCGATAATTTTTTATTTGGATTGAATTTGTATGATCTTTCTCGAATCAAATTTTTATATTCTTTTTCGAATCATATTTCTCATGATCTTTCTCGGATTATATTTCTCATGCATAAGTCTATGAAGGCTGTTTTACATGACGAGACTAGTCCAAACCATATCTTTTCAATCTGATTATTGCATGTTGATCTCATAATATCAATTTTAATTTATAGTATGATCAAGATAAATATATCATACCCCTATAATCATACCATCAATCACTGATATACATATATAGTCAATATATAATGTACCCATACTGAAAGATCGTACAAGAAATAAGAATATCTCAAACATAATAAATCTATCAATATGATCCAACGAAATAAAATCAATAATATAAATCTAATAATAAAAATAATATATATAATAATGATCATGTATAGAGGTTCTTATCTCTACCGATCATTGATTCAGTATAGTAATTGATGATCCTTTGGATTTGCAGATTCGAAAGCGAAGTATTCTGCTTGACACCTTATATGGATAATTACATCTCTACATGATCAAGGTTAAACAAAAAAATTCTATGCAAAGAAATTATAGAAAAAGACCTAAATATCATAGTCTAGGACCCCACCTAGGGTCAACTAATTAATCTGGGTTACCTAGGTATGTGGACCATCTATTAGTTTAGAAGACATCTGGAGAGAGATCAACGAAGGGAGAAGATCAATCTAGTAAGAGAAAATTCTAGAGAGAAAGTAAAATTTTTCTGAAGAAAGAAAGCTAAAAGCACAAGCCATGCAAGAGAAGGGGGGAGAGAGAGAGAGAGAGAGAGAGAGAGAGAATTTTCTATCTTTTTTTTCTCTTTTTCTTCTCTCCTTGGAAAAGAAAACAGAGGCAACCAAATCTCCCTTTGTAGAAATGATCCCGCCCCATAGTCAGTGACTCCCAATGGCTGTGGCGACCATCCCCACCGTGACATTGGTAGACCCCGACGACACCAACCCTCAGCCGCCCGAGCAAGGCCATTCTTCGACGGCGGCGGCCGATCCAGCAGAAGAAAAATCAAAGGAAAAGCAGGGGAAGGCTTTCTTTTCCAAATCTGGCAACCATCCCATCGGCAAGGGCATCAAGAAACAGAACAAGAAGGGGAAGGAGATTCAATGGCCCTACCTTATCTCCGACGAGGTATTTGGTCTTCTTTCCCAGGAAAACTCGTGGTGGCTTTTGAAAATAGTCCATGGAAAGCCAAGAAAATCTCATGGATTTTGCTGGTAATTAATCGACGGTCAAGAGGCAATATACATGGAAAGGTTTCGAGGCTCTTTAAAGGCCAAGTCCAAGGAATTTCATTGGAATCTGACAAGCCTTAAACTCCTATTCCCAGTCAGAGTCAGAGAAGAGAAGAAAGACTCCCATCGGAAGTCTTCCATTCTTGCCTCACGCACACAGCACATAAGGTTTCAATTATTTTTTTTTTGTTATAACCGGGTTATTACAATCTCTCCCCTATGCACGTTAGGTTTCAATTAAATTTTCTTTTTATAATCAGGTTATTATAATCTCCTCCTTAAAATAATTTTATTTTCAAAATTAGTATATTGTAAAGTCGATAACTTTAGGTGAACCAAATTTCTATCCTATCCTTGACCCCCTATCCATAGTTGAAAAAAAAAATAAATCCTCTATCATTGAAACCAAAGTTTTCAATCAATTTTAAATAATTTAAATCACCACACTTTCGTTACATGCTCTGATCTAAATCTACTAAATATCATGGGTTTACTAAATAACTTCCAAAATAATAAAATAATAATTCATCAATTTCTAAAATTATAATCTAAAATATAAATTATCCATTAAAATCCAAACTCTATGAATTATCTCTGTCGTATCTTTAGTGATCATAATCTTATGCTCAAATCTTTCTTAATTTACAATTCTTAATAATCTTAAACCTAAGCTCTATACCATGCTGCCATGCTCCGAACCTAGCACCTGGATCGAATACATGATGGCCGCACATTTCTTCGAGCAAGAGTACCCGAAAGAATATATAAGGTCTTAAAAAGTCCAATACAACCTTAAAATTCATAAAAATAATCTAATTCCATTTCAACTAATAAAATTTGCATAAATACTAATTAAATTCTTTCGATCATCCAATCAAAAGTCAATGATTTTATATCTATTTATCTACTCACCTACAAATCCAAACAATAGCCAATCTTAATAATCAAGTAACTCTAAGAAAGAAAAAGAAGAATGGAGGGAGATGAGCCCTATAGTCCAGTAAAAATTTTCATGTAGCACATCAATATACACTATTACAAAAATGGCCTATTACATCACTTACTATGGTAGAGATTTTTAAAACCGCTGTCATAGATCCTATGGTAGTAGTTTTCATTAACCGCTATCATAGGTCAGACCTATGGTAACAATTTTTGTAACCGCTGCTATAGGTCCGATATATAGCAGCGATTACAGAAAATCACTGCCGTAGATCAGACCTATAGCAGCGGTTATAAAAAATCACTGTCATAAGTCGATCGATAGCAGTGGTTCATTATAATCGCTGCCATAAATCGGATCTATAGCAGTGGTTAATAGAAACCACTGCTATAATCTGATTTATAGAAGTGGTTAATTATAACCGCTGCCATATATATATTTAAATATTATATAATTTTAAAATTTAATGTTCATCTTTATCGTTCATTATCTAAATAATTATCATTAGAGTATTGTCACAAAAGGTCACCTCGATCCGATGGACCTAACTTCATCGATCAAAAAAATTTGATTTCGACAACCACGAACGATAATGTGATGATTTAATAGATGGAGACCTCCGATGGATCCAAAAATCTGCAACGATGATCTCGATGATGTTTGTAGTGTACTATCAAAATTTCATTTCAATCAGATATCGTTATCTTAGTCAATTTAGTATAGGTTAGTTTCGACTGTTAAATGATAGATGATTGATCAAAGGACCAAATGGTGTTCGATTATGAGATAATTTTTTTTATAAATGATCTTGGCTATTATTTTAATTATTTTTTATGATGGTTATTATAAATTCAACTCATGAGATAAAGAACGATCTAAAATTATACGTCTCTTGATAACCATTCTGAAACTTCACTGGTTGTTATGCTCGTACTTTTATAATATCTATTTAACATGAATAGTTTATACAAAAATGATTTAAATTTTACTATCATCACTATATAAAATATTTAAAATTATAACAAAAATTATTTAACTAAAAAATTATCTCATAATCGAACGTTGTTTAATCCTTTGATCATTTATTTCTAATTTAATAGTTGAAATCATTCCATACTAAATTGATCATGATAACGATATTCGATTAAAGTAAAACTTTGATAGTATGTTATAAACATCATCGAGATCATCGTTGCAGATTATCAGATCCATCAGAGATCTTCATCTATCAGATCATCGCATCATCGTTCACGATCATCGAAATTAAATTTTTATGATTGATGAAGCTAGGGCTATCAAATCGAGGCATTCTTTTGCGATGATACTCTAATAATAATTATTTAGATAATGAATGATGAAGATGGGCATTAAATTTTAAAATTATATAATATTTAAAAAAAATAAAAAAAAAATATTTTTCATCTATGGTAGCGGTTATATCAAACAGCTGATATAGATCTACAACAGTAGTTATAGAACCGCCATCATAGATCTATGATAGCGGTTTTGGATAATCACTATCGTAGATCTATGGCAGCGGTTACCAAATCACTGCCGTAAGTTAAGTTAAAAATCTTCAAATTTTTTTCTCTCCCGTGCACGCTCGATCTCTCTCTCTCCCCCCTCCTCTTCATCGTTGGTGAGGCACCTCCCCCCTTGATCGACGTCGCCCCTCCCTCCCCTCGGCCGACGCCGCCCCTCCTTCTGCCTCCCTCTCCGACCCCCCATCCCCGGTCGCCCCTCCTCGCCACCACCCCGCACCCGGCCCCCCCACCCTCCATCCACCCTCCCTCTCTGGCCCTCCCATCCCCGGCCACCCCTCCCCGCCACCCCGCACTCGGCCCCCCACCCCTCCATCCGACCCTTCCTCGGCCCCCGCAAAACCCCCCTCCAGCGAACCCCCCTGCACCCTCGCTCGACCCCCGCTAAACCCCCACCACCTCCCCGGCCCCTCCATTCGACCCTCTCTCGGTCCCCCAGCGAACCTCCCCTTCGGCAAACCCCCATCCGACCCTCCTTTGGCCTCTACAAAACCCACCCCCACCCCCACCATCACCATTCTGACCATCCCTCGACCGAGTGCAAAGCCTTCTTCAACCTTCTCGTCACTATGCCCCCTCCCCTGACCCTCATCCCCGGCTGCCACTGCTCTCTCTCTCTTTCCTCTTTTTCTCTCTTCTCTATTTCACTATCTTATTTTTGTTTCGCAAGTTATCTCTAGTACCGTCGTCCTCCTCTAGCATTATCGTCGACGACCCTCGGAGCTTTCGGTGCGACCCGCTCTCTATAGCCGCAGGTATAATTTTTTTAATTTTATAGTATTATTTATTAATCATATATATTTATAATAATTTATAAAATATTTATAATAAATATTATAAATATTTATTATAAATATTATAATTATCTGTATGTCATAGTTTTTGGGTCGTATTATGTTAGCGGCTATAGATTAGATCTGTCAATGAGTTGAGATCGGATTGAAACCTGGATATTTAGATTCGGATCCAATTTTAATTACTGGTACCGAATTCGAACCTAAATATCCGATGAATCTGTACTTGAGAGAAGAAGGGATCCGACCTCACCGCCATCATTAGGAGGAAGGGGGTCTGGCCTTGCCGCCATCATTGGGAGGGAGGGGGCCCGATCTCGTCGGTGAGGGAGATCGAGAAAGGAAGAGTGGGAGATCGAGAGAGCGAGAGAGGGAGGGAGGGGGTCTAGCCTCGCCGGCATCACTGGGAGGGATGGGATCCGGTCTTACCAATGAGGGAGATCGAGAGAGTGAGAGAGGAAGGGATGGGGTTCGGCCTCGTCGGTGAGAAAGATCGAGAGAGGGAGAGAGGAAGATCGAGAGATGAAAAAACTGGGAGGAAGGGGTTCGGCCTCGCCACCATTACCGATGAGAGAGATCAAGAGAGGGAGAGAGAGAGAGTGATCGAGGGGATGGCACACAGTCGAGCCGGCTTGGATACGCAATCGAGCCAGCTCGGACCATGATCGAGCCGATTGGGGGAGGATCCTAGTCGGATGTCTCAGGCATGAAGCCGGCTCGACATCTGAGCGAATAGAATTTGATATGCCACGATGTTATATTGATTAATGTTCATTAACATTGTAGGTTATGATGGCACCGAAATGCCATCTAGCTTTCACCCCTATCTCTCGGTAGGTTATGCACAATTCCGCATCCGAGGAGCAGTCAGAGCATACTCCATCAACCTCGATATTGGCTACTCAGAGATCTTCACTATCAATATCTACTCCACCGATGGCATCTATTCCACCGACAGCTGAGTCTCTACCATCACAAGCATCTGAGTGTACGTTTTTATTATATTAGCACAACTTAACTTTTTGTATAGTATTTGTATACTTATATATTTGCATAATATATTTACATTGCAGGTGCATCATCCAGTCGGATATTTTGCGGTTCCACATGTATGGCACATGTGTGGAACCGCCAGCATTAGGTGATGGTGCAGTATGATGCAGAGGAGACGTCGGTAGGGGAGACCGCATGGAAGATGCATTTCTTTTTTGGAGTACTTGTGAGACGGTCGAACATCATTTCCATAGAGCCCAGAGACTGGCATTTGATGGATGTTGCCATCAGAAATCGGATATGGAAGGAGATATGGGTAAGTATGCGCATCTTAGTTATATTTATGCATTTTATATGTTTGCACTATATATGTTTGATTAGAATAATTTTATAACTGATTTTTGATAAATTTGTGCAGAGGAGGTATGACTTTCCCGATCATGAGAGGGCTCGAGATGTCCAACTGAAGAAGATCGAAAAGTTGTATCGGAGTTACAAGATCAAGCTCTATAGAGGATGGCTTGAGCACCGACGAGACACTCCGAAGGAGCTTGTTCCTTAAATACAGGACTGTCCTTCGAGTCAATGGGAGAGGATGGTTAGACACTAAAGGAGCTAGGAGTTTGAGATAAAATTTCTAACTTTTAAATTTTTTAATATGCTTAAAATTTTATTTAAATATTTATTATTTATTTAAATACTTATTAGGCTACCTTCCGTCAGAACTGAGAGAACCGTACAGTCTAGGAGTATACGCACACTCTAGACCGTGAGTCTATGGCCAATCATATACGTAGAGAGATAATTAATTCTAAATCTTATTAGATAAATTAAATTCATATTTTTTATCATCTTTTTGATAAATTTATTCTTTATTATAGTTGATGAAAGATGGAGTGATGCCCAGTCGTAGCGAGATCTTTCGATCCAACTGCACAAACAAGATGGACAGACCGATGAACACCGCGATCGAGCATATTTTCATAAATTTTAAATATATTAGTATATATGATTAGTATTATAGTATTTTTTATAAAATTTTATTTTAATTTATAATTACAAGATCAGTTAGATGTGCTCGCGAGCGAGGGCCTGGATACCTCTGGGCCTCATGACCATTTGTCTTAGGTCTTAGGGCCTGAGCACTCTGGGAGGATCTAATGCAGATTCGAACAAACGCCGATGAGCTACTGGTCCGAGGTGAGCATCTCCTCACAGACTTTTAGTGTCATCAGTCGGGAGGAGCTTGAGGAGGCGTTAGCATGGACAGATCATGCTGCGATGTGGACAGATCAGACTGAGGAGCGTGCATCTCATCTGGAGGGCATCGTGAGAGACATGATGTCGATGCTCAATGCGTATTTTGGAGTCACGAGCTTTGAGGATATGTTGGCCCGCATTCCAGCTCTAGCTTCGACTCTGGCTCCTACTCTCGGTGATGACGATAACGATGAGGACGATGATGTAGATTTAGGAAACTTTTGATGTATTTTTTTTAAAAAAATATTATAATAAATTTTATTCGATAATAGAATTTTAGTATTTTAAAATAATTTTTATATTTATTATATTTTTTTATGTAATATATCTATATTTATCAGATAAAATATATAAAAAATAAAAAATTTATTTTTTTAATTATTTAAAATCTATGGCAGCGGTTTTATAATCGCTACCATATCCATGCTAACTGCTGCTATAAGTCCGATGCCAATCGCTATACTAGATCTATGGCAGCGATTAAGAAATCGCTGCTAGATTAGCTATGGCAGCGGTTATGTAACCGCTGCTATAGATATCGTATGGCAGCGGTTATGTAACCGCTGCAATAAGTCAATCTATTATAATGATTTATAAATCGCTGTAATAGACAATCTATGGCAGCAGTTTTAACAATCGTTGCAACAACCACTGTCATAAAGCTACGACGACGCCGCAGTAACAGCGGTTAGAAAATCGCTGTCATAAAAGAGCTACGGCAACGACCGCAATGGCAGCGATTAGAAAATCGCTACCATATCCTATGGCAGTATTTTTTTGGACTATGGCATCGATTACAAATCGCTACCGTAGCCCTTTTTTATAGTAGTGATAATATTATAATTTAAAAATAATAATAAATATAAAATATTGATATAAATATGCATCGAGTACATGATCAAGAAATAAATCATTACATGCCATCAAATAAAGTCTTTTATTCAACGATAATCTCTCTAGACTTAATATTTATTTTTTCTTATAATTCTAGTTTATTAATTCTTTATAGTTCAGTTTTGGACTAATCAAGATCTTATGACAATGTTTTATTCAGATCGAATTTCTATAATCTTTCTCGAATCAAATTTTCATAATCTTTTTTGAATCATATTTCTCATGATGATCTTTCTTTGCTCATATTTCTCGTGCATAAGCCCGTGGAGGTTGTTTCACATGATAAAGCTAGTCCAAATCATATCTTTTCAATCTGATTATTGCATGTTGATTTCATAATATCAATTTTAATTTATAGTATAATTAAGATAAGTATATCATATCTATATAATCATATCATCAATCACTGATATACATATATAGTCAATATATAATATACCCATGCTGAAAGATCATATAAGAAATAAGAATGTCTCAAATATAATAAATCCATCAATACGAATCCAACGATATAAAATCAATAATATAAATTCAATGATAAAAATAATATCTATAATGATGATTATGTATAAAGATTCTTATCTCTATTGGTCATTGACTCAGTACGGTAATTGATGATCCTCTAAATCTACGGATTCAGAAGCGAAGTATTCTATTTGATACCTAATTATGTGAACAATCACGTCTCTACATGATCAAAATTAAACATAAAAATTCTATGCAAAAAAATTATAGATAAACACCTAAACATCATAGTCTAGGATCCTACCTGTTGGTGCAGAAATCCGTCCTCGTCGGAGGTTGCCGAAATCGAGGCCGCTGAGGTCGCCGCCGGGGACCTGCAAAACGAAGTTCCGTCCGGAACCGGTGGGGGGGTGGCTCCGGCAGGACCCTCCGACGCTCAAGTTAGTTTCTGGCCAACAGTAATGGAGTGCTCGGAATGAGTTTCGGAGCTTAGAGATGAGGAGGAGAACTTAGAGAGTCGAGAGTTCAGAGAGCTTAGCCTTGGTGTATCTGGAGGGATCCCTTTATAGCGGAGCTTAGTTGATGGTGACGGCCATGCCGTCTGGCAGAGAGTCGTCGGGCAGCATGGAGTTCGGTACGGAGAGGACGGCATCGTCTGGTGGATCGTGGGAGCCATACTGGCACGTCGTGGGCCGCATGGAGTCCGGTACGGAGAGGAAGGCGTCGTCCGGTGGATCGTGGGAGCCATACTGGCGAGTCGTGGGCCGCATGGAGTCCGGTACGGAGAGGAAGGCGCCGTCCGGTCTTGCTGCAGGCGACAGTTCGTCCAGAGGAGTTCGGACTTGTAACAGAGTTCGGCCGAAGGGGAAACCCGGGAGGAGCTCGGCTGGCTGAAGGGTCGGCCATCTGTAGAGTTCGGCCGAGGGACGATTGCCGAGGAGTTCGACCGCCTGGAGTCGGTCCGAAGGGGTTCGGCCGCCTGGGCTCGCCTGGAGTCGGTCCGAAAGGAAAACCCGGGGGGAGTTCGGGTGGCCGAACGGGCGTCTGGGAGGAGTCCGTCTCCCGAAGAAGTCCTGCCGCTTGGAGTCCAAGGAGCTCGGCCGTCAGGAAGTTCGGCTGGCGGTGGGAGTTCGGCCCGGAGCCTGGCGCTGGGGAGTTCGGCAGCTAGGTAGTTCGGCCCGGACCTTGGCGCAGGGGAGTTCGGCCTCTAGGCAGTTCGGCCCGGACCTTGGTGCAGGGGAGTTCGGCCTGGCGCCTGGCGCTAAAGCTCTTCAGCGGCTACTGGTTGCATTGGGCCGAGCATCGGGCTAGGCTTCGGCAGGAGCGGGATTTATCCCCAACAGTAGCCCCCCCACTCCCGAGTTCAAAAATTGAAGGAAGGGAGTACCAAAACAGGCGACTGCCGAAGTCTTCTTCCAGGCTCCGCATTCGTTGCAGCTGAAGCTCGGGGGAGGTCTCATCTCCAGTCGATGTTTGGAGTTGAAATGGAACTCGTTTCCAGCTAAAGTCGATGAAGCTGATGTTGAAGCCGAAGTAAATCTCGCCTCCTACGGTCGAGGTTGGATTTGAGCTCCTCGGGGGCGACATTGTCTTCATCAGCTGAAGTTGACTCGAGGGAGACCTCCTCTCTTGCAGCCGAGGTTGAAGTGCGCGCTCGGGGGAGATCTTATCTCCCGCAGCCGAGCTTCTTCGGGGGAGATCTCGTCTCTATCCGAGGTTGGTGCTCGTGTTAGGACGAGGTTCTCCTCCTGTTCCTAACCGAGATTGTTTCGGTTGCTCGGGAGAGATCTTATCTCTAGCCGAGGTTGATTCGGTTGCTCGGGAGAGATCTTATCTCTGGCCGACGTTGCGGTTCGGGAGAGATCTTATCTCTGGCCGAACTTGCTTTTCGGGAGAGATCTTATCTCTGGCCGAACTTTGCCCTCGGGAGAGATCTTATCTCTGGCCGAGGTTGCGGTTCGGGAAGAGATCTTATCTCTGGCCGAACTTTTGTTCGGAAGAGATCTTATCTCTGGCCGAACTTTGCCCTCGGGAGAGATCTTATCTCTGGCCGAGGTTGCGGTTTGGGAGAGATCTTATCTCTGGCCGAACTTGCTTTTTGGGAGAGATCTTATCTCTGGCCGAACTTGCTGTTCGGGAGAGATCTTATCTCTGATCGAACTTTGCCCTCGGGAGAGATCTTATCTCTGGCCGAGGTTGCGGTTCGGGAGAGATCTTATCTCTGGCCGAACTTACTTTTCGGGAGAGATCTTATCTCTGGCCGAACTTTGCCCTCGGGAGAGATCTTATCTCTGGCCGAGGTTGTGGTTCGGAGAGATCTTATCTCTGGCCGAACTTGTTGTTCGGGAGAGATCTTATCTCTGGCCGAACTTTGCCCTCGGGAGAGATCTTATCTCTGGCCGAACTTGCTTTTTCGGGAGAGATCTTATCTCTGGCCGAACTTGCTGTTCGGGAGAGATCTTATCTCTGGCCGAACTTTGCCCTCGGGAGAGATCTTATCTCTGGCCGAGGTTGCGGTTCGGGAGAGATCTTATCTCTGGCCGAACTTGCTTTTCGGGAGAGATCTTATCTCTGGCCGAACTTTGCCCTCGGGAGAGATCTTATCTCTGGCCGAGGTTGCGGTTTTGGAGAGATCTTATCTCTGACCGAACTTGTTGTTCGGGAGAGATCTTATCTCTCGATCCTTAGGCCCCTCTTATCTCTGGCCCCGGGAGAGATCTTATCTCTGGCCGGCCCTCGGGAGAGATCCTCTCTGCCGCTCGCTAGGACGAGGTTCTCCTCCTGTTCCTAACACGCGCTGACTGCTTCTTCCCTGTCATCGCATAGTTTTCGCATCCAGAAATGATTTTATTGAGAGGGGAGAGTTTTACCGAGGAGAAGCTGATCAGCAGCGCATTTCCGTTCGAGGGGTTGTCGGGGTGTTGTTCCTCGGAGTTCCCTCGGGCAGCAAGTCCCGTCCAGACGACCTCCTCTATCTCATGCCGGCCTTCTTAATTTGGAACATGCTTCTCTTGACTTTGTCGCTGGGGACGACAATCACCGATGTAGCTAGCTCCTAGCTCCTCCCCGGGGTGGCGTTGATGACGCCGCGAGGCGGCCGACCTTCTTGTCTTTTCCAGTTACGGCAGCTTCAGCCGTATTTATCCCGTCGTCCCCGAGCTCTCAATCTCGTCTTGGAGCTGAACGTATTCCTCATGGTCGCGATGGTAGGGGCTTTACTTGCCTCGCGCACGTTTGGGGAGGCCGTAGTCCTTCAGGTCTTGGCGGCTGGCTCCTTAACTTCGCCGAGGATTCGAGTTAGAGGAGCGGGTCGAGGATTCGAGTTAGAGGAGCGGGTCGTAGCTGCGGAATCTTTCGGGAGGAGGATTTCTTCGCGCCCTTCTGTCGGGGCTTCCTTTGCGGTGAGCTCGAGAAGTTCGGGCTTCGCTTGCGTGGAGCTTCATTCCGCTTTCCCGCGAAACTTTCCGTGGGAGAACTTCATGCTTCTTTGTCCGGACTTCCCTGCTCGCAGAGAGGGGGTCGGCTTTGCTTGCCCGAACTTTATCGCACCTCCCGTGAATTCGTTGTGGCGACGTACTTGAGGGGGAGTTCGGCCTCGATCGCCCTGGGGCGGTCTCGAGCGCGGCCGAACTTCACTTGGGTGATCTGCTGCGGAGTTTGGCCTCCCTGATGCCGAACTTCATTCCGCGGGGGGCTTCGTTCCGTCCTTGCCGGCGCCGAACTTCATTTGGAGGTTGAGCTGAGGAGTTCGGCTTTCCACTGAACTTCATTTCGCCTTGATGACGAGCTTTGGGGGGAGCTCGGCTTTTCTTCGAGCCGAACTTCATTCCTCTTTCCCGCGAGACTTGCCGTGGGAGAACTTCCCGCTGCTCTTGTTCGGACGAGTTCGGGCGAGCTCGAGGGGAGCTCGGCTTTTCTTGCCCGAACTTCGTTCCGCCTCCGGTGAACACTTTGTAGGTGGTTCCTTTGGGGGACATACTGGAGCGTGAGTTCGACCTCACTTGCACCGAACTTCGTTCCGCTTTCCTGCGAAAGCTTCCGCGGGAGGACTTCATACTTCTTTGTCGGAGCTTCCTCGATGACGGGCTCATGGGTGGGTTCGGCCTTCCTCGCGCCGAACTTCATTCCGCTTCGGCGGGGGAACTTCTGCTCTCCGTTTCTCTCTTCGGGGCGATTGGGCTCTTCCTTAAGGCTGATTCCTCGCGCCCTCATGGCGGGCTTGCTGGTGGAGTCGCCTACCGGAGGCTGCTGTATAGCCTGCAACGCCTCCGTGAGGCCACGGATCTGTCGGACAAGCAGGCCGAACTGCTTCACATCCACCGCGGGTGCAGGTGGAACCTAGGCCGCCGGGGCTGAAGCAGGAACAGACGGGCCTGGACGGGATCGGATCGCGGAGGCCGCCGAGCGCCGTGCCGAAGCTCTCCTGGGTGGCGTTTTCTCTTCGGAAAGAGAAAAGGAAGATCTCCGGAGAGGGAAGAGAAGGGTCGCCGAGCACTCCTTTAAGAACAAGGGAACCTCGAAGGTTCAAGGCCCTTCCTTCTAGCGCCAATCTGTTGGTGCAGAAATCCATCCTCGCCGGAGGTCGCCGGAAATCGAGGCCGCTGAGGTCGCCGCCGGGGACCTGCAAAACGAAGTCCCGTCCGGAACCGGTGGGGGGTGGCTCCGGCAGGACCCTCCGACGGTCAAGTTAGTTTCCGGCCAACAGTAATGGAGTGCTCGGAATGAGTTCCGGAGCTTAGAGATGAGGAGGAGAGCTTAGAGAGTCGAGAGTTCAGAGAGCTTAGCCTTGGCGTATCTGGAGGGGTCCCTTTATAGCGGAGCTTAGTTGATGGTGACGGCCATGCCGTCTGGCAGAGAGTCGTCGGGCAGCATGGAGTTCGGTACGGAGAGGACGGCATCGTCCGGTGGATCGTGGGAGCCATACTGGCACGTCGTGGGCCGCATGGAGTCCGGTACGGAGAGGAAGGCGTCGTCCGGTGGATCGTGGGAGCCATACTGGCGAGTCGTGGGCCGCATGGAGTCCGGTACGGAGAGGAAGGCGCCGTCCGGTCTTGCTGCAGGCGACAGTTCGTCCAGAGGAGTTCGGACTTGTAACAGAGTTCGGCCGAAGGGGAAACCCGGGAGGAGCTCGGCTGGCTGAAGGGTCGGCCATCTGTAGAGTTCGGCCGAGGGACGATTGCCGAGGAGTTCGACCGCCTGGAGTCGGTCCGAAGGGGTTCGGCCGCCTGGGCTCGCCTGGAGTCGGTCCGAAAGGAAAACCCGGGGGGAGTTCGGGTGGCCGAACGGGCGTCTGGGAGGAGTCCGTCTCCCGAAGAAGTCCTGCCGCTTGGAGTCCAAGGAGCTCGGCCGTCAGGAAGTTCGGCTGGCGGTGGGAGTTCGGCCCGGAGCCTGGCGCTGGGGAGTTCGGCAGCTAGGTAGTTCGGCCCGGACCTTGGCGCAGGGGAGTTCGGCCTCTAGGCAGTTCTAGGCAGTTCGGCCGGACCTTGGTGCAGGGGGCTCGGCCTGGCGCCTGGCGCTAAAGCTCTTCAGCGGCTACTGGTTGCATTGGGCCGAGCATCGGGCTAGGCTTCGGCAGGAGCGGGATTTATCCCCAACACTACCTATGGTCAACCAATTAATCTAGATTATCTAGATATGTGGACTATCTATTAGTTTAGAAGACATGTAGAGAAAGATCAATGAAGGAAGAAAATCAATCTAGCAAGAGAAAATTCTAGAGACAGAAAGTAGAGAGAGAAAGTAAAATCTTTCTAGAGAAAGTAAATGAGAAGCACAAGCCAAGAGAAGGAAAAGAGAATTTTCTCTCTTCTTTTTTTTTCTATTTTTTTTTTCTTTTTCTCCTCTCCTTGGAAAAGAAAACAAAGGAGGCAACTAAACCCCCTCTATAGAAATGGTCCCGCCCCACGGTCGGTGACCTCCCAAAGGCGGTGGCAACCATCCTTGTCGTGATGCCGGTAGATCCCTACGACACAGACCCTCAACTGCCCGAGCAAGTCCATTCTTTGACGACAGTAGCCGATCCGATAGAAGAAAAATCAAAAGAAAAGCAAGGAAAGGTTTTCTTCGCCAAATTCGGCAACCATCGGGCATCAAGAAACTAAGAACAAGAAGGGAAAGGAGATTCAAAGGCCCTACCTTATCTCTGGCGAGGTATTTGGTCATCTTTTTTTGCAAAACTCGTGGTGGCTTTTGAAAATAATTGGTAAAAATCTAAAAAAATCTCATGACTTTTGTCAATAATTGATCGACGATTGAGAGGCAATGCACATGGGAAGGTTTCAAGGCTCTTTAAAAGCTGGGTTCAAAGGGCTTCATCGAAATCTGATGAGTTCTAAACTTTTATTTTCATCCGAAGAGAAGGAAGAAGTCTTTTATTCATGCCCAGAGAGGGAGAGAATGCAGAAAATCTAAAGCTCGTTATTACTAAGTGCGGGAATTATCGATTTTATCTAGTGGGACAAACCTGTAAAGAAAAAGCAACGGTATGCACATGGCGGAAGGGAGTTAAATGGCATGGTTCATTCATGAGGACTTGGATTTTTGATGACACAATGCCGGGCACGTGGAGCAGCGATGGATAGTAAATATATTATTTTAAAAACAGCCACGAACGCCCAAGTCCATTATCATCATTACAGATTCTACAGGAGTTCACATGTAAACCTGCATGACTCCCATCATTGCTCAATGCCTGGTGCCTAACTGAAAAGATTGACTAATGTTACATTCATGCTGCCATATATCAGATCGGCCTTCTTCCACGAAAACCAAAGCAGATTCAAATGACCACTCTCTATCCGCAGCGATTGCAAAATATGCATTGGAAGAAAGATGGCGAGAAGCCAGAACCTGGAGGAGCAGCAGCATGCAGCTCCTGAAGTCACTGCTTGGTTATCAGGCAAGAAGGGAAAAAGGAGAAAAAAAAAAACAAAGAAAGAAAACAAAAAGGCTGCGGCCGCGTCCGGGTTTCCCTGCTTCTGGCCACGGTCTGTGAGCCAATTTTTCAGGGGTTCCGAGACCCTTGGGGTCAGGGGTTCCGAGACCCTTGGCGGGGGGGAGGGGGTAGGAATGATTGATAGGGCGCAACTACGTATTTATTATCCATTTGTTATCTTGGACGGAAGTGGATGGACGGATGGACGGGGGTTCTCCTTGGTCCCTGGTTTTCACTTTTTACTGCACGAAGTTGCTGGGTTTTTGTCCTCAGTCTGAGATTATTAGCGCAAGTGGCCCGCTAAGGCCATGATAGGTGGGTCTCCTTGGTCTGACTAACTAAGGACAACTTCAGGTCTTATATTCAAAAGCAGGGCATATGTCGTGCTAGATGGGCAAATAACTCAAAACAGATTCAAAACCACATAATAGGGATACCCGATCCTCTGCGGTGCAACTTTTGCCCCAGAGAGTGCAGTACCATCACAAATGGCTACCATGTCGTCTATCTCGAAGATGCGAGGCTTTTATTTATTCGTGGAATACAATGAGGCACTATTAGCGTAATACATGGCACTATTCATCTCCACTATAAATTTTATGCGGACAAAAGAAGCTCCATAATTATGAAGATGAACCCCTATTTAGAGCATCACTATTACTATTACGGTCAAGAGCTCATGATTTGGTACGTGAGGTATTATCTATTCTATCATATAAATCTTACGATTTTGATCTTTAAAAGATGTCTTACAGAAAAAAGATGATCTCTTTCTATATAAACCAAAATTTTTTTTAACTCACGATCAATATGGAACTAATGTTGTCCTTCCTTGTATATCATAATAGATTTCATTCCAATAGTCACTTCGATGCATATACAAGCTTAGATAAATCATTTTAGGCTACAACCTCGAAAGTTTTGCATTTGCCTGGTATCCAAAAGCTAGACCGGGC
Organism: Cocos nucifera; assembly: GCA_006176705.1. Taxonomy (NCBI): domain Eukaryota; kingdom Viridiplantae; phylum Streptophyta; class Magnoliopsida; order Arecales; family Arecaceae; genus Cocos; species Cocos nucifera. Next base: position 968,819 of record QRFJ01000197.1, on the reverse strand, counting down.
ACCTATTTATTGATCTTATCTCTGGTATAGTTATTTTACTCTAAAGACTTCAATTTCAATGTAGAATGGTCTGTGCCTGTTGGAGTTGATAGAACTTGGTCTTTTGTCATTGATGAACTTGGTTGTATTGTAGATGCTGACATGGCAATTTTCAGCGAGTGATCTTGCTTGACCTTGATTTTCTGCTTGACCTCTACCTTTTACCCAATTCGCAATTAGAGATAGATATTTTAAGAATCTCAATTTTCACAAGGTTTTATGAGATTCTTGATTAAATTACAGATGCCTCATAAAATTGTGCATGCAGATATAATCGATAAGCATAACAAATATCGAAATATTTAAAAGGAAACATGTAGTATAAAATGTATATTTTATTGTACCTATTGTCCTATTAAAATCAAGCTTCTAAAGATGCGTGCGGCTCAACTCAAGATACTAATTTTCACACTCTGGCACTCTGGTCCGAGTATAGAGCATGGATATATTGATGTGTTCTTTTCCATACATTAAAAATATGTTAGATATATGCTCTAGAAGCTAGATTGGCTGACACTTGTTAAATACTTTTTAAAAATATTTTTATAATTTTAACTTAAAATTAATTAAAAAATTATTTATTCTATTATCAAATTATGTATTAAAGTGTCATTGATACATCCGTTGAGTTAATAGGCATGATGACACATATTCTTAAGAGTTGAGAATTTAAGGCATGTATTATCATAATTAACTCATAAATTACTTCCGATCGTAGGATCATCACGAGAATGGTGATAGATCTGGAAGATCGATATACGATCGCTTTCTTAGGATAGATAAGTCTTGAATCTACGGTGTGGAGACATCGAAGCGAGAGTACAGATACTCGTTAAAGAACGAGGGCACTGAGCATGACCACCTCGAGCAGTCATAAGGAAGCCTATCTTTTCGTCGATAACTAGCTCGATGCTGCAGCATGTATCTGATTCTTTGATCTGAGATGCATCGATAGTTTCCTTGAGGGTGTTATAGTTTGACTATACCATAACTTGGTCTCCTAGCTATTCAAAATTTTAAGGTGTATGTTGACTACAGCATGTTCATTGTAGGAATTGGATCGCACCAAAATGGAATCTATCAACCTCGGTAGAGGAGGAGTAGACCTATGATAATCATAAGATCGAGTTCTAAAATCCATGGCCATGGTAGTATGAAATAATAGAAAAGAATTTCTATTAGGATTTCACATCGGACTCTAATCGAATGATTCATTCATATGATGGATGTGGGGTTTGACGAGTTCATCTTAACTCTAATCCCATCGGAACTCATGATAGAAGAACCCAATCACACAAGTAGCTGCACCAAAAGATTCGCTATTCAATTTTGACGGATTGCCACCATATACTGCTATATCACAGATTGATAAAAGAATTATCTTGATAATTAATTTCTAATTGGATGAATCGGAAGAGTTCTGATCCATCGAAAGATATTTCGATGATGTCGATAATGGAGATTGTTGGGGATAAATCCCGCTCCTGCCGAAGCCCGGCCCGACGCTCAGCCCAATGTAACCAGTAGCCGCTGAAGAGCTTCAGCGCCAGGCGCCAGGCCGAAGCCCTTCCCACGGCCGAACTGCCTACGGACCGACTCCAAGCGACCGAGCTTCAACGAAGTCCTCTCAGCGGCCGAACTCCTTCGGACTTCCCACGGCCGAACTCCTTCGGACCGACTCCAGCGACCGAGCTTCCGCGGCCGAACTCCTTCGGACCGACTCCAAGCGACCGAGCTTCAACGAAGTCCTCTCAGCGGCCGAACTCCTTCGGACTTCCCACGGCCGAACTCCTTCGGACCGACTCCAAGCGACCGAGCTTCAACGAAGTCCTCTCGGCCGAACTCCTTCGGACTTCCCACGGCCGAACTCCTTCGGACCGACTCCAAGCGACCGAGCTTCAATGAAGTCCTCTCAGCGGCCGAACTCCTTCGGACCGACTCCAAGCGACCGAGCTTCAATGAAGTCCTCTCAGCGGCCGAACTCCTCAGCGGACGGGCTTTAGTAGAATCCCCAAGCGGTCGTCACTCAGGAGCCCGAACTCCTCAGCAATCGTCACTCAGGAGCCCGAACTCCTCAGCAGTCGTCACTGGGCCGAACTCCTCAGCGGTCGCCCTCATCAAACTTCGGCCGACCGAGCTCCTACCGAACTCTCAAGTGTCCAAGCCTCAGCCCAAGTCCAACAGCCGGCCGAACCCCAAGACGGCCGAGCCGCGGCTTCTCAGCAGCCGAACTCTTCTGCGGACGGAGCCTTAGCTGCATACCTCTCGCCAGACGCCTATGGGAGCCGAACTCCCTCCTATCTTCCTCTTCAGGAGCCCGAACTCCTCCGAAATGGGCACACGACGAAGGCCTTCATCCCTTCATTCGGCAAGCTCTGCAACCATCACCATCAGTCAGTCCGCCGCACCATCAGTCAGTCCGCCGCGGGCGATAGCGACCCACTGTCAGGCGGCGATGGCTGTCACCCTCCAATCCGCCGCACGCGGCGCCAGTGAGACTGACTCCGCCGAACCTCGAGCGGCCCGCCAGCACGCGGCTGCAGTTGTCACCATCAAGCTCCACTATATAAAGGACCCTCCCGACACACTAAGGCTAAGCTCTCTGAACTCTCGACTCTCTAAGCTCTCCTCCACATCTCTAAGCTCCGGAACTCATTCCGAGCACTCCATTACTGTTGGTCGGAAACTAACTTGACCGTCGGAGGGTCCTGCCGGAGCCACCACCCCACCGGTTCCGGACGGGACTTCGTTTTGCAGGTCCCCGGCGGCGCCCAGCGGCCTCGATTGCGGCGACCCCCGGCGGCGACGGATTTCTGCACCAACAGATTGGCGCTAGAGGAAGGGCCTGAACCTTCGAGGTTCCCTTGTTCTTAAAGGAGTGCTCGGCGACGATTTTCCTCCCCTGCTCCGGATCTCTCTCCTCCCTCTTCAGTATTCCTTTTCTGAAAAGAAAAATGCCCCCCAGAAGAACCTCGACCCGGAGGTCGGCAGCCTCCGCGGCCCGATCCCGTTCGGGTCCGTCCGCTCCCACTCCGGCCCCGGCGACGCGGGCCCGCTCCGTACTCGCGGTAGATGCGGAGCGGTTCGACCTGCTTGCCCAGCAGGTCCGCGATCTTACGGAGGCGGTGCAGGCAGTGCAAGCCACACGCAGGTCGCCGAGCGCCAGCGCCCACTCGACCGGCGCGGGTTCCCCGGAGCCCGGGAATCCAGTCCAGGAGCGACCGATGTGGGCTACCCAACCTCCGGCCCTCGGAGAGAGAGGGGCAGCCGGGCAAAGAGCCCCTGCTCGGACCGCGGCTCAACCCAGGGAGAAGCTTCGCACCCCTTCCGCGAGAAGACCTTGGGGATTAAAGGATCGCGAAGATTTCCTGGACCAAAGGCTCATGGAGATGGACGGCGCATAGAAGAACTTCGTCATACTCCTTCCTCCCGCGGTAACGATATTTTGCACTGATCCTCCCTTCTCACAGAAAATTATGCAGGAACAGGTACCACCGAACTTCAAGCTCCCGCATTTTGAAAGCTACGATGGGACCACCACTGACCCGGTCGACCATTTGGAGGCCTTCAGGACGACGATGTTACTCCATGGCGCGCCTGATGCCATTTTTGTGTCGGGCTTTCCCTTCTACCCTCAAGGGAGCGGCTAGGAATTGGTACTCGGCGCTTAAGCCGGGCACCATCCTGTCGTTTGACCAAATGAGTCAAACAATTCGCGGCCCACTTCGTCAGCAGCAAACGGCCGCGCAGAGGCTCGGATTCCTTGTTGGCCATCAGGCAAAAAGAGGGGGAACCCATCCGGGCTTACGTCACCCGGTTCAACGCTGCCGCGCTGGAAGTCCGGAACCTGGACCAATCAGTTGCTATGGCCGCCCTCAAGGGCGGCCTTCAGAAGAAACGACCTGCTGTTCTCCCTGGAAAGAAATATCCCAGGGACTTCGC
>QRFJ01000197.1:794393-964813 GCA_006176705.1 Cocos nucifera | reverse complement strand
ATGGCGAGTTCGAGGAGTCTGGCCCGCCTGCTTTCGTAGGGGTCTGCCGAAGTAGCAGTCGAGCTTTCACCCAGCTACTTCCTCGTCAGCTCCAAGCCGTCCTCCTGACGAGCCTCCCTCATCTTTCAAATAGAAGGCTATCTTCCACTGCATATCTTCGACCGACCAGCAAGGTGCGGCGAAGTCCCCATGGATAACCTTTTGTTCCCAGAGAGAACAGCAAGCTATTCTTCTGAACGCCTAGCCCTTAAATGCGACCATCAGCAACAGACTGGTCCAGCCCACGAATTCCAATCCGCACCAAATTGAATCGAAGTGAATCCGTAAGTCCGGATAGGATCACTCTTGCTTCTGCTACGCTCATCAGGGAAATCTGAAACCTACGCTCGGTCCGACGCTGCTGATGAAGGGGCCGCGAACCGACAAGCTCATCCTGCTCGACAAGAGCGAAGAATCGTCTGTTGGGCTTCAACGCCGAGTACCAAGTTCCTCGCTTGCTTCTACCAATTCTTAAAGGTAGACACGGGAAGCAGCCCGCAACAGCACCGGCAAATCTAAGCGCCGTAGAAGCAGCATCATGCCCGAAATAACCCTCCCAGGTGATCAACCGGATCAGAAGTTCCACTCGTAGGCTTTCATGTTTGAGGAACTCGTAAGGTTGTGGGAACAAGGTTCCTTGACATTATGTTTCTGCGAGAAAGGAGGGTCTGCACGAATCTCACACCCTGACCAGGGGGACGAAGTTCTCTTCAATTACGCATGCAAGGTATCATATATTCGAGAGCCTTTTGGCCCAACAGGTCCTCTCAGTGCCGGTCTCTGTATCTCCCAAGCTTTCTGGTAGATGGAGCCGAGCCTCAACCCTTGGATCGATCCATGATCCGACAATGCTCTCTCCTCCTCCGTCACTCTACCAATTTCCGGGTACGAGGTCGGATCTGCCCAGGCCGTCGCTTTTTGACGGAATCATTCCGAACTTCGGAGAGTCCGTGCCGTCTGCGGCACTATAGGTATCTTGTCGTGCAGCACCGCCTGCACCGCCTCCGTATACCCTTTTGGGCGCTAAACGTTGCTGGATTAGTATGTCTCGTTGAGAAGCTGCTTCCGTATCTCACTGAGTTATGACAGGGCTGAAGATCCACCGGGGCCGAGCAGAGGACAACGAACCGAGGGATCGAGCCCGAAAGCTCGTCGAGCGCCGCGTCAGAAGCCTTCTGGGGTCTATTCTCTCTTTTATATGGAAAGGAGAATGCGAGGAGGGATATGATAGAAGATCGCGAGGCAGGGCGTGAAAAATCGGTTTCGCCCGAGCACTTCCTTTTAAAGAACAAGGGAACCTCAGAAGGTCAGAGCCCTTCCTCTAGCTGCCCTAAATTCTTATGTATGGTGCATGAAATCCGTCTTCGCGCAGTTGCGGGAAATTAATGTTTCCCTCCCCCCTGCATCTTTTTTTATGCATATCGATAATGGCCTGGTCTGGGACGCCAGCCGGGACCTTGCATTAAACGAAGTCCCGTTCCCGGTTTATCATCTGGTGGGTGTGGCTTTTCCGGCAAGGAACCCCTCCACGTCAAGTTAGTTTCCGCCAATACTAGTAATTTGGAGCTCGGTAATAGTTCTCGAGCCTTTTAGAGATGTTGTTATTATGTTATCTAAATGATATTCATGAAGTTTCAGAGAGCATTACCATAAGCGTGTCGGGAGGGCCTTTACATAAGTGGAAGCTTGAATGATTAACAATCTGCAGCCTGCATGCTGCGTCTTGTCTTCGATTTCGGTCGGAGTCACTCAACGGATTGTCCTGTGTGCGTTCGGATTGAGGGACAGAGCCATCGCCGGCTTACAGTGGCTTCTATCTGGCCCGGCGTACTGACTGATGTCGGCGGACCGACATGATGGATGTTTGCAGAAGCTAGCCGCATTGACGGGAAGGCCTTCGCGGTAACTAATAATTCGGAGGAGCTCGGGCTCCCTGAAGAGAAATAATAGAGATAGAGTAGGACCCCATAAGCTACTGCAACAAGGTATCAGCTAAGGCCCGCCAGCAGAAGAGTCCGAACTGCTGAGAACCGCAGCTCGGTCACCCGTGTTGGGTTCGGCACGCTGTTTGACTTGGCTGAGCTTGGACACCTTGAGAGTTCAGGTAAGGAGCAGTCGTCCCCGAAGTTATGATGATGGCCGAATTACGCTGAGATTCGCCCAGTGGACGATCATGCTTGAAGTTCGGGGCTCCCATGAGTACAATTGCTGAATGAGTTCGAGAGCTCCTGAGTGACGAACACGCATTGGGATTCTACAAAAGCCCGTCCAGCTGAGGATATTCGGCGCTGAAGGACTACTTCAAATTGAAGCTATCGTCGCGTTGAGAGTCGGTCCCCGAAGGAGTTTCGGAAACCGCTGAGAAGACTTCCATTGAAGCTCGGGATCGCTTGGAATCGTAACCAGAAGGAGTCGGACGTGGAATGTCCGAAAGGAGTTAGGCCGCTGAGAGGACTTCGTTGAAGCCATGTCAGCTGAGATACGTCCGAAAGAGTTCGGTCCGGTAGTCCGAAGGAGTTCGCCGCTGAGAGGACTTCGTTGAAGCTCGAATCGCTTGGAGTCAGTTCCGAAAGATTTCGCCGGAAGTCACGAAGGAGTTCGGCCGCTGAGAGGAACTTCGCTTGAAGCTCGTCGCTTAGAGATTCGTCACGAAGGAGTTCGCCCGGAATCCGAAGGAGTTTCGACCGGCTGAGAAGAACTTCGTTGAAGCTCGTCGACATTGAGTCGGTCCCATAAGGATCGCCGTGGGAAAGATGCTCAGGCACTGCACGCCTGGTGCTTGGAAGCTACTTCAGCGCTACTGGTTACAAATATGGGCTGGAAAGCGTCAGCGGGCCGGGCTTCGGCAGGAGCGGGATTTAATCCCCAAACCAATCTCACATTATCGACATCATCAGAAATATCTTTCTATGGATCAGAAACTTCGATCATCCAATTAATGAATCAATAATTAATCAAAGAATAATTCTAATTTATCCCCAAAATCCATCAGTGATACCTACAGTATATGGTAGACAATATCCGTCAAAAATAATAGCGAATCTTTTGGTGCAGCTACATTGTGATAATTAGAGTTCTCTATCATAAGTTACCGATGGATTAGAGTTAAATGAACCGCAAACCCCCACATCATCAATATGAATGAATACATTCGATAAAGTCCGAATGTGAAATCCTAATGAAATCTTTTCTATTATTTCATACTACCATGCCATAGGATTTAAGAACTCGATCTTAATGATTATCAATAGGTCATCTCCCCTCTACCAAGAGGTTGATAGATTCCATTTGGTGCGATCCAATCCTACAAATGAACTATAAGCTTGTATCAACAATACCACACCATTAAATAATTGAAAATACTATGAGATATCTCCAAGTTATGGTTATTATGATCAAACTATTAACACTTCCAAGTATATTACTTATCGATTGCATCTTTCATTATCATAATATATTCAATATCATGCCTGCAGCATCTTGATGCTTATGTATCTTTGATCGAATAATATAGGTCTTCCTTATACTGCTCGTGGTTCATTCTTCAGTGCCCTCCTGGTTTCTTAAACTATTATCTGATCTCTCCGTCTTCGATGTCTTCCACATTCTTTTTTATTTATTTTTTTTTTTTTTTTTTTTCTTTCTCTTTTATTTTTTTTTTTATTTTTTTTAATTGTTCACTGTTTTTTTTAAAATAAATTCTATTTATTTGTTAGATCAAGACTTAACTTATTCCTATAAGAATAGCGATCGTATATCGATCTTCCAGATCTATCAACACATTACTCGTGACTGATACCTATCGAACGGTAAAGTAATTTAAGAGTATAATTATGATAAAATGACAATGCCTTAAAATCTCAACTCTAAGAATAATGTGTAAATCATGCCCTAAATTAACCAAACGGATGTAATCAATGACACTATTAATACAGAGTAATGATAATAGAATAAATAATTATTTAATAATTTAAGTTAAAATAAAATAAAATCATTTTAAAAGTATTAACAAGTGTCAAGCTAATCTAAAGCTTCTAGAAGCATATACTAAACATATTTTATTAATGTATTTGAAAAGAAACACATCAAATATATCCAGCCATTAACTCGACCCAAATGCCAGAGTGTAGAAAAATTAAGTTATCTATGAGATGAGCGCACGCAATCTTTAAGAACATTGAATTTAAATAGGAACAATAGGTATACAAATAAAAATATAATTTTAACTACATGTTTCCTTTTAATATTTCGAATATATTTTACTTAATCGATTATTATATCTGACAATGCACAATTTTTAAAGTGATGGACATCTAATATTTAATCAAAACTCATAAAACCATTGTAAAATTGAATCTTCAAAATATCTATCTCATAATATGCGAATTGGGTAAAAAAGGTAGGGTCTAAAGCAGAAAAACAAGATAAAGCAAAAGATCACATCCTGAAATGCCATGATCAGCATCTACAAACAACCAAGTTCAACAATGACAAAATAGACCATCTATCAAACTCCAACAGACACAAGTACCATAATACTAACAAATTGAAATTAGAAGGTTTAAGTAAAATAACTAAACCAGAAATAAGAATCAATAAAATAAGGTGCCACGGATCTAGCTTTGGATACCAGCAAATGCAAATACTCATAGAGTGTAAGCCAAAATGATTACTAAGCTGTAAGCATCGAAGTACTATGGAATTAAAATTCTATATGAAAATACAGTAAAGGCAACATTATTCCATATGATCTGTAGAGTTAAAAAAAAATTTTGGTTTATTATAGAAAGAGATCATACATTTTTTCTGTAAGACATCTTTTAAAATCAAAATCGTAAGATTTATATGAAAAGAAAATAAGATAATACTACGTAACCAAAATCATGAAAACTTCCTTGAAACCGTAATAGTAATAGTGATTGCCTAAAATAGGGGTTCATCTTCATAATTATGGACTTCCTTTTTTCCGCATAAAATTTTTAAGTGGAGATGAATGTGACCAAGTATATAACGCATATAGTGCTCATTGTATTCCACGAATAAAATTAAAAGCCTCGCATCTTCGAGGATAGAACGACATGGTAGCCCATTATCGTGATGGTACTGCACTCCTCTGGCAAAAAGTTGCACCGCGAGAATCGTATCCCTATTTATGTGTTTGAATCTGTTTTGAGTTTATTTTCACCATCATACACGAACATAAATGCCCGCTTATTGAAATATAAGACCTGAAAGTTCCCTTAATTAGTCATCCAAGGAAAGACCCTACACCTATCATGGGCCTAGCAGGGCCACTTAATGCGCTAATAATCTCAGACTGAGTGTACAAAACCAGCCTCGGCAGTAAAAAGTGAAAAACACAGGACCGAAAGGAGATAACCCCCGCCATTCCGTCCAATCCACTCCGTCCAAAAATAACCAAATGATAATAAATACGAGTATTGCGCCTACAATCATCCTAACCTCCCTCCCCCCCGCCCAAAGGGTCCCTCGGAACCCCATAGACCCCAATGTCTCGGAACCCCTGAAAAATGGCTCATCAGAACCGTGCCAAAAAGCAGGAAACCCGACGCTGGGACGGCCCCGCAAGCCTTTTTGTTTTCTTTTCTTTTTTTTTTTTTCTCCTTTCCCTTCTTACCATGATAAACCAAAGACAGTGACTTCAGGAGCTGCATTCTGCTGCTCCTCCAGTTCTGGCTTCTCGCCTAATCTTTCTTCCTAATGCACTATATTTGCAAATCGCTCGGATAAGAGAGTGGTCATAATTGAAATCTGCTTGGTTTCCGTGGAAGAAGGCCGATCTAAATATATACGCATGAAAATGTTAACATTAGTCAAATCTTTTCAGTAGCATCCAAAAGGCATTGACAATTGAATGGAGATCATTCAGGTTTACAATTGAACTCCTTAGAATCTGTAATAAATGATAATAGACCTGGGCGTTCGGGATGTTATTTAAAATAATATATTTACTATCCCATACGCGCTCCAGGCGGCCGCATTGATGTCATTCAAAAAAAAAATACCAATCCTCATGAATGAACCATCATTTAACTCCCTCCGCCATTTGCAAACCGATGCTTTTCTTACGGTTTGTCCCATAAGAATAAAATCGATAATGATCCCACTATAGTAATAACGATCTTAATATATTTCTCGCATCTCCTCCCTCTCTGCGCATGAATAATAAGACTCTTACCTTCTCTCTGGATGAAATGAAAGTTAGAAACTCCATGCAAGATTCGATGAAGCCCTTTAACCCAGCTCTTTAAAGAGCCTTGAAGACCTCCCAAATAAGTCATTGCCTCTCAATCGTCGATCAAATTCATTGACAAAATCATGAGATTATTTAAGATTTTTTACACAAAGTATTTTCAAAAGACCCACCCACGGAGTTTGCAAAAAAAGAAGACCAAATACCTTCGTCCTAGATAAGAGTAGGGCCTTTGAACTCCTTTCTCCCTCTGTTCTTAGTTTCTTGATTGCCCATGGTTGCCCGACAAATTTTGGCGAAGAAAACCTTTCCTTGCTTTCCATTTGATTTTCTTCTAATCGATACGGCTACTGTCGCAAAGAATTGACATTGCCGCAGTTGAAGGGTCTGTTCGAGGAATCTACGGCATCTACGACAAAGGATGGTGCCACCGCCATTTGGGAGTTCACCGACCTGTGGGGCGGGACCATTTCTATAAGGGGTTTAGTTCCCCCTTGTTTCTTTCCAAGAAGGAAAAAAGAAAAAAAAAAATAAAAAAATAAAAGAAAGAGAAAATTCTCTTTTTCCTTCCTCTGGCTTTGCCTTCTCATTAATTTCTCTAAAAGATTTACTTTCTCTCTCTACTATGTCTCTAGAATCTTTCTCTTGCTAAGATTGATATCTTCTTCTATATGTCTATCTCTACATTCTTCCTAAAACAAATAATATCCACATAATCATTAGAAATCTAGATTAAATGGTTGACCATAGTAGTTTGGAGGATATAATCACCGCTCCTCCGAAGTCCTAGCCTCATGCTCGGCCCCAATGCAACCAAGTAGCCGCATGAAAGACATTTAGCGCCAGCGCCTAAGGCCGAACATCCCCTGCAACCAAGTCACACCCGGGCCGAACTGCCTAAAGGGGCCAGAACTGAGCCTATTAGAGGCCGAAACTCCCATGCAGCCAAGGTCCGACGAACTACCTACTTGCCAGAACTCCTCCCAGCGCCAGGCTCCCGGCCGAACTCCCACCACATCAGCCGAAGCTTCCTGACGGCCAGAGCTCACTGGACACAATCCGACAGACTTCTTCCGGAACCGGACTCCTCCCAGCACGCCTGCCGTTTCGGCCATCCCAACTCCCCCCGGTTTTCCCTTCGACGACTCCAAGCACCCCAAGCGGCCGAAACCCCTTCCGACCGACTCCAAGGCGTCTGAACTCCTCGTCATATCGTCCCTCGGTCCGAACTCTAAACAGATGGCCACCCATCATAGCCAAGCCGAGCTCGCTCCTCAGGTTTGCCCCCTTCGCCAACTCTGTTACATATCCGAACTTCTTCTGGAAGCGGACCTGTCAGCCGTGCATTAGAAGGATCGACGGCGCGCTTCCCTCTCCGTATCTGAATCCATGCGAGCCACGACTCGCCAGTATGGCTCCTCAAACGATCCACCGACGATGCTTCCTCTACGTACAGACTCCAATGCGGCCCACACGTGTCCAGTATGGCTCCCAACGATCTCACACTCAGACATCGTCCTCATCCGTACCTCGAAGCTCCTATGCTAGGCCCCCGGACGACGACTCTCTGCCAGAACGGCATGGCCGTCCCATCAACTAAGCTCCCGCTATAAAGGGACCCCTCACAGATAAGCCTAAGGCTAAAGCTCTCTGAACTCTCAGACTCCTCCTAAGCCTCACTCACCATCTCTAACTTCCGAAACTCATTCCGAGCACTCCATTACTGTTGGCCAGAAACTAACTTAGGCGTCGGAGGGTCCTGCCGACCACCCCCCAACCGTTCCGACGGGACTTCAGTTTTGCATGTCTCCGGCGCGACTCTAGCGGCCCTCAGATTTCGCAACCTCCGCGAGGATGGATTATTCTAAAACTCCAAACAGATTGGCTGCTAAAGGAATGGCATGAAAACCTTCGAGGTTTCCTTGTCTTAAGGAGTCTCGGCGACGACCTTCTCTTCCAATCATCCAGAGTCTTCCTATTTCTCTTCGAAAGAAAACGCCACCCCCGAGAGTCTGCGACACCAGCGCTCTCGGCCCTCATCGGGCGCGATCCACGAGTCCGTCCTAGCCTGCTCTGTTCCTGGCTTCTGCCTGCCGGCGCCTAAGTTCCACCTGACAACCCTGCTGGTGGAATGTGAAGCATTTCGTCATATCATTTCCGACCGAGGGCAGAGTCCGAGGGCCTTCACGTGAGGCATGCATGGCTAATACAGACACCCCGGTAGCAGTGACTCCACCAGCAAAAGCCCGCACATGAGGGCAGCGAGATCAGCCTAAGGAAGAGCCCAATCGCCTCCCAGAAGACGAGAACGAGAGCAGAAGTTCCCCCGCGAACGAAGCAGAGATAAGTTCGATACGCGAGAAGAAGCCGAACCACCCATGAAGTCCCAGTCATCGAGGAATACTCCAACAAAAGAAAAATAAAATGTCCTACCGCCGCGAAGCTTCGTAGGAAAAAAAGTGAAAAGAAGTTCGGATGCAATGAGGTCGCAACTCATGCCCGTATGGTCCCCCAAAGAACCACCTACAAAGTGTCACTGAGCGAATGAAAGTCGACAAGAAAAGCCTGAAGCTCCCCGAGCTCAGCCCGAACATCGTCCAACTAAGACACGGATATTCCTCCCAGGCAATCTCGTGGAAAGAGGAATAAAAGTTCGCTTCGAAGACAAAATCGAGCTCCCCCAAAAGCTCGTCATCATAGGCGAAATGAAGTTCATGGAAAAGCCGAACACCTCAGCTAAACCTCCAAATGAATTCGGCAACCGGCAAAGATCGGAACAATTCTCCCACGCCGAAGTCGCATAAAGGAAGCCGAACTTCGCAGCAAGATCACCCATAGTGAAGTCGTACGCGCTCAGAGAGAACCATGCCCAGGCGATCGAGGCCCAGAACCCCACCGACAAAAGAACAAATGAATTCTCCCACGGAAAGTTTCGCGGAAACGAATGATCTCCAACGCAAGCGAACTCGAACTTCTTGAGCTCAACCGTCAAAGAAGCCCCGACAGAAAGCGCAGAAGAAATACTCCTCCACGAAAAGATTCCGCACTAACGACCCGCTCCTACTAACCGAATCCCTCTAGACCCGCTCCTCTAACTCGAATCCCGCAAAGTTAAAGCCCAGCCCCAAGAACATGAAAGGAACACGGCCTTCCTCCAAAAACGTGCGCAGATCAAGGAGAAGATCGGCTTATAGGCACTAAGCCGTAAAACGAAAAAGCAAGAAGGTTGCCGTCCCGCGGCGTCATCAAATGCCACCCTGGGAGGAGCTATGAGACTAGCTACATCGGGATTAGTCATCTCCCCAGCGATGAAGTCAAGAGAAGAACACATGAGTCCAAATTATAAAACAGCATAATATAGAAGAGTCGTACCTGACGGACTTGCTGCCGGAGGATTCCGAGGAACAACGCCCCCTCGACCCCTCAAAACGAGAGCGCGCTGTCACGCATTGATTCCCTTTCGGTAAAATCCTCCCCTCTTCATAATATATATTTTCTGATGCGAAAACTAAATTAATGGCCTTGAAAAAGAATCAGTCAAATAGTCGCCAGTGTTTAGAACAGGAGGAGTAACCTCGTCTAAATGCGAGTCGCAAACTCGGCCAAGAGATAAAAATCTCTCCCGAGGCAAAATTTCGGCCAGAGATAATAACTACCCCGACAATCTAATTCGGCAAGAGATAAGATACTCTCCGAACCGCAACCCGGTCCAAGATAAATCTCTCCCGAGGCAAAAGTTCGACAGAGATAAGAATCTCTCAGAAAAAACAAGTTCGGTCAGATATAAAGATCTCTCCCAAAACCGCAACCTCAGGACCAGGTAGCAATAAAAAATCTCTCCCGAAGGCAAAGTTCGGCCGCAAGATAATCTCATCCAAGCAAGTCGCCCAGAGATAGGATCTCTCCCAACCATCGCAACCCTCGGCGCGAAGAATAAAGATCTCTCCCGAGGGCAAAGTCGCCAGAGATAAGATCTCTCCCCAAACAGCAAGTTCTGGCCAAGATAATATCTCTCCCGAAAAAGTAAGTTCGCCAGAGATAAATCTCTCCCGAAAGTGCAAAGTAGCCAGAGATAAGAATCTCTCCCGAATCAACAAGTTCGGCCAAGAGCTAAGATCTCTTCCGAACCAACAACCCCGCCAGAGAAAATCTCTCCCGAGGGCAAAGTTCGCCAGAGATAATGATCTCTCCAAAAGTAAGTTCGCAGAGAATAAAGACTCCTCCCCGAAACGCAAACCTCGGCCAGAGGAAAATCTCTCCCAGGCAAAGTTCGATCAGAGATAAATCAATCTCCCGACTACAAGTTCGGCCAGAGATAAGAATCTCTCCCAAATAACAAGTTCGGATCAGAGATATAATTCTCTCCCAAACCGCAACTCTCAGCCAGAGATAAGATCCTCCCGAGGGCAAAGTTCGCACAGAGATGAAGGATTTCTTCATCGAACAAGTCATATTTCGGCCAGAGATAAGATCTCTTCCCGAACCGCAACCTGGCCAGTAGAAAGATCTCTCCGGAGGGCAAAGTATCGGCCAGAGATAAATCTCTCCCGAAAACAATTTTCGCCAGAGATAAGATCTCTCCCGAAACGCAACGTAGCCCAGAGATAAGATCTCTCGCCAAGTCATTACCGAATCAACCTCGTAACTAAAGAACTAAAGACATCTCCCGACCAACCAGAAAACAATCTCGCTTAGAATACAGAGGAATAAACCTTCGTCCTAAAACACGCAGCATGCCAACCTCCCGATAGAGACGAATCTCCCCCCGAATGCTCGGCTGAAGGGAGATAATATCTCCTCCTAGCGCTGCAACTTCAACATCTTCATGCTGTCAAAGAGAAGGGTCTCCCGTACAGAGTCAAACTATCACCTGATGAAGACAATCAGCCCTGATAAGGAGGCGCGAAGGAGTCCACTTCCCGGAAGGTTCCGCCGCTATGCCCCCTCAACGCTCCTCGAACCCAGATTCTCACGAAGTAAAACACAGCTGCAAGACCGGAAGGATTACGATCTCCCCCAAACAAGCGCGATCGAAATAAGTACTGCCTCTGCTCTACCATCACGACCACGGCCACGACACGGAGGGATGCATCCAGCTCCGAGACGAAATTGAGGAGCTCGTCAGAACGGGTCGGCTGGGTAAATTCCTTCCGGTACCGGCCTGAAGCAGAAAAAGATCGGCTAAGGGCGCTGCCGTAGCCAGACTACAAGAAGGTCGGCCACCTTACGGCGTCATTCACATGGCCCCTGGAAAGATCTCGGTGCATCAGCGATTCGCCATCTCCCAGCAACAAGAGCTTGCACCAAATTGAGGAGTTCAGCATGAGGAGGTCGTCCACCCCGGAACTTATTGCCGAAGAAATGCGGAGAAATCACAGCCTTAGGGAGGAGCCCAATCGCCCCTAAGAGAGAAACGGAGAGCAGAAGTTCCCCCCCGCTGAAGCGGAATGAAGTTCGGCGCGAGGAAGGCCGAACCCACCCATGAGCCCGTCAGCGAGGAAGCTCCGACAAAGAAGTATGAAGTCCTCCCGCGGAAGCTTCCGCGGGAAAGTGGAACGAAGTTCGGCGCAAGTAAGGCCGAACTCACGCTCCAGAATGTCCCCAAAGGAACCGCCTACAAAGTGTTCACTGAGGCGGAATGAAGTTCGGGCGAGAAAAGCCGGGCTCACCCCAAAGCTCGGCATCAAGGTAAAAATGAAGCTCGGTGGAAAGCCGAACTCCTCAACTCAACCTCCAAAATAAAGTTCGGCGCCGGCAAGGACGGAACGAAGCCCCCCTCCCGGAAGGTTCCGCAACTACGACCCGCTCCTCTAACTCGAAATTCTCGGCAAAGTTAAGAGCCAACCGCCAAGACCTGAAGGACTACGGCCTCTCCAAACATGCGCGATCAAGGAGAAGATCGGCTATAGGCACTGCCGTAACTGGAAAAGACAAGAAGGTTGGCCGTCCCGCGGCGTCATCATCAACGCCACCCCGGGGAGGAGCTAGGAGCTAGCTACATCGGTGATTGTCATCCCCAGCGACAAAGTCAAGAGAAGCATGGTCCAAATTATGAAGGCCGGCATGAGATAGAGGAGGTCGTCTGGACGGGACTTGCTGCTCGAGGGAGCTCCGAGGAACAACACCCCGTCGACCCCTCAAACGAGAGCGCGCTGTCCACGATTTCCCTTCGGTAAAATTCTCCCCTCTGCATAATATTATTTCTGGATGCGAAAACTATGCGATGACAGGAGAGCAGCAGTCAATAATCGCCGCGTTAGGAACAGGAGGAGAACCTCGTCCTAACGCGAGCAACAAGCTCGGCCGCAGGAGATAAGATCTCCCCCGAGCGCGCACCTCGGCCGCAGGAGATAAGATCTCCCCGAGGGAAGCTCGGCCGTAGGAGATAAGATCTCCCCCGAGCGCGCACATCAACCTCGGCTAGAGATAAGATCTCTCCCGAGCGACCGTTGACAACCTCGGCTAGAGATAAGATCTCTCCCGAGCGACCGTGAACAACCTCGGTTAGGAACAGGAGGAGAACCTCGTCCTAACACGAGCATCAACCTCGGCTAGAGATAAGATCTCTCCCGAGCGACCGTTGACAACCTCGGCTAGAGATAAGATCTCTCCCGAGCGACCGTGAACAACCTCGGTTAGGAACAGGAGGAGAACCTCGTCCTAACACGAGCACCAACCTCGGCTAGAGATAAGATCTCTCCGAGCGACCGTTGACAACCTCGGCTAGAGATAAGATCTCTCCCGAGCGACCGTGAACAACCTCGGTTAGGAACAGGAGGAGAACCTCGTCCTAACACGAGCATCCAACCTCGGCTAGAGATAAGATCTCTCCCGAGCGACCGTTGACAACCTCGGCTAGAGATAAGATCTCTCCCGAGCGACCGTGAACAACCTCGGTTAGGAACAGGAGGAGAACCTCGTCCTAACACGAGCACCAACCTCGGCTAGAGATAAGATCTCTCCCGAGCGACCGTTGACAACCTCGGCTAGAGATAAGATCTCTCCCGAGCGACCGTGAACAACCTCGGTTAGGAACAGGAGGAGAACCTCGTCCTAACACGAGCACCAACCTCGGCTAGAGATAAGATCTCTCCCGAGCGACCGTTGACAACCTCGGCTAGAGATAAGATCTCTCCCGAGCGACCGTGAACAACCTCGGTTAGGAACAGGAGGAGAACCTCGTCCTAACACAAGCACCAACCTCGGCCGCAGGAGATAAGATCTCCCCCGAGGGAAGCTCGGCTTGCAGGAGATAAGATCTCCCCCGAGCGTGCACTCCACTTCGGCTGCAGGAGATAAGATCTCCCCGAGCGCGCACTTCACCTTCGGCTGCAGGAGATAAGATCTCCCCCGAGGGAAGCTCGGCCATAGGAGATAAGATCTCCCCGAGCGCGCACTTCAACCTCGGCTAGAGATAAGATCTCTCCCGAGCGACCGTCGACAACCTCGGCTAGAGATAAGATCTCTCCGAGCGACCGGAACAGCCTCGGTTAGGAACAGGAGGAGAACCTCGTCCTAACACGAGCACCAACCTCGGCCGCAGGAGATAAGATCTCCCCCGAGGGAAGCTCGGCTGCAGGAGATAAGATCTCCCCCGAGCGCGCACTCCACTTCGGCTGCAGGAGATAAAGATCTCCCCCGAGCGCGCACTTCACCTCGGCTGCAGGAGATAAGATCTCCCCGAGGGAAGCTCGGCCATAGGAGATAAGATCTCCCCGAGCGCACTTCAACCTCGGCTAGAGATAAGATCTCTCCCGAGCGACCGTCGACAACCTCGGCTAGAGATAAGATCTCTCCCGAGCGACCGGAACAGCCTCGGTTAGGAACAGGAGGAGAACCTCGTCCTAACACGAAGCACCAACCTCGGCCGCAGGAGATAAGATCTCCCCCGAGGGAAGCTCGGCTGCAGGAGATAAGATCTCCCCCGAGCGCGCACTTCACTTCGGCTGCAGGAGATAAGATCTCCCCCGAGCGCGCACTTCACTCGGCTGCAGGAGATAAGATCTCCCCCGAGGGAAGCTCGGCCATAGGAGATAAGATCTCCCCCGAGCGCGCACTTCAACCTCGGCTAGAGATAAGATCTCTCCGAGCGACCGTCGACAACTCGGCTAGGAGATAAGATCTCTCCCGAGCGATCGAAACAGCCTCGGTTAGGAACAGGAGGAGAACCTCGTCCTAACACAAGCACCAACCTCGGCCGCAGGAGATAAGATCTCCCCCGAGGGAAGCTCGGCTGCAGGAGATAAGATCTCCCCCGAGCGTGCACTTCACTCGGCTGCAGGAGATAAGATCTCCCCCGAGCGCGCACTTCGACTTCGGCTGCAGGAGATAAGATCTCCCCCGAGGGAAGCTCGGCCGTAGGAGATAAGATCTCCCCCGAGCGCGCACTTCAACCTCGGCTGCAAGATAGGAGGTCTCTGTCGACTCGAGTCGACTTCAACTGACGAAGATAATGTCGCCCCCGAGGAGCTCAAATCCGACCTCGACCGAAGGAGGCGAGTCTTACTTCGGCTTCAACATCAGCTTCATCGACTTTAGCCGGAAACGAGTTCCATTTCAACTCCAAACATCGACTGAAGATGAGGTCTCCCCCAAGCCTCAGCCTCAACTTCAGCGTCAATCTTGGCTGGAGATGAGACCTCCCCCGAGCTTCGGATGCAACAAATGCGGAGCCTGGAAGAAGACTTCGGCAGTCGCCTGTTTTGGTACTCCCTTCCTTCAATTTTTGAACTCGGGAGTGGGGGGGCTACTGTTGGGGATAAATCCCGCTCCTGCCGAAGCCCGGCCCGACGCTCAGCCCAATGTAACCAGTAGCCGCTGAAGAGCTTCAGCACCAGGCGCCAGGCCGAGCCCTTCCCACGGTCCGAACTCCTACGGACCGACTCCAAGCGACCGAGCTTCAACGAAGTCCTCTCAGCGGCCGAACTCCTTCGGACTTCCCACGGCCGAACTCCTTCGGACCGACTCCAAGCGACCGAGCTTCAACGAAGTCCTCTCAGCGGCCGAACTCCTTCGGACTTCCCACGGCCGAACTCCTTCGGACCGACTCCAAGCGACCGAGCTTCAACGAAGTCCTCTCAGCGGCCGAACTCCTTCGGACTTCCCACGGCCGAACTCCTTCGGACCGACTCCAAGCGACCGAGCTTCAACGAAGTCCTCTCAGCGGCCGAACGGCCGAACTCCTTCGGACCGACTCCAAGCGACCGAGCTTCAATGAAGTCCTCTCAGCGGCCGAACTCCTTCGGACCGACTCCAAGCGACCGAGCTTCAATGAAGTCCTCTCAGCGGCCGAACTCCTCAGCGGACGGGCTTTAGTAGAATCCCCAAGCGGTCGTCACTCAGGAGCCCGAACTCCTCAGCAATCGTCACTCAGGAGCCCGAACTCCTCAGCAGTCGTCACTGGGCCGAACTCCTCAGCGGTCGCCCTCATCAAACTTCGGCCGACCGAGCTCCTACCGAACTCTCAAGTGTCCAAGCCTCAGCCCAAGTCCAACAGCCGGCCGAACCCCAAACGGCCGAGCTTCGGCTTCTCAGCAGTCCGAACTCTTCTGCGGACGAGCCTTAGCTGCATACCTGTTGCCAGACGCCTATGGGAGCCGAACTCCCTCCTATCTTCCTCTTCAGGAGCCCGAACTCCTCCGAAATGGGCACACGACGAAGGCCTTCAACCCTCCATCCGGCAAGCTCTGCAACCATCACCATCAGTCAGTCCGCCGCACCATCAGTCAGTCCGCCGCGGGCGATAGCGACCCACTGTCAGGCGGCGATGGCTGTCACCCTCAATCCGCCGCACACGGCACCATCCCGTGAGACTGACTCCGTCGAACCTCGAGCAGCCCGCCAGCATGCAGCTGCAGTTGTCACCATCAAGCTCCACTATGTAAAGGACCCTTCCGACACGCTAAGGCTAAGCTCTCTGAACTCTCGACTCTCTAAGCTCTCCTCCACATCTCTAAGCTTCGGAACTCATTCCGAGCACTCCATTACTGTTGGCCGGAAACTAACTTGACCGTCGGAGGGTCCTGCCGGAGCCACCACCCCACCGGTTCCGGACGGGACTTCATTTTGCAGGTCCCCGGCGGCGCCCAGCGGCCTCGATTGCGGCGACCTCCGGCGGCGACGGATTTCTGCACCAACAGAGATCATGACATATCCCATTACCATACAGAACTGAACCTAACTAGATCACACAAATAAGAGTTTGGATCTGAATGTCATCAATTGAGCTAACCTAATTCGATTGATTTGGATTAGATCTAATTAGGTTCAAGAAAATTATGCTAGCACACGATTGAGCCTAACATTCTTCTTATGTAGTCTTTCTGAGTTATCTTGATTGAGCCAAATTAGATTTGGCTCACCCAAGAGCCTTGTATAGGTTTGTTCTAGTTTGGCTGGAACTTGTCCAGATCAGAAAAATCTTGTCCTAATCTGATCTAGGCTTGTCCTAATCCATCGAATGAAAACAGGACAAGACCTACTAATTTATGAAACTATTTGGATAAGGCTTATCCGAAAACTCTATAGAGATTTATTTTGATCTGACTAGACTTGTCCTGGCCTGATCAAGACTTATCCTAAATCCCATAAGATGAAAACAAGATAAGGGTTGTCATTGCCATATTAGGACTAGTCCTAAAATCATGAGAGAAAATTTGGACAAGCCTATCCCAAAAATTTTAGATGAATTTTTCTTGATCTGACTGGACCGAGTCCTGATTTGATCAAGGCTTGTTCTAACTTGATTAGCACTTGACATAAATCCATTGGATGAGACTTGAAAAAATTTTATCTTAATCCCATAAGATGGGAACAGGATAAGGATCAAATGTTGGCCCAGTAGGTAAGAAAAAAGAAATATGGCGTGCGCCTCCTAGAATTTATCTAAGGGCGCACGTCCATATGAGATTTACATGAGGAATAAGGGGCGCACTCCCCTTTTGACCTTGCGCCCCATATGGATATGCATAGAGGTGTCCCATTTAAATCAAGTTTGAATGGGTCAAAAGTTTGAATACTCTTGGGAGATAAGAGTTGTGCGCCAGCTTAATCTTATCCCAAATTATTTCATGCCATATTTCTGAGTTTTGTGCAACAAAATATAGAAAAAAATATGGTGTGGGTCATGGAGATCATGGAGGAGTCCTCCTGCATGTTAAACTTTGACATGTTCAAAGTTATATGCAAAAAGACTTTTAACTAGGTCTATAAATTGGGCCCTGCATAAGCTGTTATGTAATCATGATTTCTCTATGATAAAGCCCTGCCAAAATATTCATCTCCATACCATCCTCATCTGATCCTCTATCTCTTGTCCATGCCAAAGAGTTGGGCAAAACTTACGAGCAAAGATCAAGTTTCGTTGGTGCGAAGATCAGTGAGAGATGATGGTGTTCGTGAGACGAACGTGCAGCCTTCGGAGTTTGTTTTGAAGGTTCTATGAAAAGATATCAGATCTAATCTTTGAAGATTAGATTCAGAAGAAGGAGACTTTTAGATCTAATCTGAGTGAATACCGGTAGAGCCTGGACACGTGCATGGCTCAATCAGAATCTCGGATCAGTCATTAGATCATCATAATGGATAAATGGTTTATCTGATCAGATGATAATTATTATCACTATTTTTATTTTTATTTTACTTCTAATTTTAGATTAATCTAATTAGATCTGAGAACTCTTAGATTTGATCATATCATAAAAAAATTTTAAAAATTATTCTGCTGCAAATCTGATCTGATCAGATGCATCCTACGACAGAAAAATCCATTTTTTTCTTCAATTGATATCAAAGCCAGGTTACTGCCTCGAGATCTATCTTTAGATTGATCTAATTTTTTTTTATGATCTAATTATTTGATTTTTAGATATTACATAAGATGTAATCAAATCTAAATTAAAAAATTATATATTTTAAATATATATGTTTGACATAAATAATGCATGCTCTAGTCTAGATCTGCTGTTCTATATCATGATAGTTTTTAAATATATTTTAGATTAAATTTGATTTAATTTTTTATAATTTGATCATTTAAGTTTTAGATATTATATTAGATATAATCAAATATGAAATATAAGATCTAATTTAAAATTTTGATATATGTGATATAGGCAGTATATGTCTAGACTAGATCTCTAGTTTAATCTCATAGTCTAGATCAAAAATTTTATGAAATATTCATATAATTTTTTGAAGATTATGTGATTAGATTAGTTAAATTTTAGATATTATATATGATATAATTAGATCTAAAAGCATCAAATGTATTTAAAACTTTCATATGTATGACATGTGCAATGCATTTCTAGACTAGTTACATAGATCTATGCCATGAGTAGTCTAGATTAAAATTTTTTATGATGAGATCATTTAAAATTTTACTTTCAGATATTACATCAGATATAATCATATCTGAAACATAAATTTAAATATAAAATTTAATATATGAGATATATGCAAAATATGTATAAATTAGATCTTAAATCATGCAATAGTTATATGTTTTAAATCTAACAGTTTTATAGTATAGTTCATATTTTTTATTAAGATATTCTCCTTGGCCGTCCGATCATAAGAGTAAGAAGGGTTTAAAGTTTCACTCTTTTCATTTGATGGGATGCTCTTATAGCGTATTGGGGTGCTACACGTTTGTCCTCAATCAAAATTCGAAAACTTACTTTTCTACAAAATCTTAGATCCTAAAATTTTAGAATTTTTTATACATATTTTATTATTGAACTCTTGAACTTAATTAAGAATTAAGTTTATGAAATTAACTAGATCTAAAAATTATAAATTTTTAGATCTAAGACACCATCATAAATCATGGGTTTGGATAAAGGTAGCTCAATTAGGTCTAGCAGTTGATCAAACCGAATCAAGAGTTGGTTAGGTGGGATCAAGAGTGCTTAGATTTGACCAACCTAATAGAATTAAGTCTGGATCAAGGATGACTCACAGTCACATATAGTCGATCAAGTTAAAATCTAATTTGGCTCCATGGTTCGAGCCTGGATTGTAAGCTAACCCGATCAATTCTAATCAGACAAGTTGGTGTCTAAAGTAAGTATGGTAAATATGATCAGTGATCTTTAATTGGAAACTACTCGATCTGAATGCATTCACGATGAATTAATGGCATATTCCTTCCACTAATCTAACTTACCTGGCCGATTGAGTTGACCCAGTTCTAGTTTGAGATAGCTAACGATTCGAGCTAACCCATGCCATTAGATTAGTCATAAATGTTATGACTAGTTGAGTCTAAGAGACCAAATCAAATCTTTCTAAGAAAATACTAAGTCCTAGGTCTTTCATCATTATAGATGTGCAAGCCTTTTTCGGAGTTGATTGTTCTCAGTTAGATACAGTAGTTCAGTTGCATCGAAAAGACGCAATCATATCTATTAAGCATTAGATGCTATGGATTGAATGATGGGTTGGGCTCAATATTTTGGATACGGTGAGGGACCCAATCAGAAATTCAATTTATGCAAATGGTGGATTTTACTTAACTAAGAAGTGGAGCAATATTTTGGGCACGGTGAGCTTCATGAATTAGAGACCAGATTTGAGTGCATCATGTTTAGAGAAATATTGGACAAGAGTTGTCCACTCATCGATTGATCCATCACCAATAACTGTTGGGTGAGATGGTAAGCCAGTCGATGGAACCGCACCATCCATTAGAAATCATTGATCGCGAAGATTTTCATATCTCTGCCAAGAAAGTGTAGGAATTCAAAAAAATAATAGGAGCCTAATTTATTTAAAAATAAAATTTTTAAATAAATTGGTTGAGTCAAATTATAAGTCTAACTAGAAACTTTGACTCTCTACAAAAAAATATATGCATCAAAATCTCTAGTCCGAATTTTAGATACCCACATGTTGACCAGACCAATTTACAAGGATTGGCTAAAGAACTTCAAAAATATTTTGGATTTGAAAAAGTTGACCTATGTATTGAATCAGGACCTCCCCTTTACCAGCCCATCCAACTACTGATCGAAGAACGTCTCATGAGAAGTGGTCTGACGATCATAACAAAGTAAGATGCCATATGTTGGGCTCAATGTCAGGTGAATTGCAGCACCAACATGAAGACATTAGGACTGCTCACTAAACGTTAGTGCACCTACAAAAGTTGTTCGGTGAATAGAGTCGCGCAGTGTGTTATCAAGTCTTGAAGAGACTTTTTAAGATGCAAAATGCGTGATGGACAGTTGATCCAAGATTATTGCTTGGCAATGGTCAAGGACCTAAAGAGCTTAAGAAGTTCAGAGTCTTGATGTTTAAGAAACTACATATTGATGTGATCCTACAGTCCTTGATCGATTCATATGGGCAGTTCATTATGAACTTTCATATGAATAAGCTCCAGTGCATCTTGGCTGAATCAATAAATATACTGGTTACTGCTGAGCAAACTTTAATGGGTTCAAAGGACTCATTTCTAGGTATGGAGTAGACTTCTTCCAAGAGAAAGTCTTTTGGAAAGAAGAAGAAGTCTGCGAAGAAGAAGAAAATAGAAGAGAAAAAGAAGGGCGAGCCGAAGAAGAAGACCATGGAGAAGAAAAAGTATTTCTACTGCAACTCCGATGGCCATTGAAAGTGGGACTACAATGCGTACCTGGCCAACCTGAACATGCAGGAAGAAGGACCTTTTGAAAGAATGCTCGTCATTGAGTCTGTCGAGTAAAATATGAATGCCATAGGATCAAAATAATCTAGAGATAGTGTTAATGAAAGATACCTGTGGTACCTTAGGCTAGGTCATATAGCTGAAGATAGGATCAATAAATTAGAAAAATTTGGACTAATGGGTCTGTTAACTTTTGAGTCATATCCGATTTATGAATCATGCCTTCAAGGCAAAATGATCAAGCTTTCTTTTATGGGACATGAGAAAGGACCACAGACCTACTTGTCCTGGTACATATAGATGTGTGTGGCCCATTCGATGTGCCGACTAAAAATAATTATGTCTACTTCATTATCTTTATCGATAATCTATCTCGATATGGGTATGTGTACTTGATACGACATAAGTCTGAAGCCATTGAAAAGTTTAAAAAATTCAAACACGAAGTAGAAAAGTAAATCAGAAAATCCATTGAGATTCTTTGATCAAATCGAGGAAGTGAATATCTTAGTTGAAAATTTTTAGACTATCTCAAGGACAATGGTATAGTCTCATAATGGACTTCATCTGAAATGCCTCAACTTAACGGAATTTCATAACAAAGAAAATGGATGCTATTAGATATGGTTTGTCCATTATGAGCTTCACGAATCTTTCAGAGTTTTTTAGGGACATAGTTTAATAGGGTTCTATCTAAAATCGTTCCTACCACACCGTATGAGATATGGCATGGTAAGAAGTCAAGTTTGAGTCATCTCAGAACTGAGATTGTCTGACGATAAATAAGTTATAGTCTAGGTCCCTTAGAGCTCGATTTATTGGATATCCTAAAGAGTTTTTACGATATTACTTCTATCTTTCAAAAAATCATAAGATGATTGTGGGTTGACACATCATTTTACTTGAAAAATAATTTATTCAAGATGATGACATTGAAAGATAGATTAGGCTTGAGGAGAAAATCTCCAAAGAGTAAAGAGTTAAGGAACCTGAGGAACTCAGTTAGTCTGAGCCGATCCATAATTCACTACGTCCTCCACCTCATAGATCAAATAGGATTTTTCATCCTTCTAAAGGTACTTAGATACTATTTTAGAGGATGTAGAGAAAATATTCCTCATGAAAAATGGGTTCATGGTGATAATCTCAGAACCTATGACGAGGCGATATCAGATATCGACTCTGAGAGTTGGTTAAAGGCAATGAAGTCAAAAATTGACTTGATGTGCTCGAACCAAATTTGGATCTTTGTAGATTCACTTGAAGGTATAGTATCTATTAGATGTAAATGGATCATCAAGAGAAAGATATGTGCAGATGGAAATATAGAGACATTCAAGGCTAGACTAGTGGTGAAAGGGTATCATATTACCTTCTCGTCAGTGGCCATCCATACGCACATTGCTTGCTATTGTAGTATATTTCAATTATAAAATATGGTAGATAGATGTGATAATGGAGTTCATAATTGAATATCTTGAGGAAGATATCTATATGAAACAATCGCTTGGTTTCACATCCAGTGAAGGTGATCACAAAGATCTGCAAGCTACAAAGATCCATCTATGGACTCAAGCAAGCATCTTAGAGTTGGAATGCTTGATGTAATCAAACCATTTGGTTTCATCAAGAACGAGGAGAAATCAAGTGTGTTCAAGAAGGTCAGTAGGAGCTTTGTTATCTTCCTCATATTGTATGTGAATGACATCCTCCTAATTGAAAATGATATTTTCATGCTGACATAGGTCAAAGTATGATTATCTAAAAAATTTTCTATGACAGACCTAGGTAAGGCATCCTTCATTTTAGGTCTATAAGGATAGACTAAAGAGGATGATGGGTCTCTCTAATAGAGAAGATACTGAAGAGGTTCGGTATGGTGAACTCTAAGTCCAAGAGTATGCAGACTCAAACCTTATGTCTGATAAAGATGATCGAAAGTCGATGTCTAAAAGTTTGTTCTTGTGCACTGATGGTACTGTAAGTTGGAAGAGTTTCAAGAAGATGGTTTCACCTAATCCACGATTACCTCAAGAAGGATACATCGAGGTTAAGTGAGTCGACTCCACAAACCATGCGGTTGACCCATTGACGAAGCCTTTAGGCTTGCAGAAGATCCAAGCCTATCTTGAAAAGATGGAACTTAGATTTATAGCCAATTAGCTTTAGGTCAAGTGGGAGTTTGTTAGATATGTGCCCTAGAAGTTAGATTAGCTGACATTTGTTAAATACTTTCTAGAAATATTTTTATAATTTTAATTTAAAATTAATTAAAAAATTTTTTATTCTATCACATATGTGTATTTAAGTGTCTGTGATACATCCTTTGAGTTAATGGTAATGATAATTCACATATTTTCAAGAGTTGAAAATTTAAGACATGAATAATCATTATTAACTCATAAATTGCTTTCCGACCATAGGATCATCATGAGGATGGTGATTGATCCAGAAGGTTGGTGTACAATCGCTTCTCTTTAGTAGATGAGTCTTGAGTCTATGGTGTGGAGACATCGGAGTGAGAGTATAAGGTACTCGTTAGAGAACGAGGGCACTGAGCGTGACCACCTCGAGTAGTCATTAGGAAGTCTACCTTCTCGTCAATGACTGACTCGATGCTGCAGTAGTGTGTCTGGTTCTTTGACCTGAGGTGCATCGACAGTTCACCTTGAGGGTGTTATAGTTTGACTACACCATTACTCGGTCTCCTAGCCATATGTTCGAAATCCTGAGGTGTATGTTGGCTATAGCATGTTCATTGTAGGAACTTGGATATGCATCAAGATGGAATCTATCTACCTCGGTGGTAGAGGAGCAGCCCTATGATGATCATGAGAATCAAGTCCAGAAATCCATGGCCATGGTAGAGTGAAATAATAGAAAGAGTTTCTATTTAGATTTTCACATCGGACTCGAATCGAATGATTACATCATATGATGGAGTAGGGTTTGACGAGTTCACCTTAACCCTAATCTGATCGGGGCTCAAGATAGAAGAACTTAATCACACAGGTAGCTGCACCAAGAGGTTCGCATTCAGCTCTGATGGGTTGCCACCATATACTGCTAGGTGTCACTGGTGGATTTTGGAAGCAATTAGAATGATTTAGATGATCGATCATTCTAGCTGTTTCGAATCAGAAGAGTTCTGATCCATCGAAAGGAGTTTCGATGATGTCGATGATAGAGATCATGACATATCCCATTACCATACAGAACTGAACCTAACTGGATCACACAAACAAGGGTTTGAATCTGGTGATCATCAATTAAGTTAACCTAATTCGATTGATTTGGATCAGATCTAATTAGGTTCAAAAAAATCATGCTAGCACACGATTGAGCCTAACATTCTCCTTCTATATTCTTTCTGGATTGTCTTGATTGAGCCAAATTGGATTTGGCTTATCCAAGAGTGTTGTATAGATTTATTCTAGTCTGACTAAAATTTATCCAGATCAGAAAAGTCTTATCCTAACCTGTTCTAGGCTTGTCCTAATTCATTGGATGAAAATAAGACAAGACATGCTAATTTATGAAACTATTTGGATAAGGCTTATCCGAAAACTCTATAGAAATTTATCTTGATCTGACTGAATCTTGTTCTGGCCTGATCAAGACTTATCCTAAATCCCATAAGATGGGAACAAGACAAGGGTTGTCATTGCCATATTAGGGCTTATCCTAAAATCATGAGATGAAATTTGGACAAGTCTCTCCCAAAAATTCTAGATGGATTTTTCTTGATCTGACTAAACCGAGTCCTGGTCTAATCAAGACTTATTCTAACTTGATTAGCACTTGACATAAATCCGTTGGATGATACTTGAAAAGATTTTATCTTAATTCCATAAGATGGAAACAGGATAAGAATCAAATGTTGATCCAGTAGGCAGAAAAAAAGAGATATGGCGTGCGCCTTCTAGAATTTATCTGAGGGCGCATGTCCATATGGGATTTATGTGAGGAATAAGGGGCGCACTCCTCTTTTGACCGTACACCCCATATGGATATGCATGGAGGTGTTTCATTTAAATCAAGTTTGAATGGATCAAAAATTTGAATAGTTCAAACTCTTGGGAGATAAGAGTTGTGCGCCAACTTAATCTTATCTCAAATTGTTCCACGCCATATTTCTAAGTTTTGTGTGACAAAATATAGAAAAAAATATAGTGTGGGGCATGGAGATCATGGAGGAGTCCTTCTGCATGTTAAACTTTGACCTGTTCAAAGTTATATGCAAAGTGACTTTTGACTTGGTCTATAAATAGGGTCCTGCGCAAGTTGTTGTGTAATCCCGATTTCTCTACGACGATGTCCTGCCAAAATATTCATTTCCACACCTTCCTTATCTGATCCTCTCCCTTTTCTCCATGCCTAAGAGTTGGGCAAAATCTGCGAGCAAAGATCAAATTCTGTTAGCACGAAGTCGGCGAGCGACGATGGTGTTTGTGAGACGAACGTGCAGCCTTTGAAGTTTATTTTGAAGGTTCTATGGGAAGACATCAGATCTGATTTTTGAAGATTAGATCCAGAAGGAGGAGACTTTCAAATATGACCCAAGTGGATATCGATAGAGGCCAGACGCATGCGCGGCTCAATCATAATCTCAGATCAATCGTCAGATCATCATAATGGATAAACGGTTTATCGGATCAGGTGATAATTGTTATCACTATTTTTATTTTTATTTTACTTCTAATTTTAGATCAATCTAATCAGATCTGAGAACTCTCAAATCCGATCGGATCATAAAAAATTTTTAAAAATTATTCTGCTGCAAATCTGATCCGATCAAATATATTCTGCGATAGGAAAATCCATTTTTTTCTTCAAAACATGCTAGGTGGTGTATTAAAATTATTTCTCAAAAATGGCATTTTATGTAGTAAACCTCAACTTCAAAAATAACCTATTGAACCTCGAATAAAATCTTTAACTCCGGAATATCTTAATTAACTTGATGTTAGGTCCAAGGGAATATCGACGGAATAATATGCACTAAAATTTATTACAGGTTTATGGGTTGAACAAGATGCATGTTTCTTAGTTTTTTTTTTCTTTTCATTAATTTTTTTCCTAAATGATTAAGCATAAGATCATGGCCTTGGACAACTGATACTGTAACAGACCTCAAGAATGCGACTTAAAATCATTTCATTAAGGCTGTATTTGGCATCATTTTCACTTTTTTATTTTAATTTTTTTTAAAAAAAAATTATTATTTTTTTAATTTTTTTACAACAAAAAATATATTTAGTTCACTCTTTTTCTTATAATAAGGACCATCGATATGGCCAATAGCAAGAAAGAGAGAGGGAGATGGAGTCGGTATATAGTGGAAGATAAGAAAGAGCTCGGTGTTGATGGAGCGATGGAGCAGTAGAGCATAAGTAAACAAATCTGCTTATGGCAAAATGGTGAAAATTTTTGGGATAAGTTTTAACATGAGAATTGATGGTTATTGATCTTTATGCATCAGAAACTTTTGATATATCTTTAACATCACCGGGTATAAGATAATTTGTTGATGGCTAAGTTTTCCCGACAACAATAACCTCAGAATGGATGGCTATATCAGAAACATAATGCTATTACCAAAATGGATCAGCTAATGCATCAGAGGACACTATGTTAAATGCCAGTTACACGTATTTCAAAATGCCCAACCGAATATGCGAAAAGATATGTGCCTTTTTCCAATATATATATATTTCCATTAAACACCTGTCGTAAAGGATTATTAAACTTGGTCAAGAGCATAAACATGAAAATTCATGGATGTTTGTGACTTGAATGCAAAAAATTATGCAGCCTTGCTCCTTTAAGCAATTGATGATATATTTATTTGAAGAGGTAATTTAGATTGTGGGTCATTAAGATCCTGTTCCGATTGGGTTCACCTCAGGTATGTGCATTCTAGTTAGGTTAAATCTAAGGCAGATTTCCTGATCTTGATTTAATTAATGAATCGGATTCATGCCCCCTAATTAGGCTCGGACTTCCTATTTCGTTGCATTGGCTCTATGCTAGGTTGCTTCAGCAACATAGATCTTTAATGATTTGTTAATGCTCATATACTATATATTAGTTGTCTAGTTTTTCTTTTGAGAACTATTAGAGTGGGTCGGGTGCGGGAAAAATTATTAGATGGCTTAGCTCCAGTGGAGCTCTCCAATAGCCGGTCGCCATATTAGCCTCTTCGCATCTAAACCATTCAAGATCAAAACAGGAACGAGGTTTCATCTTGGTTACCCCGGTAGTAAACATGCTCTGGAAATTGGACTGGTCTACCTAATAATTTTTCATTAAGAAGGGTCGAGCCGTGTTCGTGCTTGCGTTCAGAGCTCCCAACACAAAGCCGGATCAAGATTGGAATGTTACCTTCCTATCATAACCAATCCAATCCCCATTGCCACCCCTGCGCCAAGCAACGGAAACTTCATCATACTCAATATGACGCAGTCTTCCACGACTGATTGAAATTTATGATTGCAGAGGTGCACCAAAACAATTTTAACGGCCTGATGTTCCCATCGTGTATCATGTACCCCAGCCTTTGCACCTTGGATTTGGCCCGTTGTGGTCCAAATAACCTCACCTGTATTTTGTATTTAATAATTGCCATATTTAGCAAACAACGCCTGGATTTGGTCCGTTGGCTGCCAATTTAGCAAACACCGCCTATAAAATGTGTCAATTTGACATCTCTCTCTCTCTCTCTCTCTCTCTCTCTCTTACTCTCTAGTTTTTGAAACTTTTTTCTCTATACCAGCAGAGGTTAGAGGAGATTAGACGGGAAAACTGAAGGTGAAATCTTCCTTTAAATCCCCCCAAGAAGCCATCGCCAGCCTCAAACCAATAGGTCCCCTCTGCATCCAAGAGGGCAAGACCCAGTCCTTGAGAGAAGTGGACCTCTACTCCAGCTTCAATTACGGCTACTACACCCCTTCCACCTCTTCTTCTTCCTCCTCGTTTGGTCTCTCAAAGCTTCTCCCACCAAAATCCCACCTCGAGGAGGATTTCCTCTCCAGTGCCCCCACCACCTCCACCATGTCCTCCTTTTCTCTATCAGCTGAGCCCGAGGAATATCCCAACGACCTCCCCAAAGGTCCGTTAAGCTCCGCCAGGTTCTTCTTCTCTCCCTGCACCACCAAATCCATAATGGAGGAAGCCAAAGCCGAGACCGAAGTCCTAAAGATATCACCTTTTGGTAAACCATGGCCGGAGATGGGGGTCGAGAAGGCCTCATTCCATGGAGAGAGTGTGGCACTAACCATGGCGTCGGACGACCCGTATCACGACTTCAGAGCGTCGATGGAGGAGATGGTGGAGGCGTACCAGCTGAGGGAGTGGGCCAGCCTTCAGCAACTGTTGCATTGCTATCTGAGGCTGAACGAAAAGAAGAACCACAAGATTATAGTGATGGCTTTTGTGGATTTGCTCATGCACCTCGTGTCTCAAGATAAACAAGCCATCTCTGCGTGCTTTCCCTGCCTACCACGACATGATTGCTAAGAGTTTTTTCTCTTTTCTTTCTTTTTTGCTTCCTCTTCTTCTTCCTGCTTTTATGCTATATAGTTTAGTGATCATGCCTCTTTTTTTATTTATTTCTTGGTTCCTTTCTTTGGTTGAGAGGAAAGTGAATGTACGTCTTCCACTGGAAGAAATGAACTAGCGAGAGGTTAAATTAATTTTAGGTGAATGCAACGGAAGTTGGATCGGTAGGTTCGGAATTAGTTGGCTGTTGGTGATGAGATCGTTTACTTTTTTCCATATGCTTGAGGAAAGCTAGTCATCACCAAAGATGGAGACTTCTTCTATCCATCTTAATTAATTTGGACAGGCAGCCACAGAATTCTGTACAAAGTTCAAACCACCACAGACCACACTGCATCATACATCAGTGTTGTGGAAGAGTGAAGCATCTGCAACCTCAATTTTGATTAGATTTTGCAGAATTTTATCTGCTGGAAATGAAGATATATATTAGGATTCTCCGAGCGATGCCGTCCACTGAATATGCACCCAAAGCTTAGTGATGGTTACTGGCTCTTACATCAATTTTGAGAATTAATGTGGTCGTTGTCTGAGATGCTTAATTTGGAGTTTCAAAAGTATTAGATCTAATTACTTCAAATTTTAGAAGCTTTAGATTAATTCAATACTTATCATCAACTGGATGATATTTTTTATTCGATGTGAACAGTAGTCTGGTCTAAAAAAAAAAAAATCATTACTTCTCTAATTTGTGGGCAGTTGTTTTCAGTTACAGTGCAAAAAAATAATTGTTCTAATAACTATCATTTCATATTACAATAATTGAGTGAACTGGGGTTTGCTTCAATTGTCGCACTCTTTTGTTTGGCAATCAAAGTTTCTGGATCCCAAACTTACATGATACATTCCCCAAGTATTAATTACATCGCATATTTGAATAAATAACAGTCCAAAAGTTATAGCATGCATGGTAACCGACTAAGAAAAAAGAGATGAAAATGGAAGCGAGCAACCATTCAAATTAAAATGTTTTGGATAAACGTACAGTAAACCGGTATGCCAGGTAATATCAGGTAAGAGTGAAAACAATTTAGACCGATATATTCTGCAGCACAGTGGGCACGACGACCATCTTTGGCCTGCAGTTAGCTAGTGAGGACCACTAAATCCTATTTGGAGTGTGGGGTTCGCTGTCAAAAGGAACAGTCTGGATCGAATCAAATGGGAACGACACTGGAACTACTGGGAGGCACCATTCTTTGTTGATCACTGCCTATCGCCGGAAAGCATCAGATCCAAATGTAAAATACTAAATAGGTGTCTCTTCATCACGTACGTTTTCTGCTGAAAGCAAATAAAAAAAGGGTATATCCTAGAAGCCAAAGAACATACGCTCCAACTCCCAGTCGTATTTGTTTGGAATTCTATTGCACTGGAGATAGGGGAGGGGAGGGGAGGCCCTCCATTTTGTTTTGTATGTGATAACAAGAATACAAAATGGATAGCAGCTGTGATAACATGTTATTTAGCGTTCTTATAATATTGTAAATAACAGCCCTTAGTTTTAGTAGTTTGTATCATTCTCTCGATAAGATATTATTTTCAAAATTCAGTTTTTTTTGATCAATTTTTTCTTCAAAAAGCTTGTAAGATCTGAAAAGGCAATATTTCAACTCTGATTGGAAAAA
Organism: Cocos nucifera; assembly: GCA_006176705.1. Taxonomy (NCBI): domain Eukaryota; kingdom Viridiplantae; phylum Streptophyta; class Magnoliopsida; order Arecales; family Arecaceae; genus Cocos; species Cocos nucifera. The sequence continues at coordinate 934,725 of QRFJ01000197.1, read as the reverse complement.
TAATGTTGTTGTTTTTCCATTGTTACCTATTATTTTGTGTTATAACAGCGATTACAGTATACTGAAAAATTGAAATATAGTATATTTTGTGGTAAATAATGATTGTTATAGCCGTTAATTGTAATGATCTATAATAGTTTGCGCTAGAGTTTGTTATAATAAAATAATATTGTTGTTGAAATCTTGGTCACACGTAGCGGTATCTTAATAATTAACAACCTAGATCAGGTGAAATGTCTGATCTAGGTGAAATGTCTATGTACGCTTGAGGGAGAGAGAGAATGGTAGTAGATTTGTCGTTTAAGGGCATGAGTCGTAAAGGGGAGCCTATACAAAAACGTACATATTACAAATGATTCATTGAGGTGGCAGTGTGCCAACGTAGTCACGTCACCTTAATCAAATCATCCTACAAAATGGATGCATAGGATCATCATCCCGTCTTGCATGCCTTTATTTCACTTTTCTTTTTTTTTTATAAAAAAAAATTGTTAGGACGTTACCTATGACCTTTGTACTTGTGCACATCTTAATTACAGCTCTAGGTTTTTTTTGGGGAAAGGCATATATTTCCAGATTAAATAGCAATAGCTGCAACACATGCGACATAAGCCTCTAATATATATATATATATATATATATTAGCAAAATAAACGGCAATAACTGCAAGGGCCCATAAGCCTCTAATGTAATATACGGCATGCTGTCGGCCTTTACCCATGAAAGCACCAACACATGCAACATGCACGAGACGTAACAGTGAGAGGAAAGTGCCCCTACTATTGCACAAAAGACAAGGTCTAAAGCTCTCAGCTTTTTCCAACTTTTTTGTTTTTTAACTTCGATCATATAAAGCAGCATTATATATATGGCCAAAGACTATCTATCACAAACGTTACAGCATATGCATACTTTAGGCTATGACAAGTTATATATATTCCATCTTCCTACATCTTATTATAGAGACATTGGTTCTCTTTACAGAGCTAAGAAATAACCAGTGCTCAAAATACTAGAAAGCATCTGCCAAGATTGAACACAAAATCTTCCCTATTTAAAGAGGGGAAGCAACACTTGTGCTCAAGCCAATTTGCTATTCTTGTTACCATATATTCTTTGATGTGGCATGTTACTTAACCTTTCACGGTGTTTTTGATTTTTTTTTCTTTCTATTGGTTGACAATGATTGATGGAGAGATTGATGAGACTTGTTGATATTTTCATGTCCAAGCAGCAAGGACAAATAATTTGTTGTGCAACGTAGGTCTTGATTGATAGCAATAGATGTTGAAAATAATTCTTATCTAGAAATTGATATGTTGCTATTATAATAATCGTAGATTGAGAATATAGAATAAACAAACTATTTAAATTAAAAAAATTTTGAAGATTGAAAAAAGCTTGTCTGGATCAAGATATGTGATAATGCTGTTCTAAGAATATAATTCGTCTCCTACTTGCAGGTTTGCAACAATTCCATCCCCAAGATACAATAACCCAGCTTAGCTTGATCCTCTTCTAACGAGCACAATTGCTGGAGAGGTTGACCCAAATGACTTCCCTCGTATGCTCAAATAAGAAATATATGGAGTAAAAAAAAAAAAAACATGGAGTGGAGAGTAAAAGAAATCGGAGTGTTTTGAATGATCTAGAATAATTAGATCCAGAACCTGTCTAGAGGCTTTATTTAAGGATTGAGGAGACAACATGATTTTGAAAAGATATGATACTTTGAATCGTATTTCTTTAGAAACCAATATTTTCTTTTGAACAATTATCTCTCTCAAAAAAAGGCATCATCTTAAAAAAGTTTTAAGATTTTTAAACAACTAAAATTTAGGGATAAGAAACTTAAATCTTTTCTTTTAAAAACAAAATTCCAACACTAGTGACATGTTGATGAAATTCCTTACAAGCTTTTGAAGATTATCCAATGTTTTACACAGATATATCCTGTATGCCACTAATCATTCAAATGATCAAAATGACAATCATCATCATCAAAATTATAGTGAGTGAATAAATGATAAAATTGATCAATTATATAAAATGGAAGAATATAAGACACTTGGAAATGACAAAGATATGCTTTGATTGGGTACATCTTTCATACTAGTGAAAGAAAACCGACAGGCATTTTAAGTATATTTTTAAAAAAAAATTAATATGAAATTAAAAGATTAAATATTTTAATCTATTTCATATGTTTAAAATCAGATCTAAAATACCTACCTAAGGATCTAAACGTGAAAAATAGCATGCATAAAAATCTAAAAAATAAAAACATCAACCTCGATCATATTGATGTAGAAATCTAAATCTAACTTTTAGATCTAACAGTTAAGGTTCAGAACCTTATGCCTGAGCATGGGTCACTAATCTCTAATGTTGGAACTTTTAGATGAGAAGATCTAAATATCGCTCATAGCCGTACAGGATGTCCGACCTACAGATCGTCTACTAGAAGTCCTGCACTGATTCAATCTATCAAGACTAATAGATCGTATATGAGGCAAATCTGATCTCTTCTCGATCTTCGAGCCTCTCAGACTTTTCGAAGTCAAAGATGAGTTACTAGAGGATGAAGAAAAGAGGAAGAAGAACAGAAAAAACCTTTTTTCTCTCTTGTTTTTCTTTCTCCCAAGATCGAAACCCTAGATCAGGGCTTGAACACTTATCCTAGAGAAGATTGTTTTCTTCTCTCTTTTATCTCATGCTTTAGAGGCTTTCCATCCAAGTTCCTCATGCCTCCGAAAATCTTTTGACCCCTTCTCACTGATTATTTTCATAAAAAATCATTCTTAAGTAGGTGCATAAAAGAAAAAGGCTTAAATAGAAGTGGGCGGCAGTATAGGGTAAGGCTAAAATTCTATTTCTTATTCAATTCAAACTTTTTTAGATTAAAATTTGAAACCAACCAAACTCTATCCATTGAGGACACAGGAAAGATCAAGGAATGGACTTCTTATCACATGCAAATCATTATTTGCATGAGAATAATAAAACGTGAGAGTAAGTGGCGTATAGGGAGGTTGGTGCATGGACTAGTCTTCTTTATTTAAGTTGGACTAGTCTTCTTTATTTAATTCCAACCAAATTAAAATCAATTTAATAAGACCAAACCCAATCTAATTAGGCTCTAAATTGACTTAAATTTTAATCAAATCAGGATTTGATCAAGTCAAAGTCCTGATCAAATCAGGAACTAATCATTTTTAGCGATTAAGTCATTTTATAACCTAATCGGATCAAACCAAATTAAATCAAATTAAATTAGATTTAATCTAAACTTCTTTGCTTAATCAAATTAAGCTAATTAGCAATCTTATTGCTAAGTAATCCTTCAATGATAGAGTCCCAATCGAACAGAATTTTTAATCATAAAATCTCCATCTAGTGGGACTCCTGACCATAGAATCCCTATCTAGTAGAACTCTAGCTAGACAATAGAGTCCCAGTCAAGTGGGACTCTTCATCATAGAGTTTTAGCTCGGTGAAATTTCTAATCACAAAGTTTCAATCCAGTGAAATTCTTGATCATAGTTTCAGCCTAGTGGAACTCTCGATTAGTCACATGATCAACAGATACTTCTTTTGAGTATGATCTCCTAGGTTCGAACCTAAGCTGGTAGCATAGGAACTAAATTCTATACCAATTGAAGTGATCATCTAGCAATGGTACCCGATATCCAGATATGTCGAATATATACGAAGCAACATTCAGAACCTACTCGAATATAATTATCGTATAATTCATCTCTTTGATCCTGAATGCTTAGAAGATGACTTAGAGTTTAACTATCAATCCTAATCAAGTCATCCATATTATATTTCAAATTTTGAATCCATCATATGAATCGCCCCGGTCGAGATCTTGCTAAATTAAACTACAGTGATTTACTATCTCTAGTTTTACTTAAAGGGATCAATCCCATCTTGACTCATGCACCGACTTAACAAGTACTTAACTGCACTTAGAAATCTTTCATTACCGAATTAAAAATTCAGATAGTCCAGCATCAAAGTATAATGAGTTGCTTGCAAGTCACCATGATGATCTCAGGTCTGAGGAACACTTATACCTATATCCTTCGAAGTAAATCTTGACAGTAGAATGCTCCGGTATGGTCACGTTCAGTGTAGATATACTTCTATATCTTATCTATATGTCATACCAATATCTCCATACTTCTTGATTAAAAGGACAACCAATATATATAGCACATAATAACCTATACTTGATATTGCTATCGTCCTTATAATAGCATATCATTTAGTCACAAATAGATTTAAGGACTAAACGATAAATCCTCCTTTATTGATTCTAAATAATCCTAAGGACTTCATCACAATATAGGAGTTCATTAGAAGATACATATATTTATAATAAGAAATATTAAATAATATTTTATTAATTATCAATTCATATATATTTACATAAAATAACTCAATCGTTAACAAACTGACGATTAGCTTTGGGACACATTTTCCAACAATAAGCTTGATCCTAATTAATTTTTATCGTCAGATACAAGACTATAACAACCAAATTTCATGACTATATTGTTGTTGCTGCTGCAGAGAGTGAGATCATGTTTAATTAATAAGACCTTTTTCCTCCTTTTACCATGTACATATGCAATTTTTCAGCATTAACCATCCTTCTTTGATGGCTCCATGTCCTCGTAACTCTCTTTGAGATGGTTGTCAATGGCTCTTTGAGAAATGATTTCTTTTCTCCTAATAACTTCTTATAATTAGTTAATTCTAATGGTTAACTTTCTAGATATCATTTTTTATGTGAATTATAAATGGTTAGCCATATAATCTCTGTAAGCATTATGCATAAAAATCTAAGCAAATCTTGGTCGATATGCACTGTGTTAATTAATATCTATACAGAGACGTGCACAAGTCTTCCCATGTCTGGTAGGAAAACTAGTAACAAATCTAGATAACAAGTGGAAGAAACTAGAACCGGGATGTCAATGCAGAATGCTACCACAAACCTTATTTATGAGGATGGGGTTCAATCAATCTCATTTGAGCGCTAGCCCTTAACCTATAATAATAACAATAATAGTCCTAATATCAACTTTCGAACCAAACACATCAAAGGGTGACTTACAGGGACACTAAGAAATTTTGAGTTGGACCAGGATTGGATTATGTAATGCTGAATCATTTTAGGTTCAGTTAGTGAACATAACAGGTTGGCCTACGTCATCAATCAATAAGCATAAAAAATATGATTCTAATGCGAGGAGATTACTTAAATGGATCACGTAGCAGGTCCAAACCCAATCTACATGTCTAAATAAACCGGTTGAACCAGAGCTAATTAGGATAAGCTTTGGTCCATCACAGATTGAGCGGACCAATTGCTGGCCTAACGTGAGGCTGTCAAAAGTTTCACCATCTCAGAGGAGGAGGGAAAGGGAAAACCGTAAGCTTTGATCTCTCTCTCTCTCTCTCTCTCTCTGGTGCCGTGCGTCCACACTGAAAGAAATACACACGAAGGACCACTGTATAAAACTACGTTTTTCTCTGTTTTTGGGTGAACACAGCGTACATAATTAGTTTCAGGTGTGGTAAGAAATGAGACACTGCTGGTCATGATGAAAGGCCCCGTTAAAGCTTCTTCATGGCAACTGTTCACTGTCTTGTTCCTCCAAATAGATCGGTCACCTTTCTGGACTCTTACATCACTGACTCAAGCACCGCACTGCACCTTGCCTGAGCCCGCTCATGTGCACCGCTGGGAGGGGACGACAGGAATCTCCAAGTCATATAGCATCGGGTACCCAAAAAGACCACATGGGTGACCGCGATCGGATAGGATTGCATGTGATTTTGGCTCTAGATTATAAGGAGAATATGGCTGAAGGTGATATGGTTCGTCAATATCAATTAATCCCTTACACAAGCATGCATAGCAAATAGAATTTTACGTCACATCGATCACATAGGATTAGGCCTTGTCTTTCTTAGCTAGCTATCGCACCGCAAGTATTAAATTGGATCCCATGGTTATCTCTTGCTCACGATTTGGTTAGCTCGGAGGCTAATTGCAAACCAAGTCCAACGGGACCACAACAATAGTTCTACACCACGGCGTCACGTGGGTTAGAGCCGCGCTGCCCTAAAGAAACGACTCCTGTTGGGAGAGGTCTCCAACACGCTAATCAGCAAAGAGTTGTGTTGATGGAGATGAAGAGGACGCATTATCCTCTAGAGCGTGCTGTTTATATCACATAATGATGTACAGCAAATGAAGGCTGCCATCAAAAAGATTGATGAGTCATCTACTCATGATTGCGGCAATCGAATGTCGCATGCATACGGTATTCGATCTATGATGCAAATCGTATATTATCGAAGATCTGTGCTCGATAAATAGCAATCGTATTTTTGATCCGGAGCTAAGATTGTATAACTTGGAAAGTATTAAGTCCCATACATATATATATATATATAGGATATCTAGTTGGGTACTAGGCCTCATTATGGTGGTCATTTTTGTTATATCCCAACCGGTAGTGTTTGAGCGGAGGAGAAGCTGATATTATATTATCATAAAGCACGGTTCCTGTGCGATGCATCGTGTTTATCGTCCATCGCAGAATGGGTGGCCAGCAAATTAACAACATGCGTATATATAGGCACAACTTGCATACAGACGTGTTCGATGGCCAGCACAAATGCACCATGGAATAGCCGGTTTGGCTGTCACATGACTTCATGCACTTGCAGCAAATAGCAGAACTTGATCTAGCGGGGGGATCAACTGGCATTTGCTTTTCAAAAGGTGGTCAGGTTGTCTTTCTTCCTTGCTTGGGGTGTTCTAATGATAACGACGCCTCCCTGGGCTTAGGACCCACTCCCAAGTCAGTCAGATTACCCAATCTCGATAGCCGTGCACTCAATCCTTGCGGTTGCAGTACCAGCGGCCCTTTCTTGCCCCCACCCCGCCCCATCATACCAGCATGTGTGGCGCCCCATGGCTGCTTTGAGAGTACATAGCGTGTATGTGATGGATGACTACGATCCAACCGGATAAATACATTTATCCATGAGATATTGTTATTTATATGAATCGATAAGCACACTTTCACTTTCTATCCATGTAGCACAAGAGGGAAAACTAAAAAATATCCTCTCTTTTTTTAATCTAAAAAATGTCTTTAAAGGTAATACTTCTACAATTGTACACATGAGTATTCAACAATTCTACATGTAAGTTTGCTTCTAAATGTGATAGCAATTAGCTTTAGGAAAGTCCACGACAAGTTCAACAATAGGGAAACATTGAGAAATAAGGTGAGGAAATCTCTACTAGGATTCAAATTATGCATCTCTCCCAAGTGGAAAAGGGATGTTGTTTAGTGATTCAGAGGATCACTATATCTCACATCGACCATTTTGATGATAAGATCCAAAAGCAAGATTAATCATATCAAAAAATGAATTATGTATTAATACTTTGAAAAGTTATAATCTCTATTTGCACGATCTCCATTCGAAATAATTTTTTTTTAAAATATAAATAATTTTTCAAGCTCTATGATATGGTATCTACCTCTAAATGGTTCACCATACATAGCAATTAATACAAGTTTCTTTATTAAGCCCTGAAATGGTCAATCAATGAATGTTTCATTTTTATAAGAACATTTAATTAAAAAGAAAAAAAAAATGATATAAGAGCCGAAATCTATTTCTTGTATATTTTAGATTTTCATGCTTGTTTTTACTAGTAGTTGCTATTAGAAAAGCTGCAATTTTTTTCAACTAAAAAAAAAAATCAATCTGAATTATAGAAGGATGGATTTTTCTAGTATAAATAATCTTTCTAACTCCATTTTGTCTATCTTTAATGAAAGAAAAAAAACATCTTAGATCCTACTTGGATTGGTTCTCTTATTCAATTCAAGTTGAGCTAGCTAAAGAAATTCTTTCTTTCCAATCGGATCATTCTACCGAAGTAAGACTAATTGGTGTTGAACAAATAAGAATACATTTATGATTTATTGGTGTGTATGTGTCTATATATATAGACTAGACTCTGATCGATCGGATTTCAGTCTATATCCGATCGAATTTTTGATCGTTGGATCGACGAGCATCTCCAAGAAGCTCCTAAAAAGGAAATGGAAGAGTTCTCTCGTCGTTAGTTGACCTGACATGTAAACAAAATGAGAAAAAGTTGATGTAATATCCTGTACAAAATTTTAGATATTATTTATATTTATTCTATGAAGTTTATGTTTATTGTGGATAAATGAATATAAATATCCGATAATAAATACAAAGTTTCTGTTTATTCTGCGGAATTTGTGTTTATTCTGGAAAGTTTATGTTTATTTTAGGTAGTTTATGTTTATTCACTTCAAGCCAAATAAATACAAACTATCCAAAATAAATAAAAATTCCGTAGAATAAATACAAACAACCTATAATAAACAGAAATTTTGTATTTATTCTAAGATGTTTTATTTATTTCAGTATTTATTATTTTTTATAGCTATATTTATTTAGTATTTATTTTTTATAGTCAAGGCTTTTTTTTTTCAAGTTAACGGGCATCTTCCGTTTTTTTTTTTTAAGGATATTTTGGAGATGAGCGTTGATCCAATGATGGAGGATCCGACTGGATATGAACTGAGATTCGATTAATCGGAGCCCAATATATATATATATATATATATATATATATATATATATATATATATATATATATATATATATATATATATATATATATATATATATATATATATATATATATATATATGATGAGTAAACAAAGAAGTATTTTCATGTTGGTGCAATTGTTAATCATGCAAGCTACTCTTCTTATTGTTTTCAAGACTAACTCTAATTTTATGCTATAATCTGCAAAAAGGTTGCTTAGTCATTTCAAGTTATTCCCGTTATAACTAATGATATATATTGCTCATTTCGTATGAGAAAATTATGGTTTCCAAAACTCATGTTAGGCAATTAATGGGTTGGATATTATCATATCTTGCTCTATAAAGTGACTTAATGCTCCACGGTGTCTTTTTCTTTGGTATGAAATGGAGCTATATATATTAATAAGAAGTATACAAGAAGAACTAACAAAACAGGGGGTCAAAGACATCCGCACCCATGGTGACACATGAGCAGGATAAAGGCTGAACCAAAACAAAGATGCTATAGTAGGTAACCAGAGCGAAACCCAGGAGAGAGGAGAGAGGAAACATAAAGTTGCAAAACAAGCCAACCAAGAACATGAAATTCCGTTTGCGTAAGTCCCCGGAGGACGAAAAACTTGCGAAGCTTCATGGATGTTGGAAGGAGAAGACTTCATAAAATAGTAGTTCCATGGATCTATAATTGAGAGGACACGCATGGAACAGCAAAGACCGAGCAGTGAAAAGAAATGTTAGAAATACAAAGAGATTGATGATGATTGTTAAGCAAGGTCTTCAACAGCCGTGAAGCGAACAGATCATGGCAATGGTTCTCCACGTTGAATGTTGGTGATGATGAATTAATTAATTGCAGTGTCGCCGATGCATGGAGGCAAAATTAAAGCTGGATTTAATTAAAAATGATATAGCTGCCATCCTGCATAAAAGAATCAATCTGTGAGAAAAGAAGTGACTCCTTGATACGCCGCACGGCTGCTCCAAAATGGATATTCATTCTTCCCATTACGGTCTTTTCCTCTCATTTTATTTCCTCTATGTAAGATGATGATGTTGGATTCCTCAATTTCTTGCTTTCCTTGCCATTCTCGGAAGTTGATACGTCGGATCGTTAAACTCCTCCACAGTAGGAAATGAGGACTAAAATTTTTATTTGTATGAGGACTAAAATGAGATCTGTATAAAATATATGCTCGGACAAACTCAAACTCATCACGAAGAGCCATTAGAAATTGAACAAGACAGAACTCTTCACGAAATTGATAATAGAGCGCAGCATCATTCATGGGTCTAATTGGGCTTCATCAAAGCAAGTTGATTCCAAATTAGAAATATCTGGGAATGAAAATCAGCCATTGATTATCATTCATGGGTCTAATTGGGCTTCATCAAAGCAAGTTGATCCCAAATTAGAAATATCTGGGAATGAAAATCAGCCATTGATTGCTCTGATTGTTGCTTGAGATTGTGAATGTCCAGTTCGAACTTCTATTTAAGGACAAAGTTTATCTGATTATATTGCTTGGCAAAAATGTCCCAAATCTTCTTCATGGTGTCGAACTTACTGAATTGTAAATTGATAGATGCATTGATAGTATTCAAAATTCATGTCATAATCTTATGGTTATCGATTTTTCATTGAGCAAAAAAATTATTGGATTCGATTGAACATGGAATATCACCGATAACATATTTCCAAAGCTCTCATTCTTTTAGAAAAAAATTTATCATAAAAGATCATTAACCATAATTGATCTCATCAAACTTGATCACAATGCATCGAGCAATTTCAGCCATTATGAGACAACGAATGATGTAGCCCAAATCAGCCCAACTGTATCAAATGGATGCAGCTGGGAAGGGATATTAAGGCAGCGATGAACCCACGGTCGCAAAGGCAGACGACTGTGTCGTGCAGTACCAGTCGCACAATCACCAACCCAGGGCGATCCGAGGCACCGGCGATGGCAATCACCTGGAGAAAGGCGGCAAGAGGGTCCCTGTGACTGCAAGAAATAGGGGACAGGGGAGCGACAAAGCCACCGATGCCGTGGATCACAAAGCTACCGTTGTTGAAGAGGTCCGGGCGGGTGACCTCGACACCGTCAACGAAGATCTTGATGCCGGAGGAGTTTACTGTGGATTCGGCGCGGAGAGCGGCGATGTCGAGATCGCATCAAGGGAGGATGGCAGGGGAGTCGGTGAACGGGGCAGGCCGGAGAGCTTCCAGCCAGTGCCGGTGGAGTGGGAGTGTTTGCTGCACTTGGCTTTGACTGGGACGAGGACCTCGATGGAGATGGCGTAGACGGTGGGGCTCAACAAAGGTTCTGAAAGGTTCTCGAGCGGGGACACGGCCTGAGGTTTAGGGAGCGATGGCGGGAAGAGCGGCACAAACGGATGCAGAGGGAACCGACCGACGCTACCAAGCACGAAGACGAAGCTGGAGGAGAGGCGCTCGATGATGTATGGGCCGTTGACGAGGCCGGAGAGGAAGACGATGGGGCGAACGGCTCTGGGGAGGGGAGGGGAGGGGATTTTAGGTTTTGGTGATCGATGGTGGAGATGAGTGGTGGGCGTAGGATGAAAGAGGCTCTGATACCATGTGGAATTAAAATCCCTTAATCATTATACTCGTGGTTTACTCCATTAAATATACATTCAAAGAATTTATACTTGATGAATAACAGCTCATTGTACAGTAATTTACGACCAAAATATCCTAAATCATCATCGATAATACATCAAATATAAAAAAATATTCTAAAAAAAAAAATAGAACTGCAAATGAGTCAACTACTCGCGAACTACTGGAGCTCGACTCAACTCGGTTATTATCGAGTTCGAGTTAGACTCGAATAGCTTTTCGAATTGAGCTAAAATAGTAAGATATTTGACTCAAAAGCTCGCGAACCTACTCGAATATATATATATATATATATATAATAATATTAATTTTATTTATAATATATATTAATATATATTATTAATAAGATAAGGTTCGATCTCGAATTCGAATATGACTTGGTTCATATTCGAATTAAGTCGAGTCGATCTCGAACCTTATCTATTTTTTATCAAGCCAAGCTCGAGCTTAAAATGTTAAGACTTGATCGAGCTCGAGCCAAGTTTCGAATTTGAATATTTTTAATTGAGTCGAGTTTGAATTTTTAGTTATGCGATTCGATTTGGCTCGATTGCATCTCTAGAAAGAAGGACTGTTAACAGTTGACACCATGAAATAAAATATGAATCTCCCTTTTTCTTATTCTGTGTTTTGCCTGAGGAAACTAATGACTAGAAACAAGTAGTGTGCGATATCTATAAACATTAGAGGATAGAGCGAGGAAAACCACCAATACTTACCGTACCATGCCACTGGTAATGTGGCGATCATGGTGGTATGAAATAGATCATAACCGAACATCTTTCTACTCATAAATGCAAATATCTACAAGAGACAAGCTGCCTCCTGCAAATGTCTTGACCAACTTCTAAATTATAATGACATGGGTTACTCCTTGCTACATACGCACGTACATTCATACATACATACATACCTATGTGCGTGTGTGTATTCATATAAGCTCTTCTCAACCTTTCTTGTCATAAAAAAAAGAAAGGAAAAAAAAAAAAAAGACAAAAACAAAAGATAATCCAATATGATCGGGGCCCATTATTTTTGATTAAATGTTGGTTTGAGAATAGGACATCAGATCTCCACCTGCCAAGGAAAAGGAAAGGATCCTAAGTTTGGACCTCCGAAAACTCCAGATATCATCTCTTGCACGTCGGAGAGCTCTGGACGTTTGTACTTTAGGTGTCAAATCATCCGAGTCACCCCACCGAAAGCTTGGCCAAGGGCGATGGTTTTGTTGGGGGAGTCGCAAAGAACCGTTCATCTGCCCATGCCATTATCATCATGGTTTTGAATTTACGCCTACAGGAGATGTTCCTTTGAGCAAATTGATGCATATCCAAGCAAGGACTTGTATCGCCAATCAATCAGTGGGCCAGAAAGTAATAAATAATGCTGCCCTTACGTCTGGGTTTGCACAACTTCCCGTTCGATCAATATGCACAGGTTCACAAATTTAGGTAGGAGATAGCATTGCTTTTGTTTTGTCTGAGCCAAGGGATGATGGAGGCTTCTTTTTCCCTAAGCAATGAATGGATTGACACGAGGCTTCTTTTTCCATTGTAAGCTTTTGTCAACTTTAAGGTGCGTCTAATGTTGGACGTTGATGGATTGACACGAATATATTCTAAATGAATGAGAACGTGGAGCATATATATATATATATATATATATAAGATAATAGGGTCGTTAACTAAGGATGGGTAGCCCTTTTCTATATATGTCAGAATTTTTCCTGACTCAACTGACGTGGGACTAATAATCATCTTCTTTCTACGGTAAAACAGGAACAGTAATAGAGATGCTCCAAAAACAATCCTAAATAAACAATATTAGCTTAATTAATCATGACTCAGGCTAGCTAGCCCTACATCTTTATGTTTGCCTGTAGATTATATTATCAATTTTCATGTGGTAGGGTTGGCTAAGTTTTCAAAATTGTTGGGCAGATTTAAGCAAATATCGCTAGTACATACCATTTTTTGCAAATCTGGCTGTGAAAGAAGCATGTTAAGGTTGCCAATGTGGGAACCATTTCGAGCATATTGTGTAGTTTATGTTGCAAAAGCTTTACATTGATTATTTCAAGTGAGCAAAGTAGCACATTTGCCTAGTTACATTAAGTTTTGAGAACAAAAATTCATATTTTTCCATGTAGTTCTACATTGCTTGATCGGGGAAATAAACCCGGAGGCATAGCTATATTTTTGGTAGATATTCAACTTCTAAATATCAATTCATCAAATGAGATATACCAAAGGGTTTAAATCCACCAAAGGACCAAGGATGAAATGAGGGGTGCGAATCATATCCAACATCCCCCTATCTATTGCTCCATTATTTGTACAAGCTTAGGAATTAAAGTGACGGTCTCTGGGCCCGCCTTCTTTTAAAATTTCCAAATATGTAGACTGCCAAGATTTCCTACACACCTGTCGGCACCTTGATGACAATTACCATATTTCAAACTTTTTACAATTATATAAAATCAGTTTTAAATAATTTTAAACTTTTAAACGGCCGCTCGTCCTTCATTTAAAATTTACGTCTACCACAATTTTCAGCACCTTGATTACGCCAATTGTTTGATTTCATATTTTAATATTTCTTTATTTTTTGCCTTCCTATCCTCACAGAAATAGGTTGATGTCATGAAGAAGTGGGTTAAAAAAGTTGATACAAAGAGAAAAAGTTACCTTTACATAATAAATTAAATACAACAAAAGCATTACATACAACTTGGCAAATCCTTTTGAGGAAATGATGTCCACGCTAAGCGCAATATGATCTACCTTAAGAGTGGGCACGTACCTAATTAGGCAGTTTGATGGAGAGAAGATCAGTGACAAGAACCATTGATTTATTTGCCAGAGAGTCTACGATCCATTTGATGGCATGCATGATAAAGTTGCATGCTCTTATATTCATACTTTTTCTAAAGTGGTGAGAATCTTCTAGACGTCATTCCTTGTCCATGCTTCTTTTCTTTTTTCCAAGTGTCCCTTATGTAGCAAGTCCAAGTATGGGCTGAAGGCTTTGGCCTATTATAAGATATGTCAACCATGCACTGCTTGTTTGGTAGAATAATAGGAATGTTAATTTTCTGCGGTTTAGTTGGACAAAATTTCACCTACCTAGTGACATTTGATTGTTCTTGAAAATGTTGCCAGTACATTGCTTACTTTTGCAGCAAGAATATAGAAGCCTTCAGTACTAAACAAATTATTTTAATGAAGTGGTTGTGGTATTCTTGCATGAAGTTATGAAGCATCTATCAATTTTCAAATATTGTGCCAGATATTTCTCTGATTTTTTGCATATTTTATGTTTTTTAATTTTCATATATATATATATATACTAGATTGGTATAATAATTCCATCTCAATAAAAAATTTCTAAATATTAAAACTGAAATGTAGTTAAACAAGTTACATTTTTTTTTATCATAAAAAGATAATTAAAAGATAATTTCTTTTTTTCTCTCTCTCTCTCTCCCAAAATGCATCCTTGTGTTGCTCCAAACGCTTGCTGTACATGGCCGAAGGCCTCTATGGGCTATCTTCATTTGTGTAACAACGAAAATCCACCAAGTTGATGATCATGAACATTTTTTAATAAAATTGTATGTACCAACCACATATAAGCCAATCATATAGAACCAATTCATGTAACTTTATATGAGCATCCAACAAGTACTCCACTGTCTTTAAACTCCTGCCATAGCTTTATACTTCCATTTATTTCAGTGAAAGATACAATTCCAAAAGTGAGATACCATATAGAATTAGAAATCAAAGTTTCTTAAGGCCGCTTCTTAATTACAGACATATATGCCCATAAACCAGACAGGATGTCAAAAGTTTATTTAAATATTTTCTACATAATTCCTAGAAATCAAAAGCTCATGCAAACCATATTTAAATATTCATTCACCATGAAACATACCTTCTAACCGAACGGGAAATCTTGAAGCAACCACCCACCATCCATACAGAGTCACTTCTCTAATTCTGTAGCCTTCCATCAGGGTGGTTGGGAAGGCTCAAACTACTTGTTCTCAAGATTTAGATAAGACCTTCCCCTGTTTTCACGTAAATATTATTGCTTACAAGATGGCACAAGAGTTTGGATTCTCCTCGGCACTCTGGGCGTAGTAATGTGTGGTCATGTGAGGTTGGTAAGCTTTGTAGGCATTGACGAGCTCCATCATCATCAGCTCGTGGGGATCTTTCTTCTTCTCGCCCTCCTCCTTCTTGGGTTCTTCCTTCTTGGGTTCCTCCTTCTTGGCTTCCTCCTTCTTGGGCTCATCTTTTTTGGGCTCCTCCTTCTTGGTCTCCTCCTTCTTGGGTTCCTCCTCCTTCTTGGGTTCCTCCTTTTTGGGCTCTTCTTTCTTCTCCTTCTCAGGCTCCTTCACTGGGCCCACTGAGAATATATTGGTCGGCCAGAATTTCCTGAGTTTGCTCACAACTTTGACGGGGTCGACGGCTCCAACTACCGTCAGTTTCTTCTCCTTCATGTCCATTGCAATGGAATCGATTCCTGGGAAGTGAAATGTAGGATAACATGTAGCCAACCTTTGTTTTTTTTTTTTTTTAAATTTTCGATGCGTGTGTGTGTTAGAAATTCATGATACAATCAAATTAAAGAAATGAGCACGATATATAACGGCAATTAGTAGGGAAGGAGGGGACATGACACCATGAAGGGTGGAGACAGCCTTGAGAGCCCTCTGTTTGTCCTTGTCATCATGCAAGTCCAGTTTCACCACAATTACCTGCAATGAAATCCCAAATAAATTCTTTTCTTATGATGAAAGAATAGCCAGTAATCATAATTTGATGACTGGTGGAGGTGAGTGAGGAAAACAGAGATAGATCCCCCCATTTCTACTTGCATAATCATTAGAACAAAGAGGGATTAGAACCCAGAAAAAGGAAAAAAAAACAAACATAAGCTCGGCAGTGATTCAGCTTCTGGTAAGTTATCAAGTCAGGGAGAGACATTACTTGGAAATAAGCTAAATTTCTTGTAATAAGCTTCACCAAAATAGACTCTTGCTTTCCGAAACATAAGTCTTTACAAAGATAAAACCACGCCCAACTATATACTCACATTAAAAAGAAAAAAACTCTGCTAAAAACAAGACCAAAGCATTTGAAAATGAGGAATCATTCTTCAGATCCTAGATGAAAAGTGCAAGCTAGATGGTAAAGACGATTCCTTTTGAAGATATGTATCTTGAAAAGTGATGAAGATGAAGATAGAACACAATAAGAAGCCATGCCATCAGAATAGCATCTCATTTGACAAAAAGAAGGAATCAAACATAACAAATATCCTAACCTTCATCTTCTCCGAACTCCACAAACAGCACGCAAATCAAAGGCCTGGGTGATGTGTGACAGACTGTGAGAGAGAGAGAGAGAGAGAGAGAGGAGGAGAGTGGGGAGGCAGATATAGAAATGAATGAAGAAATACTTGATTGGAAGAGAAGAGGGAAGTCAGAAAGAAAGGTGGAGAAGGGTAGGAGGTTATGCTGAAGTGGGATCTGAGTGAGAAGGGTCCACTACGGGACAAAGCAGGGGAGAATGTGAGGCGTGAGAGAGGTGGTGGCTGGTGGTACGTAGAGCTAAAAAAAAAGTAGTGGGTCACGGACTCTACGTACGTGGCAATGGTGCCAAGATGAGGAAGGTCGGATTCCATTCTTTTTTCTGTGTCCTCTTGTTGACACCTGAACGTGGCCCCGCAGTCAACATCTATCCAACGTGTCGTTGCTATTTTGCACCGTCCCTGGCCATAGCCTTCGCCAATCCGGGGCGGTTAAACGTCTCTTATATATATATATATATATATATATATATATATATATATATATATATATATATTTTATCACACTTCTTTACATGTTAACCCTTGGGGTTGGGCATTCGTATCTACTAGTAGATATGATCTTTGGTATTCTTAGCTTCTCCTTCTCTTTCCCTTGTTCCTCTTTTACTCTTCCTGTGGAACGGCTGCTCCACGTCTATACTTGCATTGTAGTAGCATTGTTTAATCATCTAGGCAATGTTAGAGTTATGTTAAAATCTTGAACTCTATTATTGTTGCTTGGGCAGATAGCTTATATGGCGCTGGTTCATGACAAGGTATATATGAATAGTGCCAATCTTCTTAAAATAATCGATCCGTATCTTATCATTGTTATAGTGATAACAGAAATATAGCAATCGCTGTTACAAAAATTAATGAGTTTGTCAACTGATAGGCTTTAGTGTTGAATAATTTTTACCAAAAAATATAGTTGCATATTTCACATGTATAACTTGAAGAGACGGATCTGAAATTGTTTTAATGATCACTATAAATCTATAATATAATGACAATGATTTAAAGTTTGTATCGATCTGGATGAGCAGTTTTTCCAAGTTGGTCAGCATACGCAATTATTCTTGAGGTTGAAATGGCAAGCATCCCAAACAGTGGGATCCATCCGGTTGCATGAGCTGGATATCATGCACTTCTAATTAACCATAGCATTTGCAAGCGGTGACTCATCATATCAATTATAAAGCCTGCCACACTAGTATAATAAAGAAAAAAAGTTCTTTCTAAACCAGAAACCACGGGCGGTGTGGTGTACACCGGCGTCTCCCACCTGAGATCGAAGCATGGAGCCCGAAAAAAAAATTTTTTACTGCACTTCCGTGCAAGGGCCGATCATCATAGATGGTGTCCGTGAAACTACACCACTCATGATGTAGATTCAAAAGAAAATGCACAAGAGCTCTTATAGCCCATCACATGGTGATGTCCATGGAATTCTTAAACGGTGTTTACATATTGGAACTGGTTGCTTAATTGGAGTGGCTCGCAGAAGTCCCAAAGCTTCAAATTTAATGTTTGCGGGTCAGACCTTACCTCCAGCCCCTCTATTCCTTTGGGTTCCGGTAGCTAGAATTCTCCACTCCGAATCATGTCTTACGAGGAAAAGGACATCCTCTTTCTCGTCGGAGGAGGCCGACAACTTGTGCAAATTTGGACTCGGATCTTGTTTCAAATCTTCGCCCTGCCTACCTTTCGCCAGATTTGCCTCCACCAAATCCCTTTTTAACTTCCACAAGCTTGATCTATCTATAGATAGACTTGGTCGAAGGTTACAATTAGAGCATATGGTCTTGTTTTATGGGGTGCGGCAACATTTCACGTGGAATTAGACCGGAGAGTTCCAATTTTCCAATCACAGCCATCAATTATTGCACAATAATCGTGATCAAGTGAGCCCTAAGTGCTACATGGGATGTCATATCATGTAGAGCCTGCCCAAGCACACATATTACATGTATGGTACATAAGTAGACTAGTAGTTGTGACTGGAAACCAGACATCTCTCTTTCAACCCCTTAGAGAGAGGATTTTGATTTTTATTTTATTTATATATGTATATATAATTCCATAAAGGTTAATTTGGATTCTCTGCGGCTTGATGTTGGATTGGAGAGAATCTCTTGGCCCCGTAAAAAATACAAAATAGGGCATGATATTAGTTACTCTTTGCTGGAATCCGTACAAACGGCATGTGTAAATGATCTAAACGTACTATTAGGATTTCATTTATTTTAATACTAAATTAAAATTCGTACTGCCACTCCGCAGCATGCAATTGTCCTTCTCGTTCTAATACAGCCACTGT
The DNA here is from genome assembly GCA_006176705.1 of Cocos nucifera. NCBI lineage: Eukaryota > Viridiplantae > Streptophyta > Magnoliopsida > Arecales > Arecaceae > Cocos > Cocos nucifera. The sequence goes on along the minus strand of QRFJ01000197.1, from coordinate 915,704 downwards.
CATGTACCTTTCCCTCTTTTTCAATTCGATACCGGCATCTAGATGGACTAGTTGCAGAAAGGTGACTTCGATGAGGAAGATTGTCGCTACTTCACTTGGGTTTGGCTCTGAAAAAAGGTCGATTTGGGCTGCCCTTGAAGCTAAACGAATCAGACTTGGACCAGCAATTTAGGCTCGCAATTAATCTCGGACTCAGCCGAAAACAGATTAAGATCTCTCTCTCTCTCTCTCTCTCTCTCTCTCTCTCTCTCTCTCTCTCTCTCTCTCTCTATATATATATATATATATATATATATATATATATATATATATATATATATATATATATATATATATATTATAATTAGATCCAGTGGTCTCTACTATTAAGTTCTTTTCAAGCAATTTATTTATTTATTCAATTTTAGAAGTTATCAAATATTAACTCAGATTTGAATCAAGTTTGAACTTAATTTTTAGATCAATTTAGAATTTTCAAGCTAATCGAATAGGTTCTATTCATATTAGTTTGAAATTAAGATCAAAACAAGCTAGAAAGAATGATAGATAAGTCAAGCTTGATATTAACTTTCAAGCCTTAAATTAATTTCAAACTAAACTTAATTGGACCTAAACTCATTTAGGCTCAACTTGATTACACCCCTAATTATCACCTTGAACACCAAAACAACAAAGGCTAAAATATACAGTACTATGCAATAATTGCATTACTTACCTTCCATTTCAAAACTTTTTCAAAGAAGGTTCATGCCTATCCTTGCCAAATCGGCTTGTAACTTTTATTTTCTTCCAAAATTTAGAATATATAAGTTAAAAATTATGGGATTGTCGCTTTAATTTTGTCACATTCTCGCATGCATGAGATCTGATTTTTTTTTTTTTTTAAAAAAAATAGTTGTCATAGCTAGAGTTTATCCTACGGCCATCTTTTTCTTTTTTTTTCTTTACTAGATATGTGGCACGTATGTTACATGTCCCAAGAATAAAGTCATGTCAATTATAAAATTAATTTATATTATTTAAATTTTATAATCTTATTTGTCATTATATTTAGTTTGATATATAAGTAAGTTTTACCATCTAATAATTTTACCAATAGCTCAAAGTAATTAATATGGTAAAAAATAATCTTAAAAAGATAAGATTATCAAGATTCTTTTTTAGATAAAATCAAATTTATTAAACCAATTTAGAATAAAGGTATTCATGTTAGCAATTAAAATATTAATAAATTTAGCAGATGCATCTAATAATATTGTCCATAGCATGTGTTGCTACTAAAAATATCCAACGAGATAATCAGTTGATGATCGAGTAAGTATACTTTGATTTTTGTGAAGGAGAACTTGCAAAGTAAAGCCCTCTTATTGGTTGTTGCCGACGGAAGACCCTCTCAAGTTAGTCGAAGAATTTTAAAGAACAACTGAAAGAACTGAAAAACAAGAGCTTTCAGATAGAAAAATTCCTTTATCCTAGTCTCCTCTTACCTGCCCTTTTTTAAGGATGGAGATTGTCGTTACAATGTAACTCTTGAGAATGTGAAGAGTTAATGCTCATGGACCATAATAGAGTAATTATTCTGGGCCTATGTCTGATTAGTTATGAGTAGTTAATACCCATTGTTGACGTAGAAATTGATCGTCGTCAGAGTCCACTGCAGTGGAGGCCGATAAGATCGCCACCGAAGATCTGCAAAATAAAGTTTCATTCGGAGCCGATGGGGGGTGGCTCCGACAGGACCCTCCGACGATCAAGTCAGCTCTGACCAATAGGAATGGAGTGCTCGGAATAAGTTTCAGAGCTTGGAGAAGAAGAGGAGAGCTTAGAGATCAGAGAGATTAGCGTATCTGGAGGATCCTTTTTATAGCGGAGCTTGATGGTGACAGCTACAGCCGCATGCTAGCGGGCCGCTCGAGGTTCGACGGAGTCAATCTCATGGAAAGGTGCCGTCTGCGATGGGTTGATGGTGACAGCCATCGCCGCCTGATAGCGGATCGCTATCGCTTGCAGTGGACTGATGATGATGGCTGTAGAGCCATACGAATGAAGGGTTGAAGGCCTTCGTCGTATGCCCATTTTGGAGGAGTTCGGACTCCTGAAGAGAAAGCTTGGAAAGAGTTCGGCTTTCGTAGGCGTCTGGCTGTAACAACGCGGAGAGAGATCAGCTCTTGCGGGAGTCTGACTGAAGCTCGACGGTCGAGTTTGGCTAAAGTCTGGCTACTGAAAGTCCAAGGAGCTCGGTTGCTAAGTAGCTCGACTGGCTGAAGGGATTCGGTCCTGACGCTGGGAGTCCGAAGGAGCTCGGCTGCTAAGTAGTTCGGTCGGCTGAAGGGGTTCGAAGAAGCTCGACAGCTGAAGGTTCGGCTAAAGTCCATCTGCTGAAGCTCTTCTGCGGCCTCTGGTTGCATTAGGCTGAGCATCGAACTAGACTTCGGTGGGAGCGGGGTTTATCCCCAACACTAGCTCCCCCACTTTTGAGTTCGAAAATTGAAGGAAGGGAGTGCAGGAAAGACGACTGCCGAAGTCTTCCTTTGAGCCAGTCCAGGTCAAAGCTCGGGGGAGATCTCATCTCTAGCTAAAGTTGATATCAAAGTTGAAGCTCGGAGGAGATCCCATCTCCAACCGAGATCGAGGGAGGCTTCATCCACTGCGATCGAAGTCGGAGGTTGAGCTCCTCAAGGTGACATTGTCTCCTACAACCGAGGTCGATGCGGGCGCTCGAAAAAGATCTGATCTCAGGATGAGGTTGTCTCCGATCTTTTCTCTAGCCGAAGTGAAAGTTGAAGCTCTCCAATCGAGGTTGACACGGTCGCTCGGGAGAGATCCTATCTCTAGCCGAGGTCGAAGTTGAAGCTCTCCAGCCGAGATTGACACGGTCGCTCGGAAGAGATCCTATCTTCAACTGAGGTTGACTCGATCGCTCGAGAGAGATCTTATCTCTAGCCGAGGTTGTTGCTCACATTAGGACGAGATTCTCCTCCTATTCCTAACGGGCTGTGGGGGCACATTAGGACCGCTGTCAGGGCCTCTCCCCCCATCTCGTCCTTTGTGAATGAGACCTTCGCTCGGAAGAGATCTTATCTCTGATCGAGGTTGTCAACGATCGCTCGGGAGAGATCTTATCTCTAGCCGAGATTGTTGCTCTCGTTAGGACGAGGTTCTTCTCCTGTTCCTAATCAAGGTTGACTCGGTCACTCGGAAGAGATCTTATCTCTAGCCGAGGTTATCCACGATCGCTCGAGAGAGATCTTATCTCTAATCGAGGTTGACTCGGTCGCTCGAGAGAGATCTTATCTCTAGTCGAGATTGTTGCTCGCGTTAGGAAGAGGTTCTCCTCCTGTTCCTAATGGACTGTGGGGGCACATAAGGGCCACTGTCAGGGCCTCTCTCCCATCTCGTCCTTTGTGAACGAGGCCTTCGCTTGGGAGAGATCTTATCTCTGATCGAGGTTGTCAACAGTCGCTCGAGAGAGATCTTATCTCTAGCCGAGGTTGACTCGGTCGTTCGGAAGAGATCTTATCTCTAGCCGAGGTTGTTGCTCACGTTAGGATGAGGTTCTCCTCTTATTTCTAACGGACTGTTGGGGCACATAAGGGCCACTGTCAGGGCCTCTCCCTCCATCTCGTTCTTTATGAATGAGGCCTTCGCTCGAAAGAGATCTTATCTTTGGCTGAGGTTGTTAACGGTCGCTTGGAGAGATCTTATCTCTAACCGAGGTTGTTGCTTGCGTTAGGATGAGGTTCTCCTCCTATTCCTAATCGAGGTTGATTCGGTCGCTCGGAAGAGATCTTATCTCCAGTTGAGGTTGGCCATGGTCGCTCGAGAGAGATCTTATCTCTAGTCGAGGTTATCTACGATCGCTCGAAAGAGATCTTATCTCTAGTCGAGGTTGTTGCTCGCGTTAGGACGAGGTTCTCCTCCTATTCCTAACGGACTGTGGGGGCACATAAGGACCACTGTCAGGACCTCTCTCCCATCTCATCCTTTGTGAATGAGGCCTTCGCTCGAAAGAGATCTTATCTCTAGTTGAGATTGTTGCTCGTGTTAGGATGAGATTCTCCTCCTATTTCTAATGCGGTAATTATTGACTGCTTCTTTCCTATCATCGCATAGTTTTCGCATCCGGAAATAACATTATTGAAAGGAAAGAACTTTATTAAAAGAAAGTTACTAGCAGCGCATCCCCAAATTCTGTGTTTCAAGATCGTGATAGCGTTGTTCCTCCGTATTTCTTCGGTAATAAGTCCCAGGGTGGATGACCTCCTCTATCTCATGCTGGCCTTCTCAATTTGGAGCAAGCTCTTATCGCTGGAAGATGACGAATCGCCGATATACCAAGCTCCTCCCAGGGGTAATGTGGATGACGTCGTGAGGTGGCCGACCTTCTTGCCATCTCTGGCTATAGCAGTGCCGAGCTTTCTTACCGTCTCTGGCTATGGCAGCGTCGAGCTTTTTGCCGTCTCTGGCTATGGCAGCGCCCTCGATCGATCTTTTTCTTCTTCAGGCTGGTGCCGGAGAAATTTATCCAGCCGTTCCTTTCTGACGAGCTCCTCAATTTCATCTAGGAGCTGCATGCATTTCTCAGTGTCGTAGCCGTGGTTGCGATGGTAGAGGTAGTACTTACTTCGATCGTGCTTATTTGGGGGAGACCGCAACCCTTCTAGTGTTGGCAGCTGGATCCTAACTTCGGTGAGAATCTGGATTCGAGGAGCGTTGAAGGGGGCGTAGTCATGGAACCTTCTGGAAGGAGGACTTCTTTGCGTCCCTCTATCGGGGCTTCCCCGATGGTGAGCTCGAGGAGTTCGGGCCCGTCTGCTTTCGGAGGAAGTCCTCGCTTGCCCTGGGGCGGTCGTGAGCGCGGTCGAACTTCATCTCACCTCCTGTGAAATCTTTGTAGAGGTCTTCCTTGGTGACATACTCGAGCGAGAGTTGCTTGCATCGAACTTCATTCCGACGATGAGATTTGAGGGGGAGTTCGGCCTCACTTGCGCCGAACTTCATTCCACGGGAGAACTTCGTTCCGTCCGCTTGCATCGAACTTCATTCCGCTTTCCCACGAAAAAGCATTCGCGAGAGGATTTCATGCCCCTTTGTCGGGGCTTCCTCGATGATGAGCTTCGAGGTAGAGTTCGGCCTCACTTGCATCAAACTTCATTCCGCTTTTTCGTGAAACCCTCCGTGGGAGAACTTTCTGCTTGCCGACGAGCTCAAGGAGGAGCTCGGCTTTCCTCGCGTCGAACTGGAGAACTTTCTGCTTCTTTGTCTGGACTTCCTTGACGATGAGCTCGAGGGGGAGCTCGGCTTTCTTTGCTCCAAACTTCATCCCGATGATGAGCTTCGAGGGGGAGTTCGACCTTAATTCCACCGAACTTCATTTCGGAGAACTTCATATCCCTCTGTTGGGGCTTTCACAATGGCGAGTTCGGTGGCAAGCTCGACGGCCTCATACACGCCGAACTTCTTTCCATCCTCCTGGGTGAACTTCATGCCCTCTTGGTCGGGGCCCTTGATGGAAAGTTTGGCGGCGAGCTCGACGGCCTCGTACACGTCGAACTTCTTTCTGCCCTCCTAAGTGAACTTCATGCCCTCTTGGTTGGGGCCCTTGATGGACAGTTCGGCGGCGAGCTCGATGGCCTCGCCCACGGCGAGCTCACGCTCGAGGTGAAGTTCGGCCTCATATGCGCTGGAGAGGTCGTGGACGCGGTCGAACTTCATTCCACCTCCTTATAAAATCTTTCGCGGAGAACTTCATGCTTCTGTGGGAAGGCCTCTGCTCTCCATTTCTCCTTCCTTAGGGCCCGAATGCTCTTTCTTAAGGTCGATTCCTCGCATCCTCATGGTGGGTTTGCTGACAAAGTCTCCACCAGAGGTTGTCGTATGGCCTGCATCATCTCGATGGGGCTGCGAGCCCGACCAGTAGGTTAACTGCTCTACATCTGCGGTGGCTTCGGATGGAGTCTGGGCTGCCGGGGCTGCAACGGGAGCAGATGGACCTGACGCGCAGGATGCCGATCGCCGAGTCGAAGCTCTCTCCCGAAGGCATTTTCTCTTCGAAAAAGAACTCTGATGAGGAAGAAGAGGGATCTCCGGAGAGAAAGAAATCATCGTCGAGCACTCCTTTAAGAATAAGAGAACCTCAGATGTTCGTGCCCTTCCTCTAGCGCCAATCTGTTGATGCAGAAATTGATCATCGTCGGAGTCCACTGCAGTGGAGGTCGATGAGGTCGCCGTCGGGGACCTACAAAATAAAGTTCCATCCGGAGCCGGGGGGGCGGCTCCGGCAGGACCCTCTGATGATCAAGTCAGCTCTGGCCAACAGGAATGGAGTGCTCGGAATGAGTTCTAGAGCTTGGAGAAGAAGAGGAGAGCTTAGAGATCAGAGAGATTAGCGTATCTGGAGGGTTCTTTTTATAGCGGAGCTTGATGATGACAGCTACAACCGCGTGCTGGCGGGCCGCTCGAGGCTCGATGGAGTCAATCTCATGGAAAGATGCCGTCTGCGGTGGGTTGATGGTGACAGTCATCGCCGCCTGATAGCAGATCGCTATTGCTTGCGGCGGACTGATGGTGATGGGTGCAGAGCCAGCCGAATGAAGAGTTGAAGGCCTTCGTCGTGTGTCCATTTTGGAGGAGTTCAGACTTCTGAAGAGGAAGCTTGGAAAGAGTTCAGCTCCCGTAGGCGCCTGGCTGTAACGATGCGGAGAGAGTTCGGCTCTTGTGGGAGTTTGACTGAAGCTCGGCGGTCGAGTTCGGCTAGAGCCCGACTGCTGGGAGTCCAAGGAGCTCGACCGCTAAGTAGCTCAGCCGACTGAAGGGATTCAGTCCTGACGCTGGGAGTCCGAAGGAGCTCGATCGCTAAGTAGTTCGGCCGGCTGAAGGGGTTTGAAGAAGCTCGGCGGCTGAAGGTTCGACTAAAGCCCGTCTGCTGAAGCTCTTCTGCGGCCTCTGATTACATTAGGCTGAGCATCGAACTAGACTTCGGCGGGAGCGGGATTTATCCCCAACACCTATGTTTAATGATGGTCTCAATCATTAATCTTTCGGATCAATCATAACTATATTCTATAGATCTTCAAGTTATTCGATACTAGATCAAATGACTTAGTCGGTCGTGTATGTGCTGAGTGGTTACGTGCATTTAAAAGTTTGTCGATTTTTTTTGTCCGATTATCAATTATCATCTGGTGAAATTAGTCAACTGTCATTTAGTCATCGATATCGTAGTACTTGGTAGATATCCAGACGTAAAATATCGAATATTTTCTACCAACAACATGGATCCAGTGTGGTTAGTTACATATATTGCCATCCAATCTGTAGTATTATTTAAATATATATAATATTTGAAAAAATTATAGAGCTGCCTTCATTTTTTAACAATATTATCAGTACGGATGATGACCAATATTAAAAGGTACGAACTCGGATAACTATCTTTAAACTGTCAACAAATCACCTTTAAGAGCAATTTAAGTTGCCTTTAGAATTCTAATGATATATGACACATTTTTGTATATTGCATGAATCTCTTCCATAAGAACTATAGTATCAAATAATCCAACTCTATCCGTTACAACCAAAGCTTCGCTAGCGTTACTGAAAACAAACTAGCGCTCTTTCTTATTCATTTTCGTTCAGAATACTACCATCAAGATTAATGTCGACGGAACTGAAGGATGGTTGAAGATTTTAGTACCGTTTTCTGTTAATATTTTTACCTTTCATAGGATATGCTACGCATGTACCTGCGATTGAGAGAGAGACGTGTCTTGTAACTATAAAAAGTTGGTGCGGTGTCTCTTTCAGGCGTTCTAAATCTCCGTGGATGGTCGATGGAGTTGGGACATGTTGAAAGCCACCAACCAATTTCACCATAGGCGGGAGACAGGGAGAGGGAGAGAGAGATGGCTTATGGAAGCATCCGGACCCTGGTAGACGCCAGAATCTTCCGGACTGAAGTGAGCTTTCAAAGCTTAGGATGAGTAGGTTCCACCCAATCTCAATTTTGTGGTAGAAAATTAGGGCCCAATCGCACCAATTTAAATAAGTAATGGCAAGCTAACGTCCATCAAGTCTCCAGATGATCATGTTCTAAAATTCAGGGGTAGCATCCAAAAAGAAAAACCTTCGGCCACCATTAAAAGAGTCGGCATCCTCACCCGTTCGGCGCTCAAAAAGTAGGGCCCCACATTGTACGATTGCCTGTGATGAATGGGAATCGTACACTGTACAGGGTGTTGTCCCACAGATGGCATATATTTTATCTTATCATTGGCCACCGACTCCACACCAAGGCCCAGTGACACTTCCACCCCTGATCCTCATTACGGTATGTGCATAGAATCTACTAACGTGTAGATTAAACTTTATTGTACCAGTGGATACTGATATGTACCGATGTTATCATGCCATAATAATATATGGTATGAAAGATATAGGTATATTAAATTGACTAATAAAATAGTATCTATTGATCCAGAATTTGATTATCGTCGGATCCAGTTGAAGTGAAGATGGAAGAGATCGCCGCTGGAGACATACAAAATAAAGTCCCATCCGAAGCTGATGGGGGTGGCTCCGATGGAACTCTCCGACGATCAAGTCAGCTCCTCTAGCCAACAGAAATGAAGTACTCTGGAATGAGTTCGGCAAAGTTTAGAGGAAGAGAAGAGAGCTTAGAGCTTAGCATATCTGAAGGATCCTTTTTATAGGTGGAGCTTGATGGTGACAGCTGTAGTTGACTTTTAGCGGATCGCTCGAGGTCTGACGGGGTCAGTCATGGAGGAAGGCGCCGTTTGCAGTGCTGCCTGCCATAGATTGATGGTGACAGCCATCGCCATCTGGTAGCGGATTGCTATCGCTTGCAGCAGACTGATGGCGATCGTTCATCGAGATTTAATGACCGTAGCTCTGAGAAAGCTGAGAAAGCGGGCGTTGGTTGGTGGATTTTGGCATATATCGATTCCAAAGGAGTTCGGACTCCTGAAGGGGAGACTCGGAAAGAGTTCGGCTTTCGTAGGCGTCTGGCTGGAGGAATGCGGCTAAGGCTCGATCGCTGGAGAGTTTGGAAGGAGCTCGACCGCTGAGGAGTCCAACCGATCGAAGATGTTTGGGAGGAGTCCGGCTCCTGAAGAAGTCCGACCGAAGGAAAAGCTCGGAAGGAGTTCGGCTCCCGAAGGCGTCTAATTGGAGGAGTGCGGCTAAGGCTCAGTCGCTGGGGAGTTCGGAAGGAGCTCGGCCGCTGAGGAGTCCGGCCGATCGAAGGAGATGTTTGGGAGGAGTCCGACTCCTGAAGAAGTCCGATCGAAGGGAAAGCTTGGAGGGAGTTCGGCTCCCGCAGGCGTCTGGTTGGAAGAGCGTGGAGGGAGTTCGGCTCTCACGGGAATCCAACTAAAGCTCGGCTGCTGAGAAGTTTGGCCGGCTGAAGGAGTTCGGCTAAGACCCATCCGCTGAAGCTCTTCCGTGGCTGTTGGTTGCATTAGGCTAAGCATCGATTTAGACTTCTGCAGGAGCGGGGTTTATCCCCAATAATAATCCTCCCGACTTTTGAGTTCGAAACTCGAAGGAAGGGAGTGCAGAAAAGGCGACTGTCGAAGTCCTCTTCTGGACTCCATGCTGGTTCAGACTGAAGCTCGGGGGAGATCTCATCTCCAGCCAAAGTTGATGTTGAAGTTGAAGCCTGGGGGAGATCTCATCTCCAGCCGAGGTTGAAGTAGATCTCGTCTCCTACGATCGAGGTTGGAGGTTGAGCTCCTCGGGGGCGATATTGTCTCTAGCAGTCGAGGCTGACTCAGGAGAGATCTCCTCTCCTGCAGTCGAGGTTGATGCGAATACTCGGAGGAGATCTTATTTCCTACGGTCGAGGTTGGCTTGGTCGCTCGGGAGAGATCTTATCTCTAGCTGAAGTTGTCGCGATCGCTCGGAAGAGATCTTATCTCTGGCCGAGGTTGACTCAGACGCTCGGAGGAGATCTGATCCCCTGTAGCCGAGGTTAATATGGGCGCTCGGAGAAGATCTTATCTCTAGCCAAGATTGGTTCGATTGCTCGAGAGAGATCTTATCTCTAGCCGAGGTTGTCGCGGTCGCTCGGGAGAGATCTTATCTCTGGCAGTCGAGATCGGCCTAGACTCTCGAGAGAGATCTTATCTCCTGCAGTCGAGGTTGTTGCGGACGCTTGGGGAAGGTCTTATCTCCTACAGCTGAGGTTGATATGGGCGCTCGAAAAAGATCTTATCTCCTACGGCCGAGGTTGGCTCGGACCCTTGGGGAGATGTTATCTCCTGCGGTTGAGGTTGCCTCGGGGGAGATCTTATCTCCTGCAGTCGAGGTTGATGTGGACGCTCGGAGAAGATCTTATCTCCTACAGCCGAGGTCGGTCCGGACCCTCGGGGGTGATCTTATCTTCCTACGGTCGAGGTTGCCTCGGGGGAGATCTTATCTCCTGCGGTCAAAGTTGATGCGGGCATTCGAGGAAGATCTTATCTCCTACAACCGAGGTCGGTCCGAACTCTCGGGAGAGATCTTATCTCCTGTGGTCGAGATTGATGCGGGCGCTCGAGAAAGATCTTATCTCCTGCAGTCGAGATCGTTGCAGATGCTCGGAGGAGATCTTATCTCCTACAGCCGAGGTTGAAGCTCGGACCCTCGGGGAGATCTTATCTCCTGCTGTCGAGCTTGCCTCGGGGGAGATCTTATCTCCTACGGCCGAGGTTGATACGGTTACTCGGAAGAGATCTTATCTCCTGCAGTCGAGGTCAGCCCGGACCCTCATGGGAGATCTTATCTCCTACGGTCGAGGTTGATGCGGGCACTCGGAGGAGGTCTTATCTCCTGCAGTCGAGATCGGTCCGGACCCTTGGAGGAGATCTTTATCTCCTACGACCGAGGTTGATGCGGACGCTCGGGGGAGATCTTATCTCCTGCAGTCGAGATTTGATGCGGATGCTCGGGAGAGATTTTATCTCCTACAGTCGAGGTCAGTCCGGACCTCAGGGGAGATCTTATCTCCTGCGGTCGAGGTTGCCTCGGACGCTCGGGAGAGATTTTATCTCTTGCAGCCGAGGTCGGCCCGGACCTTCGGGGAGATCTTATCTCCTGCGGCCGAGGTTGATGCGGGCGCTCGGGGAAGATCTTATCTCCTACAGCTGAGGTCGGTCCGGACCCTCAGGGGAGATCTCATCTCCTACGGTCGAGGTTGCCTCGGGGGAGATCTTATCTCCTGCGATCGAGGTTGAAGTGCAGGCGCTCGGAGGAGATCTTATCTCCTGCAAGCCGAAGTCGGCCCGGACCCTTGAAAGAGATCTCATCTCCTACGGTCGAGATTGATACGGACGCTCGAAGGAGATCTTTTCTCTTACAGCCGAGGTTGGTCCAGACCCTCAGGAAAGATTTTATCTCCTATGGTCGAGATTGATGCGGGCGCTCAGGAGAGATCTTATCTCCTACAACCGAGGTTGGCCCGAATCCTTGGGGGAGATCTTATCTCCTGCAGTCGAGGTTGAAGGTCTTTGACCTGCTCATGTTAGGACGAGGTTCTCCTTCTGTTCTTAATATGGTAACTATTGACTGCTTCTTTCCTGTCATCATGTAGTTTTTGCATCCAGAAACAATATTATTGAAAGAAAAGAATTTTACCGAAGGAAAGTTACTGGCAGCACATCCCCATTTTAGGGTCGTGGGAGCGTTGTTCCTCTGAGTTTCTTCGGATAGTAAGTCTCGGGCCGGATGACCTCCTCTATCTCATGCTGGCCTTCTCAATTTGGAGCAAGCTTCTCTTGGCTTTGACGCTAGAAGATGATAGCCCGCCGAAGTACCAAGCCCTGAAGATAGTGTCCATGATGTCGAGAGGCGGTCGATCTCCTTATCGTTCCTTCCTCAATAGTGGTTCTAGCTTCTGGGGAGAGAACTTCCTCGCGCCCTTCTATCGGAGCTTCCTTGATGACGAGCTCAAGAAGTTCGAACCTTGCTTGCGTTGGGGAGGTCGTGAGCACGGCCGAACTTTATTTCGCCCTCCTGTGAAACCTTCTACGGGAGAACTTCATGCCCCTTTGTCGAGGCTTCCTTGATGACGAGCTTGAGGGGGAGTTCAGTAGCCTCGCTCACGTCGAACTTCATTCCGTCCTCCTATAAAATCTTCTACGAGCGGGAGAACTTCATGCCCCTTTGTCGGGGCTTCCTTGATGACGAGCTCGAGGGAAAGTTTGACGGCTTCGCTCACGCCAAACTTCATTCTGTCCTTCTGTGAAATCTTCGTTGAGGCTTCCTTGATGACGAGCTCGAGGGGGAGTTCGACCTCGCTTGCGCTGAGAAGGTCGTGAATGCAGCCAAACTTCATTCCGCCTCCTGTGAAACCTTCTAGGGGAGAACTTCTGCTTTGTTTCTTCTTCCTAAGGGTGATTAGTATGCTAGGACAAATGCTCTTTCTTAAGGCCGATTTCTAGCATCCTCATGGTGGATTTGCTGGCAAAGTCACCACCGTAAGCTGTCGTATGGCCTGCATCATCTCGATGAGACCACGAACCTGCTGGACCAATAGGTTAAACTGCTCCACATCTACGGTGGCTTTAGATGGAACCTGAGTTATCGGGGCAGAAGTGGGAGCAGATAGACCTGGCATGGAGGCCGTCGATCGTCGAGTCGAAGCTCTCTTGGGATATTTTCTCTTGAAAAGAAACTCTAGAGAGGAAGGAGGAAGATCTCTAGAGGGAGATCATTGCTAAGCACTCCTTTAAGAACAAGGAAGCCTCAAGAACACCTTAAGAATAGAGGCGGCCCTCCTTCTAGCGCCAAATCTGTTGGTGTAGATTCTGATTATCGCTGGATCTAGTTGGAGTGGAGGTGGACAAGGTCGTCACTAGGGATCTGCAAAAAAAAGTTTCATCCCGAGTTGGTGGGGGGTGGCTCTGGCAGGATCCTCCGACGATCAAGTCAGCTCATCTGGCCAACAGAAATGGAATGCTCTGGAATGAGTTCGGCAAAGTTTAGAGGAGGAGAGGAGAGCTTAGAGCTTAGCGTATCTGAAGGATCCTTGTTATAGGCGGAGTTTGATGGTGATAGCTGCAGCTGCCTGATAGCGGACTGCTCGAGGTCTAACAGGATCAGTCACGGAGGAAGGCGCCGTCTGCAGTGCTGCCTACCATAGATTGATGGTGACAGCCATCGCCACCTGGTAGCGGATCACTGTCGTCTACAGCAAACTGATGACGATCGTTCATCGAGATTTAATGGCCGTAGCTCTGAGAAAGCGGGCGTTGGTTGGTGAACTTCGGCATATATCGATTTCAAAGGAGTTCGAACTCCCGAAGGAAAGGCTCGAAAAGAGTTCGACTCCCGTAGGCATCTGACTGGAGGAGTGCGGCTAAGGCTTGATCATTGGGAAGTTCAGAAGGAGCTCGACCGCTGAGGAGTCCGGCTGGCCGAAGGGGATGTCTGGGAGGAGTTCGGCTCCTGAAGAAGTCCGGTCGAAGGGGAAGCTCGGAAGGAGTTTGGCTTTCGTAGGCGTCTGGCTGGAGAAGTGCGGCTAAGGCTCGATCGCTGAAAAGTTCGGAAGGAGCTTGGCCGCTGAGAAGTCCGACCGACCGAAGGGGATGTGTAGGAGGAGTCCAGCTCCTAAAGAAGTCCGATCGAAGGAAAAGCTTGAAGAAAGTTCGGCTCCCGTAGGCGTCTGGCTGGAAGAGCGCGGAGGAAGTTCGGCTCTCGCGGGAGTCCGACTGAAGCTTGGCTGCTGAGGAGTTTGACCGGATGAAGGAGTTCGGATAAGGCCTGACCGCTGGGAGTACGTAAGAGCTCGGCCGTTCAAAAATTCGGCTGGCTGAAGGAGTTCGGCTAAGATCCGTCCGCTGAAGCTTTTCCATGACTGTCGGTTGCATTAGGCTGAGCATCGAATTGAACTTCGACAGGAGCGGAATTTATCCCTAATAGTATCAATAATTAAGAGATCCGATATCGAGATAATAAATTTTGATATATATAACAATATATATGATACTTGTATATATATATATATATATATATATATATATATATATATAGGTTAAATATTTAAAATTTTCTTGCTGACAACAGAATTTTTATTTAAGGTTTATGGATATATGGCCGAACCTTGTTGCTGCTTTTGGAAGGTAGTTATGTGCTATAAATACCTTGGAATTAGCTGAAATAGGGCTTTGATGTTTCTTAGCCGACCATGGATTGATGGATTTGGAACGTCTACCCGGTCGTATCTCATTCTGTCAACTTATGCTAACCTACCGGGAAGGTAGTATTGGCAGCCTGCCCGTCAAAATCTGAAATGTAAAACAGTATGATGTCACTTGGCTCTGAATAAAAATAGCACGTTCCAGTTTATTTTTTAAAATAAATTTTCTATATATCTTAGCATATCTTTTGGTTTTATGGCTTTTTGCATGTGGTACCAAGGCAAGACAATCTGGCTCACCTGGCTATGATCCAGTTAGTTATACCCTGGTTCTCTGACGTCTTCAAGCTCATGATGCGAATGATCAATGATCAGGGATTTTTCAACACCAAAATTTTAACATCTTTTTTTGTTAAGAAATACAAAACTTTAAAATCCCATCGTTTAGATAATCATTTATGAACATAATTTTGGCACAGGTCTTTCGATTCGCATGGAAACAAAGTTAACTTTCTCAGGACAATTCTACTTATCATGTGTTTGTTTCTCGGCATCGTGCTGAAGGAAGACATTAATATCTTATGAATGATTGCAATCGAGGGGACTTGAGTATTTTCGGCTGCTCCTGATCATGGTTTAGAGATGCATCCGTGCATTATAAGAGCATGTGCCAGGCGCCCACCAGAGTTGGCGGCCGGTGATGTCAAAATAATCTCATCTTCTTTGACAGCAGAGGATTACTTTATTTTCATATATATATATATATATATAGAGAGAGAGAGAGAGAGAGAGAGAGAGTCCGACAAAAATAAGGGGCCTACGTGTACTAGGTGGCTAATAAAGTTAGCAGCAGCCAGTGATGTCAGAATAAGCTCATCTTCGTTGATGAGAGAACGGTACCTCATTTTTATTTAGTTTATTCCCAATTTTGGTTGGGCTAATCCTTTTCTAGATTTAAAAAATCATAAAATATGGTCACAGTTCTACTTATCAATAATTAAGTAAAAAGATATTTCACAAACATTATATATATATATATATATATATATATATATGAATATATGAATAGGTGGAAAGTTATCTTGGCGGAAGATGATGTCAAAATTAATCAGCTCGGCTGCTTAATTTCATACGGAGAATTTGGTGATGGAAAAAAAAAAAAAAATTATTTTCATACATATAAATTTGGACAGAAGCAGTCTATTTTGATCCTTGTTTTCGTCTACAGATTTTGTTTGAATTTTGAGTGCCACCATGGGTATATTTCCGTCGAGCAAAAGTAGAGGCTTGAATTCTTTTAACTAAATTTAAAAATTTAGAATAAATCTACAAGCTATAAACAAGAGAAGAGACACAACATCATCAGCATAATCTTGATTTCTTTTAACCAAATCTAATGGATGGCGTGTACGATTAGACCTAGCATCTTAGAACCATACACTTCTAATTACATATCTGATCACTTCAATACAGGACAAACCGATATCACTTTCCAAAGGGTCACGGACGTGTATTTAAGAAGAACCGGTTCTTAAAAGCGACCCTTATTGGTTCTTTATAACGCAGCTAACTTCCTCCAACACCAAACGTGGTTCAGCAATTCAATTTCTGGATACATGCTGATTCACACGTTTAAATTAAAGTTTGGAGATGAGAACGTGTTGGGATCAACATTATACAAATGACACTGGCGTGACCTCAAAATGAAATATTTTAGATGTTCTAATGTCTTATACATGGTAAAAGTCCCACCGTGTTAGGTCTTATACAAGGCCCAGGCATTCACCTCTTCATTCCAAGGTTATGAGGTTAATGTAGATTTTTGAGTGACAAATTATGCGCTTTAATTACAATGAACTTTAGATGTGAGAATGTAATTAATTTATGATACATTCCAAAAGTTACCAGCTGAGCCTTACGTTGAGGTTTCAAATAATATTTGTTTTAAAATTATAACAAACATATTTTGGATTATCTAACAAAGTTGGTCATACGAATATACGTTATAATTTACCCATATTGGCGTCGTTTTTAACAAGGTACGGTTATTTTAGACACGAATGAGGTATCGCCAGTGTTCACGGATTCAGAAATTAAATCTGTATCATTTGTTTCCAAATAGATGGCTTACAAGAAACAATATCAAAGCAAAACAAAAAGAGAGAGTTAGAGAGAGAGCATTAAAATATTGACTGCTGGTACTTCGATTAACTATTCTTATTAAAAGATCTGTTCGAGTATTCCTTAAGAGATGGAATAAGCGTTTGGATGCCCTAGTAAAATTTATGGAGTACATCATGGCGGAGGAATAGAAGAGATTAGCAAAAAGAAGAAATTTATGATCCTGATATTATCTCAAAAAAAGATAGACCATGGTTGGTAAAGAAAGATATTCAATTCAAAAAACATACGACGGTCAGAATAATTTTAATTAAAAATTAATGAAAGATAAAGATTGAGAGCAAGAGAGAGCAAATTGTCATGCTTTCACTTGGTAACCCTATTTTATTGAAGATTATGCGGGTAGGATCGTTGGGATACTATTTTATAAATAAAGTAAGTTAAAGCGCGCAGAATTCAAAATGTAGAAGTAATCTCGTAGAGAGAATTCATATATTTTTTAAAAATTTTATGATTGATACAAATTCTCGATTTGGTCAATTTTGTCCGCTCTAGTTGCCTCTCTCTTAAAAATTTGGTTTGATAGGAGTATCTCCTCATAATTAGTCCCGGACTCTAAGGAAAGAGAGTTGTAAATCTGAATAAACTATTGAATTATGGTCGAATACTTCGATCCAAATATTTAAAAACAACTAAGAAAGCAGTATGTCATTAAAAAAATAATAAATTTTATTTAAATATATTTCTCAAGATTTGGTACCACTGCCGACGGTTCCAAACAAACAAAACAAGATTGGGTGGGACGTGATGGGGAAATGGCACCCAATACATGTCGTCACCAAGCACGGGTTCACTTTTTCTTTGTTTTTTTTTTTTTTTAAAGTATGTGAGCTATATAAAAGTTTTTATTGCATAAAGCAAAATACGACTAGGTGATCATTGAAGAAAGGAAAGGCGGGCCAAGGTTGCTTGGTATGAAGCCTCAATCCAGGCTTCTAACCCTTTACACGTTTAGGTATGATCCGGAGAAGACCAATTTTTTAAGGCCGTTAATGCTAGGATATCGCTCAGTTAAATAATTGATGACATTTTAATGCGTCGCCGGTTATTGCTCGGAGGATCACGTGAGCTATTAATTAGTTCTAATGGGATCAGTATATTAGTGCTGATATGATTGCATCTGCGCGTTACCATTGGATTAAAAGATGGAAGCATAATTAGAGGATTCACAATATTTTATAACGTCTATGCAATATTGTGTTTGTTATGGTGTTATTATGAATTATAGGAGGTTGGTTCTCAATCCAGCAACAAAGCGAGGTCAACTTCAACTCCAAAACCTCTAAAGTCCCATTTTGTAGAGCTGAGCATGATATTTAATAATTTATCATATTAAAATATATTATATTAACATATATGTATATATGTTAATATCTATTTTTATATCATTTTATATCATGATTTGATATGGTATGATTATGTGCCAATTTAGAATATGATTAGATATAATTAGAATTTAATTTGATTTGATAGGAATTTTCATCCTTGTATAGTTTTCTCCTATGTCTATACGTAGATCTTATATTTTCTTATATTAAATATATAATAATATAGTTATCTCTTTCTCTCGCTCTTTTTCGCCTCTTGTTTTCTATTATAATTTTGACATGTCATATATAATTACTCAACAATGGAGATATTTAAGATATATTTAAAAAATAATTATTATTCACTAAAATATCATACGTAAAAGAGGTGCCAACTAGTTAAGAATTGTTAAAGTAATTGGAGATTGATTCTACCTAATTTTTGGTTGATGATAATATGTATGATGCACATTGATTAGCTTATGATTTAGGAGGATTGATCTTGTACATTAGATTATTTATTAGTTTAATAAAATTTTAATGATAAAAATAATATTTCATGTGTATTTATTTCTTTTAAAGTGAAAAAGCCATATTCAAGTTCATATATTTCTAAAACTTGCACGAAAATAAATAATAACCGTAAACTAGCATACTCTACACAAAAAGAGTCATCCTTTTGTTTTACTTAAAATATATATATCTGAGTTTTATAGACACTCAAAGAAGAAGCACCGACAGTAATAGCAAATGTTTCCGCCTCTCTGTAAAAGAAAATAATGATTTCTCCACTTTTAATGTCTTTTAATAGCATATTAGTTTGGTGGAAATGATGCCTAGAAATTTTTTTAATCCTATATGTTGGTGCAAAATCTACTTGACATCGGAATGTATTAAAATCGAGGAGAATGAAGTCGCCGTCGGTGATCTACAAAATAAAGTCTCATCCAAAGTCAGTAGTGGTAGCTTCGGCGGGACCTTCCGACGATCAAGTTAGCTCTTCTAGCCAATAGAAATGGAGTGCTCAAGCAAAAGTTCGACAGAATTTCGGAAAGAAGAAGAGAGCTTAGAAAAAATATATCTGGAGAGTCCATTTTTATAGGCGGAGCTTGATTGATGGTGACAGCTGCAGCTATCTGACGGTGGGCCACTCGAGGTCTGGTGGAGTTTGATATGGAGAAAAAGGTATCGTCAGGCTGATAGTGACAGCCATACCATCCAGTAGCGGACCGCTCGAGGCTTGGTGGAGTCTGTCATGGAGAGGGATGCCGCCTGTAGCAGACTGATGATGATCGTTCGTCGAGATTTAATAGCCGTAGCTCGGAGGAAGCAGACGTTGGTTGGTGAAGAATCCCGACATATATCAATTTCAGAGAAGTTCGGACTCCCAAAAAGAATACAACTAGAGGAGATCATCCGGGAGGAACGCTAGCTGAAGGAGAGGTCCGGAAGGAGTTCGGTCGAAGGAGAAGTTCGGCCGAAGGAGGAGTCCAGAAGGAGTTTGGCTCCCGTAGGAGTCTGACTGAAGGAGGAACCCGGAGAGAGTTCGGCTTCCGTAGGAGTTCGACTGAAGAAGAAGTGCGGAGGGAGTTTGGCTTCCGTAGGAGTTCGATTGAAGGAGTTGGGAAGGAGTTCGAATTTCGTAGGAGTCCGACTGAAGGAGGAGTTCGGAAGGAGTTTTGCTCCTGTAGGAATCCGACTGAAGGAGAATTTTGGAAGGAGTTTAGCTCCTGGAGGAATCCAACTGCAAGAGCAATTTGGAAGGAGTTCAGAAGGAGTTTGGTCGCTGTAGAATTCGGCTGGCTAAAGAAGTTCGGATGGGGCTTGATCGCTGGGGAGTTTGGTCGGCTGAAGGGGTTCAGCTAAGGTTTGGCCATTGAAGTTCTTTCGTGATTATCGATTGCATTGAGCTAAAATATCAAGCTGGACTTTGACGAAAGTAGGGTTTATCCCCAACAATAGTCCCCCCACTCTCGAGTTCGAAATTCGAAGAAAGGGAGTACAAAAAGATGATTATCGAAGTTCTTTTTCGGGCTCTACATCCATTGAAGTTGAAGCTCGGAGGAGATCTTATCTTCAGCAGAGGTTGAAGTTGAAGTCGAGGCTCGAAAAAATTCTTGTCTCCAGCCGAGGTTGAAGTTGAAGTCGAGGCTGGGGGGAGATCTCATCTTCAGCCGAGGTTGAAGGAGATCTCATCTCCTATTGACGCAATCGTTGAAGCTCGAAGGAGATCCTATCTCCAGCTGAGGTTGAAGAAGATCTCATCTCCGGTTGACATAGACGTTGAAGCTTGGAGGAGATCCTATCTTCGACGGCCGAGATTGAAGGAGATCTTATCTTCTGTTGACGTAGATTCTGAGGCTCTAGGAAGATCTTATCTCTAGCAGCCGAGATTGAAGATGGAGCTCGGGAGAGATCTCATCTCCAGCAGTCGAGGTTGAAGAAGATTTTATCTCCTGTTAACATAGAAGCTCGGAAGAGATCTTATCTCCAGCAGCCGAGGTTGAAGGAGATCTTACCTCTGATTGACGTAGACTCTGAAGCTCGTAAGAGATCTTATCTCTAGTCGAGGTTGAAGGAGATCTTATCTCCTATTGACGTAGATTCTGAAGCTCGGAAGAGATCTTATCTTTGGCCGAGGTTGAAGAAGATTTTATCTCCTATTGACGTAGACTCTGAAGCTCAAAAGAGATCTTATCTCTGACCGAGGTTGAAGAAGATCTTATCTTTTATTGACGTAGATTCTGAAGCTCGGGAGAGATCTTATCTCTAGCCGAGGTTGAAGGTGGAGCTCGGGGAGATCTTATCTCCAACAGCCGAGGTTGAAGGAGATCTTATCTCCTATTGACGTAGACTCTGAAGCTCAGAAGAAATCTTATCTCTAGCCGAGGTTGAAGGAGATCTTATTTCCTATTGACGTAGACTTTGAAACTCAGAAGAGATCTTATCTCTAGCCGAAGTTGAAGGAGATCTTATCTCTTATTGACGTAGACCCTGAAGCTCGAAAAAAATCTTATCTCTAGCCGAGGTTGAAGGACTTCGACTTGCTCATGTTAGGATGAGGTTCTCCTCCTGTTCCTAACATGGCCACTATTAATTGCTTCTTTCCTGTCATCATATAATTTTTGCACCAAGAAACAATAATATTGAAATGGAGGAATTTTATTGGAAAAAAATTACTTGCAGCAGCACATCCTCAGATTCTCTGTGTTTCAGGGTCGTGAGAGCGTTATTCCTCCGAGTTCCTTCAGACGATAAATTTCGGATCGGGCGATCTTCTCTATTTTATGCTAGCCTTCTCAATTTGGAGCAAACTTCTCTTGACTTTGAGGCTAAAAGATGATGGCTCGTCGAAGTACCAAACCTCCAGAGATAGCATCGATGATACCGAAAAGCGGCCGATCTCCTTGTTGTTTCTTCCTCATTGGTGGTTCTAGTTGCAGTAGCGTCATTAGGTTGCTTTAGACCAGCATCTATGGAGCATTGAGGGGGGTGTAGTTATGAAACCTTCTTGGGGGAGGACTTCTTCACGCCCTTTCATTGGGGCTTTCTTAATGACGAGCTCGAGATGGAGTTCAGCCTTGCTTGCGCTCGGGGGGGGGAGTCTGTGAGCACGGCCGAACTTCATTTCGTTCTCCTATGAAATCTCTTAGGGGAAGAACTTCGTGCCCTTTTATCGGAGCTTCTTTGATAACGAGCTCGAGGGAGAGTTCGGCCTCGCTTGCGCTCGTGGAGAGTCTGTGAGCATGGTCAAACTTCATTCCATCCTCCTGTGAAACATCCTGGGGGGAGAACTTCATGCCCTTTTATCGGGGCTTCTTTGATGACGAGCTCAAGGGGGAGTTTGGCCTCGCTTGCGCTCGGGGGAAGGATCCGTGAGCATGGCCGAACTTCATTCCACCCTCCTATGAAACCTCCAGGGGGAGAACTTCTGCTCTTTGTTTCTCCTTCCTAAGAGTGACGAGTATGCTAGGCTAAATGCTCTTCCTTGAGATCGATTTCCAACATCCTGTTGGCGGGTTTTCTGATCGAGTCACTACCGGGGGCTACCGCATGGCCTGTACCATCTCAGTGATATTCTGAATTCGCTGCATCAGCAGGTTAAACTACTCCGGATCTACCATGACCGTCGGTGGAGGTGGAGGTTGAAGTATCGATGATGGAGCAGGAGTGGATGGATCCAGCTCAGATCCAATGGCAAAAGTGGTAGATCTCCGGATAGTCACCTTCTTTTGAGGTATTTCTTGGGATTGAGAAAGAGGACGAAAATGAACCTTGAAGAAGAAGATCAACAGGATCGGTTGAGCATTCCTTTAAGAATAAGGATACCTCATAGACAGAAGTCCTTCCTCTAGCGCTAATTCTATTGGTGCAGAATCTAGTTGACGTTGGAATGTGCTGGAGTCGAAGAGGACGAGGTCACTATCGGTGACATGTAAAATAAAGTTCTATCCAGAGTCGGTGGTGGTGGATTCAATAGGATCCTTTGACGATCAAGTCACCTCTTCTGGCCAACAGAAATGAAGTGCTCGGATAGAAGTTTGGCAGAGTTTCAGGAAGGAGAAGAGAGCTTAGAGCTTAGAGAAAACATATTTGGAGGGTCCCTTTTTGTAGGCAGAGCTTGATTGATGATGACAGCTGCAACTGTCTGGCAGTGGGCCGCTCAAGATCTGATGGAATTTGGTATGGAAGAGAAGGTATCGTCAGACTGATAGTGACAGTCATACCATCCAGTAGCGGACCGCTCGAGGCCTGATAGAGTCTGTCATGGAGGGGGCGCCGCCTGTAGCACTACTTGTAGTAGACTGATGGCGACCGTTCATCGAGATTTAATAGCTGTAGCTCGGAGGAAGCGGGCGTTGGTTGGTAAAGAACTCCGACATATATCAATTCCAGAGGAGTTCGGACTTTCAAAGGAAATACGGCTAGAGGAGATCATTCGGAAGGAACACTAGCTGAAGGAGAGGTCCGAAAAAAGTTCGATCGAAGGAGATGTCCGAAAGAAGTTCGACCGAAGGAGGAGTTCAAAAGAAGTTCGGCTCCCGTAGAAGTCCAACTGAAGGAGTCCGGAGGGAGTTTGGCTCCCATAGGAGTCCGACTGAAGGAAAGATTCGAAAGGAGTTCGGCTCCCATAGGAGTCCGACTGAAGGAGGAGTTCGGAAGGAGTTCGGCTTCCATAGGAGTCCGATTGAAGGAGGAGTTCGGAAGGAGTTCGGCTTCCGTAGGAGTCCGACTGAAGAAGAATTCTGGAAGGAGTTTAGCTCCTGAAGGAGTCCGACTGTAGGAGCAATCCGGAAGGAGTTCGATCACTGCAGAATTCGATCGATTGAAGGAGTTCGGCTGGGACTCGGCCGCTAGGGAGTTCCGCCGGCTGAAGGGGTTCGGCTAAGATTTGGCCGCTGAAGCTCTTCCATGATTATCGGTTGCATTAGGCTAAAATATCAAGCTGGACTTCGACGGGAGTGGGAGCGGGATTTATCCCCAATACTATGTATATGAAAGTTGGGAAGCATTTCAAACCGTTAGTTGCGAGACATATTGCCCAAAAATAAAAAAAATAAAAAGAAAAAAAAAATTTCTCCATTCACCTCTTTCTAGTCCATAGAAAATAGTTGTAGAAAAGTCGGCTAGCTGGTCACAGTCTCGGCCCAAAAAAAGACCAAATCTTATCAGCATGGACCTAAGGAGACAAGCCTATTTTAGGCCACATAAGCTCAATATACTGGATCATTCCCAACATCCATTTTAAGTATTTGAGAAATATTTTTTATATCCATCGTCCACGATGTTTGACTCTCCCATGGGACTGAAGTAAAAAAAATTATTTTTTTTAATATGTTATTTTTGAAATGAGATCAATCACCATAAGTAATGTCTGGAGAGCTACACTGCCTATGATATAGAAAGAATTTTCTTAAGTATTTAAATTTGGATAGCAATGGTACAGTCCCACCCCACTCCTTCCTTCTCTCTCTCAATAAATAAATAAATAATAAAGAACTTGGACTGGTGTCGAATAGGCTATTAGAGCTTTTAGAAAAATCCTTAGCTAATGGGTTGATGACGGTTTTTGTTGCGTGGTCTGAACATATTTAAAAAAACAATGTTTTTGGTTTATAAAAGGGCCTAATTTAAGATTGTATTGTTTAACTTTACTAATTTGAAGATATAGGTCCTTCTTCCTTTTTTTTTTTGTCATCTCAGCAATTGAAGATTTCAATTTTTCGAATATGTAATATTGTTTTACAGAAAGTAAGTGCTTAAATTAAAAACAGCCTGTTGTTGCCGTCGCCTGAATGAAAAATTAATTAGCAACCTAGGTTATAGCATGGTGATTGCACTTGCACCTCTCCTCCATTTGGAGATGGTTCAAGGCCGGGGAGATACTTCCTCAAATATTTGATCTGAGTAAAAACGATTGCTGTTGCTTCTGCACCTATTTTCAATAAATTATTAAAAAAACTCTAAATAATACTTCTGTCTTGAAAGTTTGTTAAAAACTAGTAAGCCCTTTGTGCTTTTGATTAGAGGTAAAAATAAGGCAGACGGCCTTGCGGCTTGGTCTAATCTGATCTATTTATCTAAATAAGTCAAATATATATTTTTTAAAAAATCTGTTTAAATGAATAGGTCAAGCCTAAAATTTTAAAGCTTGACCTGAAAGCTTGCAGTATAAAAGCAGCTTGTATTATATTTGATATACCTTTTAGGCCTATGTTGAAATCTTGAAGGATCAGATCTGTTGGCCTATTTAAATATTTTAATATTTATAGGCTCTTAATTAGACTTTCAAACTAAATCAAATTTTTTTATTTTGCAAAACAGGTTAGGTCATGCTTTATTTTAAGTCTGAATCAGTCCAATAGATCAGATTCAGACTAATATTTTATAATATAGATCTTGCCTGTTTAAGTCAAAGTCTGTTCTAGTTTGACCTATTTTTAACCCTATTTTGGATCATATTTTATGACGGCAATAATCCAGTTTTTTCATAATATAAAGTTACAGGACAAACTATATTTGTAATTGAAGTTTCCACGAGAGATTATTATAGTTTTAAACTCTTAATCAGCTAAACCTTATACGGATTAAGCATCATCAACAATCATATGATTATGCTTGCCATAAGCTTCAGAAAAGGCTTTGAAATCGTTACCAGTCTGCGCCTCAGAAGCAAGGAGTCGCACTAGCTCCAAGACAAATGAAGCAGTAATATGGCCTGCTTCAAGTTAGGCTGATCCGAGCTCAGGACTGCGCCAGTTTGTCCTTTCCTGTGGATAGAAGCTGGTTTGGAAGTTTTGGAGCTAATCAAGCCTGCCATGGGCTTGTTTCCATGTATCATGGCGGCCCATGGATGTGGTATGGAATGATACAGGAGGATAGAAAAAATTATTAGATAGACTCAGACCGGGTCAATGGTCACTCGGGGGAGAAATTATCACTCTACATATTTAGACTCTTCAAGATCAAAATAGAGTATTAATTCATATTGCTTGTGGTGAGTAATGTTGGCTTGGTCCATTGGGTCTACCTAATAATTTCTCGAAGAGAGATTGTCAACTCAAATAGTTGCCATATGGCATAAGAGGCAAGATTGTCCATAAGGCAATAGCAATATACTAGAAAGGCATTTGCAATGCATACGAGTAGAAGCATAAAATTAGACTAAAAGGAGAAAAAGAACAAAAAAGAGGGAGAGGGAGTTACCAAGCCCATGTTCTCTCTCTAGAATTTTCTGACCTAGGAGTCTTAAATTTTAGATTTTTTAATTTATTAGTATAAGAAGATAGTGAAAACTTTTAGAACTTTTTATTGGAATTTACAAATAAGTCTCGCATTTTCATCGGATCTGCAACCATATTGCACATACAAGGCCATGAATCATCAAGAAGAGTAGACTTTATGCTAGTTTTCCCGGATAACATGAATAAGTGAAGATAGTCCGTACACAGCCTTAATTAATCTTGAACCGTTAAACTTTGACATCTGTAGCAAATCTCTCCTTTTTGCTCCCTCTTTTACCTTTTGATCTCTCAGTTATCTGTGAAATTTTCATCCAAGAAATTTATACTTTTGTCTCTCCCATTATAACATGAACTCCAATTGATTAATATATTTTTTATAATGATGAAATATACGAAAACACCAAATTCATATGCTGTTCACCGATCCTCTATTTGCCACATGTAAACCATAGCAGTTTATATGCTATATAATTGAGGTTATTGGTAAACAAGACTTAAACTTTTGAAATTGTTCAAAAATTTTCATTTACAGTTTAGAAGTGAAAGCACAAAATTTCTTGTTGGGCTTTCACTTAAACTTGGGATCGCCAACTTTATGGGCCTGCTATTCAAGGAAAGGGGTCCGACATTAGCACCATTTCAGTAAGTGCTGAAACCTTAACCGCCAAATATTTAGAACCTGGACTAGGGCAGAACTGAAGTAGAAAAGCAGAACCAATCTAGTAAACAAATTAGGTTCAGATTTAATGATCCATTTAATCCAGTTTTGACTATGTTACAGCCAATTCTTTGATGCACCAATCACCGAAGAAAATTATCCGCAAAAAAAGTCCATACTGACCAAAAATATTTTCGATAGGGATCCTTTGATGCTTAAGTTAGAAGTGAATTGATGAATAGGATAATCCAAGTAGAATCAGGCAGAATTTAACCCAGAATTATTCTACCAAAATACATAGTTTATCCCTTTTTATAGACGAATGGATTAGTAACCATATGTAATGGTTAAATATCATGGGTCCCGCTTATTTCGATATTAAATAAAAAGTTAATGCTCATTATATAATTGTGGAGAAATCGTTACACGTGTTCTGCACTGAGAATGTAGGTCATACCGATTATATATTGATTATATCGATCATATGTTGTCATCCGACTGTTATTCCAATCAGTCGGTGATCGTCTATTCTTGGAGTCGTTCCATTTGGAGAATTGGTCGACAGTTACCGACTAATCATCGGTCAAAAGATTTACAGTCAAAAATCGACAAGTTGATTGATGGTCGGTCGAAAAAAGCTGACTACTGATCAATTGGCAGATCGATAGTCGGTCGTTCGTAAAATTCGCCTATTATATGTCGGACGATATATTAGTCGAAAATTAACTGAGGTTGTTCATCCGACTCATAGTGGTCCATCGTCATTCGGGAATCTGTTATAATCGTTGTTTAGTCTGTAGTACCGATCACTAGTCGGTGAAGCCGACTATCACTTATCGTTTGGACGCCAAATCGGGATGCCGAGTTAATGAGCCCAACAGATTCTTTTTTTTTTCTTTTTTTTGATGAAGGTTTTGACTTATCTAATGATCCAAGATGACAAGATTATAATGTATAAGATTTGTTTGACACATGCAAAGATATAGTGTTAAGGTTTGGATACCATCTTTTTGATGTAGCTATAGTTATTTGGGAAATGGCTATCCTTATTATGTAGCACCTTATCATCGAGGGTTTTTTTTTTTTATTTAAAGAAAAGGAAGAAAGAAAGAAAGAAAAGGACATTAACTATATGGGATTTGTTTAAAAAATACAACGAAAAAAATTAAGAATTTAAGCCTTAGAAGTAAAGCTAATTAAGATTCACCATCTTGGTACTCGATCCCATATTATTACTAGATCCCATATCAGTACTATTCAATTATAGTATCGATATAAAAAATTGGTGCAGAATCTGGTTGATGTCGAAATAGGGCTAGAGCTGGAGAAGACGTGGTCGCCATTGGTGACCTGCAAGATAAGTCCTAATCGGAGATGGGGGTGGCTCCGGTAGGATCCTCTGACGATCAAGTCAGCTCTTCTTATCAATAAAAATGGAGTACTCAAAAAAATTAAAGTAAAGTTTAGAATCTAGAGAGAAAATATATCTGGAGGATCTCTTAAATAGATGGAGCTCGTAACAGATTGATGGTGACAGTCGTAACTGCCTGATAGTGGATCATTCGGGACCATGTAGAGTTTATTACGGAGGGTAGTATCCATTGTTATAACATGCCAGTCTGTTGAGATTTAATAGTTAAAGTTTGGATGAAATAGCTATTGACGATGAAGAGCTTCATATCATAATAGTTCTGGAAAAGTTTAGATTTCTCTAAGGTCGTCTGCAAAAGTTGATAAGGATGGTGGATTCACTGATTTAGAATTACAGCCAAGCTCTTCAAGAAAGAGTTCGAGCTTAATTTGATGATGGAGTTCTTTTGTTTATCCTGGCTTGCACACTCGAGGTTTCAGATTCAATAGGGCCAAGATCTGCCACTCTCAGTAAGGCATAGAGGTTCGTCTAGGGGGAAGCTCTGCCAGTCTGTGATTCTTGTCGTGAGATCCAATCTGCAATAGCGAGACTTGGCCTGAAGGGGGTCTGGTTAGATAGGAGTTTAGCTAGTTTCAAGATCGGCTAGGCTAGGTTACGTAAGGATTGAATGCTTAGCCAATTGCTTAAGCGACCGCTTTTCCTGTTCAAATTCATCTGAGAAGGGTTCAATTAGAATCAACTACTTGTATTGGAGGAATTCGGCAATTTTCATAACTTGTCACTCAGTAGAGTCAGACCAATTAAGTTCTGATACTCAAGCCTTACCGTCAAGTGGAAAATGATCACTTTCACTATTTAAGCTCGTTTGGATGGGATCTGCAATGCTTTATGGGCTCTACAGTTTGCTCATGTAGTCTAAAAGATCAACTGGCTGATTGAAGGTCAGCCATCTTGGGATTATCTTGGGACTAGATACCAGGTCGAACTTCGGTAGGAGTGGATTTAATCTCAACAATAGTTTTTCTACTCCCGAGTTCGAAGTTCGAAAAAAGAGAGTATAAAGAGGATGGCTGCTGAAATCCTTTTTCTGATTTTTCGTGCTAGCGCCGAAGCTTCTTCAATATGAGGTGACCCAAAAAGATAATTTTTTGAAACTCCTGTCGGAGCTCTGCCCAAAGTATGGTGCAATTAAGATTCTGCCCATTGTCAGTCATCTGCCATGATGAATGCGACATGTATCAACAAAGATCGGCTGGGGGAGACTTGCAATCATTACCACCTCGGGCTCCTCGGGATATTTAAGCCTGCCTTTTTCCTCCAGGGCTTCATTTCACCCGAGATCTTCTCCTTCTTCCTTTGATTTCCTTCTTCCTCCCACTCGAGAGGTCTAGCTTCTTTCACCATCTTCTCCGACCCTAGGTGCTTTCCTGCTCGATTGCTATCACGCCCATCGCCTCCTCGTTCTTCCCAATCAGTTTAGGTTATTTCTAAAATCTCTCTTTTGATTATTCTTGTGCCTTTTGTATCTTGTCCTTTTGATTTCTTCGAAGAAGCCTTGCATCTTATTTTTCTCATTTTTTGGAGATTTTTCAAAACTTAGTTTGATCCACATATTCGCTGAAGAATCCTGGTCAACCTATTCCGGAAGTTCGATCCATCTAGCCCTGATGGATCCATCCCTTAAGGACACCAAACCTGTAGAAGCACCCCGACCTCCTTTCATTTCTGACACCATCCTTTGCAAACTTCGGCACGAAGATCTTTCTCTGATTAGAATTCAATTCGGGATTCCTTCTGAGTACGAACTCAAGCTTCTAAGTCCCAGCGACCGAGCTTGCTCCCCTCCTCCGGACCGTATTTGCTTGTATGTTGAGGTCCTTCTTGCCGGACTTAGGCTATCAATTTTTTCTTTTATGGTAGCCCTCTTTAGATTCTTGAATATCTTCCTTGCTTTCATGGTACCGAACTCGTTTAGATTCGTTATAGGATTTCTTTCCTTATGCATCATGGCCGATGTTCGACCCACTATTTTTCTATTCCGCAATTTTTTTACTTTCAAACATCATCCCACTACCAAAGATTAGTAGTATATCTCTCCTCGGTTCAGTAAGAAGGGATTGCTTAAGGGTGCTCCTTTCATTCACAACTGAAAGAAGAAATTCTTCTTTATTTCGTGCCCCTTTTTAGAATTAGGACTTCCTTCTTAGGGGGATATGAGAGATTCGGTCCATCGAGCTCCCAGGCTAGAGAAAGAAGATTGAGACTTGACTGATAAACTGAAGAACTATCGAGCTCCTCTGATTTTTGGACTCCTGGACGATCGGACTTTATTTAACCTCGATCTTAGTCCTCTTGATCCGATAGGTAGTGCTCCGTAACTAGTCAATCATGCATTATTTTTTCTTCTGGCTATAACTATTTCTATCACAGAGATGACTCCGAAAGAACGAAATTGCTTGTCCAAAGAAATTAAGTCTTTCAAGAGGAAGGACAGTTTTACCGAGGAACCATAGAAGAAAGCTTGCATTGAAGAGCTGAGCCCAATCATGTCGATCCAGGCCGCACCTGCCTTAGAAACTGTCACGGTAGCATCGAGTTCGACCCTGCCCGATGATGCTAATGCCCCTACACCTCCCGAGAAGGGGGAAGTTACTGACAAGAGGAGGAAGAAGGAGAGGAACGCTGTTGCCAAGAAGATCAAGAGGAAGGTCGGACGTTCTGGCGGCAAGAGCTCCAGCCAGGAGTAGGATTTTTCGGTCGTCCATTCTTTGATGGAGGATAGCATCCTCCCGCATATCATCGATAAGATGGTTCAGATGGAGAATGCGGAGAGGTTCGACGAGTTCTTCACTGCTTATCTCAAGGTAATTGATCTTTTCTGATCTTGATTAAATGTTGAATGTACCTTTGAAGTTCTAACCTGATCTTTGTTCTATAGTTGGGGCACTATTTGTTCACTCACTTGAAGGCAGCGGATCTCTATCAGGACGAGGCTTCTAGAGCCCTTCAGGAGGCCCAGGTTGAGATCGAGAAGGTTCGAGTCGAGGTCGACTGCTTGAAGGTGGCCTTGGAGGTTCATACTACAAAAGTTGAGTGCCTTCGGGAGGCATTACGGAGGGAAGAAGAGGCTTCTGCAGGATTGAAGGCGGCCTTAACTCTTTCGAAGGACAAAAGGAAGAAGGTCGAAGAGGAGGTCAGCATCGAGAAGGAGCGAGCTATCGAGGCCTTTAAATCCTCTAAAGCCATGGAGGACATCAAAATTGCCTTCGCCAGGAAGGCCTTTCTAGAGGGGTTCGAGATCTGCATGAGGAGGATCGTGAAGAACTTTTCGGATATAGACCTCAACCTTTTAACAGACAAGCCTAGCGAAGAAGTGGATCCCTCCAACGTTGGTGCCATCTCTCTTACTGCTGAACCTACCCCTGAAGTTTTGGAACCTACAGCCATGACCCCGAATCTGCTCCCGAACTCGAGGTCGCAAAAAATGCACTAACCTCGCCTGCTACCGTGCCACCCGAGGTCGAGAACTTTTGATAATTATATTTTTTTTTCTATCGATGTACACAAACCATTTTGAGCAATGAGAATATATTTCTTCTCTTTATACTTGTGATGTGATGTATTATTGGGGTATCAGCTACTCTGATACCACTTGTTAAGGATCCAGTACCGACAAATTGCAATAAAAAGAAAGAAAAAAATAAAATAAGAAAGTAGTTAAGTACGTGGATCAGCCTGAGAGCTCGTCTCCATGAGGCATGCAAAGCTTTACTATGAGAGAGAAAATCAAACAATACAAGAGGAACTTATCACTCAACCCTTGTACAAGAGTCTCTCAATAAGGAGCTCCAAAATTCTTATAAAAGCTTTCTAAAATATCTCAAGAAGACTCAGTACCTCCGAGACATCGCCAACTTTTCAACGTAATAAACGGCTCGTCAATCAAAGTTATATAGACTCCAAACATTCAAAAATAGTATTCTAATAGGAAATCCAATCCTAAACACACTCGAGATTGCATCTGGACCATCCAATCATGATCGACTCCCTCCTAGGCCATCGGATCATGCAACAGCAGTCTTGATCAGGCTTGGATTGATCTTGGAACATTATATCATGATCGAGAGCTCTCCCAACCGTCGGATCGTGTGGCTAGCATAGCGCCGCTGTGCGCGGCCAGTTTTGGGCTGTGCCACCACCATCCGGCACCGTCGGTGGATCCCTCCGATGAGCCCAAAGGCTGACTACCCCATTCTAACCTTTTTTCATGTGTATCTTCTCTATCTAGACTCTGTTTGGGCTGTTCTTGAATTCGTTGGACTTCATTCATCATCCTAGACCTCGCTGTAGGCTTATTATGAAAAAAATTAAGGTACTTTTCTTAATAATCTCCACCTCGACTCGATATTCTGCATCTATCTATCTTTGAGAGCCTATGATCTATCTCGCTTCCATGCTCTGGAGAATGCCTACTATCTCATGGATGGATAAATATGGGAGTCGAGCCAGACCGCTTGATCCCATCTCCGTCATGGGCTGTATCCACTTTGAGCAAAGACCTGCTCGAAGAAGTCTCCTGCGGTAATAGAAACTTCACTCTGTGATGTCACCTCTCGTCCTCCCGAGTCTTCTATCTCATGCTCGATCCATCTTCACCTAGAGTTCTATCTTGCACTAGGCTCCCTCTGGCTCTTGAAGCTCCACCTCGCACTGGGCTCCCTATTAGATAGTAATGTCCTCTCATCTTCTTCTTCTCCTTTAATATCATCCTATCGCCGCGTATGACTTTCAGGATTCCATCACTAGCTACCCACTTGTAGCTGTTTAAATCTAGTTTGCTTAGTGAGATAAGATTCCGTCTGAAATCGAGTATGTATCGGACCTCTCCCAATCTCCATACTGCACCATCATGTGTCCTCCAGCTGATCATCTTGATGCCTCTGATCGCACGGCTCAATCCATCTGACAAATAAATAGTGCTCTCACTACTCTCTAGAGAGTTAAATTACTTCTCTCTATAACAAACATGATATATGCACGTAGAATCTAAAATTCACTATTGAAAAGAAGTAGATATCTCTAGGATATCATCTTCTGACTCATTACTGGCCATTGCTATAGTAGCCCTCGTTCAATCCCTAAGCTATGGGCAATCTCTAACATGATGCCCTAACTCATCGTACCTATAGCATCTGATCTTGCTTTGGTCCCTCGTCTTGGATCTGGATCATCCTCCTCGCGATCCTCTGTCACTCCATCTACTTCCTCCTACTCCTTTAGAAATCGTCAAAGCTGAGCTACCGCCATCTGAGCTCGAAATGTGTTCTCCCTTCTGAGAATCTTATTCTAGAGTATCACTGCAGTGATCTCGTCCATCTTGATGGTACTCTTTCCTACTAGAAGAGCAGTCACCAACGACTCATACGAAGAAGGGAGTGATGCTAGCAAGACCAACATCCTGATCTTCTTCTCAACTTTTTTGCTTATGCTGAGAAGATCGGTGAGGATCTTCTGAAAGTTGGATAAATGCTTCCATACGCTCTGGCCTTCATCCATTCATAGCTGGTAGAACTATCTCCAAAGGAATAGCATGTTGGTGAGCGACTTCGCCATGTATAACTCCTCGAGTTTCGATCACAACATCATTGAAAAAGTCTCGCCAAGCACATGGATCACCATATCATCTGTTAGGTACAAACGGATTATGCTCACCACCTGTATTTGGATCCACTTTCAATCTTTCACCTCCATGGTAGCTGACATCTCGTCGTTCAAGAGAGCATCAATCAACCCATATTGGATGAGAACATCCTTTATTCTTGCTTGCCACAAGAAAAAATTATTCTTCTCATCAAATTTGTTAATCTCCATCTTGAATGTAATTGGTTTCTCCATATTCTTCAATTTCTATCACCTAATACAATCTATGCTCTGGTACTACCTGATTCCGATACCAATCTGTTGGGATATCAGCTATTCTAATACTACTTATTAAGGATCTAGTACCGATAAATTACGATAAAAAGAAAAAAAAATAAAATAAGAAAGCAGCCAAGTATGTGAATTAGCCCAAGAGCTCGCCTTCACGGAGAATGCAAAGCTTCACTATGAGAGAGAAAATCAAACAATACAAGAGAAACTTTTCACTCGACCCTTGTACAAGAGTCTTTCAATAAGAAGCTCTAAAATCTTTATAAAAGCTTTTTGAAATCTCTCAATAAGTCTCTCAGCACCTCTGGAATGTCGCCAGCTTTCCAACGTAATAAATGGCTCGTCAATCGAAGTTATATTGACTTCAAAAACTCAAAAATAGTATTCCAATAGGAAATTCAGTCCTAAACACACTCGAGATGCATCTAGATCATTTGATCACAATCGGTTCTCTCCTGGGCCATCGGATCGCACAACAATAGTTCTGATCAGGCTTGGATTGATGTCGGACCATTAGATCACGATCGAGAGCTATCCCAACCATTGGATCGTGCAAAGAAGGGGGCTATCATGCCAGATCAAGGCCAAATCAAATCCCAACCATTCGATCATGATTAGCTCCGCTCTGAGCCATCTGATCATGATCGGTCCATGGAATAGTACCATGGACCATGAAAAATGGAAAGAAAAATAGTCTGGGGGTCCACACAGGTGCCCATGAGCCGATAGTCCATGATGGACTGTGCTCCACCACATGGGCTGGGCGCCCGAGCTGCCCGCTCCCATGCAGCTCACGCGCGCCCCCCGTGCGCTCGTGCGCCTAGCCGACCCAGTGCATGGCTGGCCCAGCACTGCTGCACGTGGTTGGTTTTGGGCTGCACCATCGGTGGGTCCCTCCCATGAGTCTGAAGGCCGGCTATCCCACTCTGACCTTCTTTCATGCATATCTTCTCCGTCTGAACTCCGTTTGGATTGTTCTCCATTTGGATTGTTCTTAGGCTCATTAGACTCCATTCATCATTTTGGATCTCGCTATAGGCTTATTATGAAAGAATTTAAGATGCTTTTCTTAACATATGTATCATTCAGAATTCTTCTAGTGATCATAGTCATGACCCATCATCCCCAGTCAAGTATGAGCCACTACCTCAGGGCATCCCTTTGAAGTCCGTGATTGGGAACTTGAAGAAAGAAGTTCTTCATTTGAAGAAGAAATTGAACAAGATGGAAGATGAACTTCAAAAATTGAGGAAAAATTATTCAGAGTTGACGATCGAGGTTACTCATTTACGTTAAGTGCATAAGAAGGATTTCATGGATTATATCAATAACAAGCGCCATTTGACTGAAGAACTAGAATGGACGAAGAAGCTCGATAGTGAGAAGGCTCAAGGCAAGCTCTCTAGAAATCGAGTTGAAGGCCACACAAAAGAGAATTCAAATACTTGAAGGAAGTTCAGCATGGTCCACCAATTAGATTGAGTATGGCTATGATTGGTCGGAAAGGTTCTTCAAATTACAGGACCAGTTACAAGCAGTCGAAGATTCATATAATGATTATAGGCGAGATTGGTGTGGTCAAGTTGCCGACCTTCAAAAAAAACTCCGAAAGGTTAATGGTGAGATTGCCCGACTTCGACAACAATTGTTGGATAGAGTTCAAGCTGGCTTGAGTAGAGACTCATAAAAAATTCTTTCTTTGAGAGACACTCTGGAGAGTCTATCTGCAGTGCATGAAAAAGACAAAGTCGAGCTACGAGAATTGAAGATTCAAATGGTGTACCAAAAGGATATTATGAAAAATGCCAAAGCCGATTAGCAGTTCTAAGAAAAAGATCGAGGGAGACGGAGGAGGAGTCACGCAAATGAGAGAGGATGCTGAGGAAGAATTTGGCAGCTCGATAGAGACTCGAGGAGGAGGTTGAAGGTATGAAACTCTCTCTTGTAATGGCTGAAGCTGGTAGTCCAAAGTCTAATTCTGAATAGAACTTCGTCTTCTTTTTTTTCCTTTATAACTGATCTTGCAGACTGCCCCATGTACTAAAATTTTTATTTTAATGAAAACATAATTTTGATTGCTTCATCTTAGTCATATGCTCGCATAGTTTTTCACTTCCCCTCTTCCCCCCCCCCTTTTTTTTGTGGTGTTCACAATCATAGAGCTACCCTTCAAGAATGGTTGTAGTGAAGAAAATAGTACAAGATTTACAGTGCTACTAGCAAAAATTAATTAATCTAATTAATTAATTATTGATCATATCAGATTAATAAACCCTACATAAAAAGATCTAAACATAATATGCATGCATTTATATAGATCTAAAAAGAAAAACTATGCAGTAAACAGTTAACTACATCTACGTGTTTAGAATACAATACCTTGCATGGATAGTAGATCACCATGATTTGATCATCATCTAGGAGGTCCACTGGTCACAACGTATCCATATAAATGTCTGACCTCCATGGATCATCCACACGAGGCTCTTGGTCCTGATCAGCTTCTTCCGAGTGCTAGCTCGATGAAGAATGCTCCTGATGGCTAGATCTGATCGAACATTTTTTATCTCCCTCCACCATAACTTTGGATGCTCTAGATCAGCAGCATGGTAGAAGAGAGGATAAGGAAGCACTCCATAAAATCTTGTAAAGATATGATGCTCAAATCTTACAAAATCAAAATAGGAACCCTAGATCATGAACTAGGGTTGCACAGCACCCAAACCCTAGCGCCAAGTTTTTTCCCTCAATTTTTCTTCTCAAATTTTTTTCTTATTTTTTTTAGGCTATGGAAGGGATCACGTACCAGAGGAGAGGAGTCTCAAAAAAACTTGCACTTAGAAAAAATTCCAGGAATTTTATAGAGGGCACACAAGAGAAGGTGGCATGGAGAAAAGGTAAGATAAGGGAGTTGTTTTATTCAAATTCTAACTCTATTTGCATTTGAATGGCAACTAATCTTACCTTATCTCTCTAGGGCATGGAAAGGAGGGATGTGAGCCCTCTTTGCATGGGAAAACATTCACGAGAAATCTTTTCTCATGGAGAATAGAATGGCGCAAACAAGGGTGATGTGGCACATGTTAAGACTAGGTCAAACCAATCTTAAAACCTCTCATCCAATTGAACCAACCCAATCCAAAATGGTTAGGCCCAATTAGACCAAATTAAAACCAACTAATTTAGGCTTAGTTATATCCTAATCAAATCAAGAATTAATTAATCCCAACTTCTGATCAAATCAGGGATCATACTTTCTCGACGATTAGATTATCTCATAACCTAATCGGATCAAATCCAACTGAATCTAATTCAATTGGACTTGATCCAAGAATAATTACTCAATCAAATTAAGTAAATTAACGATCAAATTACTAATAAAATCTCTCATAAATCTTGAGTCCAAATCTAGTGGGTGTCCGAACAATAGAGTCCTATCAAAATGAAACTCTTGATCGAAGAGTTCCAAACCAGTGAAACTCTTGATCTCAGTGTCCGAAATAAGTGAAACTCATGATTGTAGGGTCATAATCCTCAATCATAGGGTCTCAGATAAGTAGAATTCAGAGTCTCCGAGCAGTAGAACTCTTGGTCGAAGAGTCTCAGTTCAGTGAGACTCTTGACCATAGACTCCTAAACATTGAGACTCAATGTCCTAACCCAGTAGAACTCCTAGTCGAAGAGTCCCAGTCCAGTGGGACTCTTGACCATAGAGTCTCAGTCGAGTAAGACTCTTCACCAGCCATCAGATCAGGTAGGAACCTCTAATGTGTGTGACTTCATAGGTCTGAACCTAAGTCGGTAGCATCAAAACTAATTTCTGTACTAATCAAAGTGACTATCTAGCAATGGTACCCGACGTCCGGATAGATCGAATAGTCACAATCGCAACATTCAGAATCTACACGAATATGGTTATCGTATAATTCATTTCTTTGATCTCTATGCATAGGATGACTTTAGGGTTTGACTGTTAACCCTAAAAGATACATCTAAATCGTATCTCAAAGCAATTAGTCCTGTGACCCCTCACAAGGACTACTCTAGCCAAGGCTTTGCTAAATTAAAATACTATTGAATACAGCTCCTAAAATCAGGAGTGATTAATTTCATCTTGATACACGCACCGACTCTTCAAGTACTTAACTGTGTTCAAAAATCTTTCATTATTGAATTAGAAATTCAGATAGTCCGGCATCAAAGCACAGTGAGTTGCTTGGAAGTTACCATGGTGATCTCAGATTGGAGGGACAGTTATACCTCTATTTCATCAGAGCAAATCTTGATAGTAGAAAAGCTCTAGAGTTGGTCACGTTTAGTGTAGATGTACCCATATATCTCACTTGCATGCCATACCAGTATCTCAACACTCCTTGGTTACGAGGACAACCAACCTATATGGCACACAACGACCATACTCGATAAACATTATTGTCCTAAGTAACCACGTATCATTTGGTCGTGAATAATTTTAAGAACTTAATAACAAATCCTTCTTTGTCGAATTCTAGATAGTCCTAAGGATTTCATCACAACACAGGAGTTCATTAGAAGATAATAGAATTTATGATGAAAAATACCAAAATAACTTTTATTAATTAATAATTCATATACAAGTATAATAAGTAGCACAACCATCAATAGGCTGACGATTGGCTTTGGGACACATTTCCAACAATCTTTCACTTGGACTAAAGCCAATTGGTATAGTATCTAATACCTATCTTTGACTTGAAGTTGTTGAACTCCTTCATCACAACAGCTTTGGTGAATGGATCAGCCAGGTTCTCCTTTTCGTCGATCTTTTGAAGGTCGACGTCACCTCGATCTATGATCTCTCGAATAAGGTAGTAGTGGCGCAGAATATGTTTCGTCCGCTTGTGTGCCTTCGGTTCCTTCGTCTGAGCAATGACTCCAAAGCTGTCGTAGTAGAGCAGAACTAGACCATCGAGAGAGGATGCTACTCTGAGCTTGGTGATGAACTTTCTCAGACATACCGCTTCTTTGGCACCATCTGATGCAGCGACATACTCCACCTCGCAAACTGAATCGTCTACAGTGTGCTGCTTGAAACTCTTCCAGCAGTCTGCCCTACCATTAAGGATGAATATATATCTCAACACACTCTTGCTATCATCATGATCAGACTGAAAATTGGAGTCTGTAAATTTCATAAGTTTCAAGCCCGATTCACCATATACAAGCTACTGATTCTTAGTATTTCTCAAATACTTCAGGATGATTTTAACAACTTTCCAATGATTCTCTCTTAAATCAGATTGGTATTTACTAACTACCCCTAGTGAGTATGTCACATCTGATCGCGTACATATCATGGCGTACATTATAGAATCCATTGTCAAAATATATGGTATTCTACTTATACGTTCTCTTTCTAAAGGTGTTGTCGGACAATCCCTCTTTGAAAAAAAAATTTTATGGCCTATCGGTAGATAGCCTTTTTTGAAATTCTCAATATTGAACCATTTCAGCACAGTATCAATATACGTAGACTGGGACAATCCAAACAATATTTTAGATCTATCTCTATAGATCTTCATCCCTACGATATAGGAAGCTTCTTCTAGATTTTTCATGGTGAACTATGATGACAGCCAAATTTTTATTCCTTATTGTTGGAAATAAATTCCACTTCCGTCGAAGTCTAGTTTGATGCTTAGCCCAATGCAACTAGTAATCATGGAAGAGCTTCAATCAAAAATTATTCCTCCAGTGGTCGAACCCCAGTCGAACTCCTCCAGTGACTGAATCCCAGTCGAACTCCTCCAGCGATCGAACTCCAGCCGAACTCCTCCAACGGCTAAACTCTAGCTGAACTCCTTTAGCGACTATACTCCTTCAGGAGCCGAACTTCTTCTGAACTTCTCCTTCAATCGGATTCCTCCATCAGACTTCTCCTTCAGTCGGATTCCTCCATCGAACTTCTCCTTCAGTTGGATTTCTCCAGGAGCCGAACTCCTTCCGAACTTCTCCTTCAGTCGGATTTCTTCAGGAGCCAAACTTCTTCCGAACTTCTTCTTTAATTGGACTTCTTCAGGAGCCAAACTTCTTCCGAACTTCTCCTTCAGTCGATTTCTCCATCGAACTCTTCTCCTCAGTCGGATTTCTTCAGGAGCCAAACTCTTTCCGAACTTCTCCTTCAGTCGGATTCCTCCAAGAGCTGAACTCCTTCCGAACTTTTCTTCAGCGAATACCTTCAAAGAGCCAAACTTCTTCCAGACTTCTCCTTCAGTCGGATTCCTCCGCCGAACTTCTCCTTCAGTCAGATTCCTTCAAGAGCCGAACTCCTAGACTTCTCCTTCAATCGGATTTCTTTATGAGCCAAACTCCTTCTGAACTTCTCCTTCAGTCGGATTTCTCCATCGGACTTCTTCTTCAGTCGGATTCCTTCAAGAGCCGAACTTCTTTCGGACTTCTCCTTCAGTTGAATTTCTTCAGGAGCCGAACTTCTTTCGAACTTCTCCTTCAATCAGACTCCTCTAGCGGATTACTTTCAGATTTCAGCTAGCATTCCTCCCAGATGATCTTCTATAGCCGTATTTTCTTTAGGAGTCTGAACTCCTCTGAAATTGATATATGTCAAAGTTCTTCACCAACCAATGCCTACTTTCTCCAAACTTTGGCTATTAAATCTCGATAAATGGGCACATCACTGCAGGCGACACCTCTCTCTCTACATAGTAACGCCCATGCGATCCCGAGCGGTCCACTATCGGACAGTTATGGCTATCACTATCAATCTGATGATACCTCTCTCTCTGTAGTAAATCCCACGTGACTCCGAGTGGCCCATTATCGGATGGTTATGGCTATCACTATCAGTCTGACGACACCTCTCTTTCCATAGCAAATCCTACATTGATCCCGAGCGGCCTACTATCAGACGGTTATGGCTGTCACTATCAGTCTGACAATATTTTTTTCTTCGTAACAAATCCCATGTGGCTCCGAGCGGCCCACTACCAGACGGTATGGCTATTACTATCAGTCCGCTATAGGCTCCATCTATAAAAAGAAATCCTTCAAATATGTTTTCTTTAATCTCTCTTCTTTTTTTCGAAACTCTGCGGAACTCTTGCCTGAGCACTCCATTTTTGTTGGCCAGAAGAGCTGATTTGATCGTTGAAGGATCCTGCCGTAGCCATCACCACTGACTCCGAATGGAACTTTATTTTGCAGATCACCGACGATGATCTCTTTCTCAGCTCCAGCTCGATCTGACGTCAATCAGATTCTGCACCAACACTTATAATGTAGGGACATCATTTTCGATTAAGAAAATATCGTCCATATACAATACTAGAAATACTATTCCTGGACCATTAGTCTACTTGTATATGCAAGGCTTCTCTTCATTCTTAACAAAATCATACATTTTGATTGTTCTATTAAATCGTATGTTCCAGCTTCGAGATGCCTGCTTCAGTCCATAAATGAATCTCTAAAGCCTGCACACCTTAAACTCATCCATGGATGTGAATTCTTCTGGCTGTATCATATACACCTCCTCATCTAGCTCTCTATTTAGAAAAGTCATTTTCACATCCATCTGCCAGATTTCATAGTCCAGATGGATAGCAATGGCAAGTATAATCTGAATGGATTTGAGCATTGCCACAGGAGAGAACGTCTCATCACAGTCAATACCACAACATTGACGATACCTCTTGGCAACCAAATGGATTTTATAGATCTCTACCTTTTCATCTGCACTTCTTTTTCTTTTGAAGACCCACTTACATCCTATGGATTTTACTCCTTCGGATGGGTCAACCAATGTCCATACATCATTGATCTTCATGGATTCCATTTTGAATTTTATGACCTCAAACTATTTTTTAGAGTCGGATCTCTGCATTGCATCCATATAGGTGATCAGATTCTGACCGTTCTCATCGAGTTCAATAGGATCCCCATCCCGGACCAAGAAATCGTAGTATCTATTCGATTGACGTGGTACTCTACCAGATCGTCTTAAGGGTGTATCTACAATGAATTCTAGATCTAATCTAATTAGATCCAGCTCAGGTTCAATAATTTATGTCTGTTCTTCCACCTCTCATACTTCATCAAGTTCGATCTTAGAGGTATTAGTTTCTTTACTAAGAAACTTCTTTTCTAAAAAGACTGCCTTAAGGTTGACAAATACTTTTTGCTCATCAACAAGGTAGAAGTAATACCCTTTGGTTTCTTTTGGATAACCTATAAAACTATACTTATCAGACCTAAGTCCAAGTTTGTCTATCATCAAACGTTTGACATAAGCCAGACACCTTCAAATCCTAAGGTGTGAGAGCACTGGCTTACGCCCTGTCCATATCTCATATGGTATTTTATTAATAGATTTAC
The DNA here is from genome assembly GCA_006176705.1 of Cocos nucifera. NCBI lineage: Eukaryota > Viridiplantae > Streptophyta > Magnoliopsida > Arecales > Arecaceae > Cocos > Cocos nucifera. The sequence continues at coordinate 874,003 of QRFJ01000197.1, read as the reverse complement.
TTAAAATCCTATTTAGAATGTAACAAGCTGACTCGAGCGTATATCATCATAGGGAGATTGGCAAACTAGCAAATCCCATCATGGATTGAACCATATCCAACAGGATCCAATTTCTTCTTTCAGATACACCATTATGTTATGGTATTCCAAGAGGGGTCCATTGGGAGTGAATTCCACTCCCCAAGATATATCAAAAATTCATTGAAAAGGTACTCACCCCCTTGGTCAAACCAAAGAGTTTTAATACTTTTTCTAGTTTGCTTCTATACCTCATTTCGGAATAGTTTGAATAGTTCAAATGACTTTGACTTATGCTTCATTAAATAGACGTACTCATACCTAAATAGATCATCTATGAAGGTTATGAAGTAAAAATATCCACCTTTAGTACTTGAGCTCATGGGTCCACATACATCTAAATATACTAGACTTAGGAGTTCAGTGGCTCATTCATCTTTTTCAGAAAAAGATGACTTGGTCATCTTATCAAAAAAATAGGACTCATAGGTCGAAAGTGATTCATAATCACTAATCTCAAGAATTTCTTCTTAAGCTAATATATTTATTCTGTTCTTATTAATATGATCCAGCCTATAGTACCAAAGGTAGACTTCAAATACATCACTAATTCTAAGATATTTATCGAAGGATTAAATCATGTTAACAAGCATAGTTAATAAATAAATACCGTTATTCAATTATCCAATAAAAATTATAACACCATTCAAAATGATATTACAAAATTTTTTTTTATTGATATTTCATAATCATTCATGGCCAAAAGGCCTAAAGAAATGATATTTAATAAGAAAATTGGACAAATGATATTCATTAAGAATAACTTTATTTAAATTAACTATAAGGTTCATGATTCTAAAGTTAGAATTAGAACTTATCTTCCATCTCCAACGTTCAGAAACCTCTCACCTTGATCAAATCTTCTACTGACCTACAAGCCCTACATAGAATTACAAATATGATAAAGACTTTCATTATCTAATACCCAGACAGTAAAATCAAAAAAAAAAAATGTAAGGTATTATCATATAATTACCTTGCCCAGTAACCACTTGCTTCTTTTTCGATCTGTTCGGATCCAGGAAGACAATGTACAGAGGATAATTTCTCTTGCAGTGATCCTACTTTTGTAGAAGAAGCATTCCACCTAGCTCTAGTCAGACTTATGCTTCTTGGTCCGACCCTATGCAGTCGTCCTAGTATTTGGCTGCATCTTTTTGTTCTTCTTTTACTTATTCTTCTCTTTCTTAAAGGATCGACGAAGAAGATCCTCCTACTACATTCACCATCTCCTTGTGGAGTTGGTGATCCTTCTCAAAGTTCTACAGCAACTCCAACAAGTCATGGTAGTTGATTGTAGGCTTTATCATTCTGAAATGAGTCAGAAAAGAGAGAAAGAACTTGGACAAGAAATTAAGAATCGCATTCTTACCGAGCTGCTCGTGCAGAAAAAAGCTCAACTTGCTAAGATGCTCAATCATCTCGATCATGTACAATACATGATCGATGACTGAGGCCCCATCCCTCATCCGAGCATTAAAAATGGCATAACTTATTTTGTACCTTTCAACTTCGTCAGACGTGCCAAAGGAGTCATTTAATATTTGAAGCATCTCCTGTGGCTAGGCATTTTCGAACATGTGGCTGAACTCATCGTTCATTACCGCCAGCATTATATACCGAATGGTGGTGCAGTCGTTGAGCCACTTCTGGTAAGTATCTCATATCACTCCTCTAGCATTCGAAGCTGGCTCCTCAGGTGCTGGATTTGTTACGACATAAAGGATCCGCTCATGCTTCAGGATAATTTTCAACTTACGATACCAGCTATCATAGTTAGGTTTCATTAATTTATCATTATCTAACAATGATCGGAGCGACAGGTTAATGGCCATTTCTGCATAAAAAAAAAAAACCAAACCTAATTAGTATATGAATCAATTATTCTAAAAATTTAGACTTTAGTTTAAAGATTCTTTCATTATTTTATACGAATTGATAGCATTTACCTCCAATTCGAAGAATTACTTTAATTCCTTAGTGGGTACTAGAATCCACATAGACTACACACGAGCCCAACTTTGGTTGGTCAACCAATGTGTACCTATGAATAGGTTCAAAATTAATTATTTCTTTAAATAATTTTTAATAATATTAATTTTTCCTTGGAGACCTAATCAGTAGGCTTTGGCCTCCACTAAAAAGGTCCGATTAGGTCCAACCATTAACATGACTAAATTTGGTCTTATCTAACCAATAAATGATCAGGTCCGACTTTGGTCGACCAACTTAACCATCATCAAAAAAATTTAATCAAATCATTATTTTATGAATGATAATTTCGTTAATCAATAAGCACCAGGTCTTTCGGCCTCTAGTGATTATTAAATTAATGAACTCATTATCACTCAACTTAATGGAAGGCTATGATATAGTTATCTATATAACTATTTTATTTTTAAGGACCTAATAATTTTAAAGGATTTAGTTAACTTATTTAAGAAAAGTGAGCCAATTTCGATCCTCCTACTGACTTCACCAAATCAGATAAAAAAGGATCTAATCTAAGTTGGCATTAGAAGCACCTAAATCAGTCAGACTGATTTACCTAATTGACATGGATGAGCCCGAATCATCAAATGATCCAATCAAAATCTAACTCACCAGGATGGCCAGATAAGTGAAATCAGTAAAAGAGATATGCCATTAACTCATCAAAGACCGAATCAGTGCGAGTAGCTCCTAATTAAAAATTACTGATCTGGTCTACCAGACTTACCTTAGACACCATCCAGTTTATTAGTTTCAATTTGATCAACCTAGTAATTATGGATTCGACTACGTAGCCATGAATCAGGTCCATTTGGTTCTTATTGAAGGCATGGATTTGATCAACTACAACTATTGTAATTGAGTCTATAGAGTCCTTGACCTAATCTAAATTAACATTTAATTAGATTTGATCAACTACTCTAAATTAGTCCATTCTTTAACTAACCTTAGGTCTAACCCAATTTATGGAGCTAATTCATCTAACACAATAACCCACAAGTTTATGATTAATGACTTAGGATCTTAATTCATAATTCTAGACACTAAATCATTTCACTTAATTTTAATTAAGTTTATGGACTGAGGGTTAGGGTTTGGCATTTCAAAAATATTTTTCAAAATTTTAAAATTTTTTTTATAACTTAGTATTATTCACTAATTGAGTCGACTCATTTTAAAATTGAATCAGCTCAATTCACAAACAATACTAGCTGTAGGATTTAATCTAAAACTATATACACTATATAATACTAAATCATGAATCAAACTTTAGATCCTATCTAAACATGCATTCATGATCAAAAATTAAATTAAATCTTAATTTAATTAGATCATAAAAATATTAGATCAGATCTAAGATTTTATGATTAACTATTTAGATCAGCAACGTACCAGAACAACCTTTTCACTATAGGGGGTAAACCCTATAGCAGGACAACCTTCAGTCTGTACAATCTTGATTTTAATTTTTAGATCTAATTAATCAAATTATTAGATTAATATTTAAATTAAATCTAAATTATCAATCTAAATATGCAAGTATATCATGTTTAGCGAACCATCGCTCTGATACCATTTGAAAGGAGCAGGGCAGGATTTGTAGTGCTACTTTTAAATTTTTTTAAAAAAATAGTAAAAATTATAGTAAAAATTAATTAATTTAATTAATTAATTACTAATCATATCAAATTAATAAATTCTATATATAAGAATTTAAACATAATATGCATGCATTTATATAGATCTGAAAAGAAAAACTATGCAGTAAACAGTTTACTACATCTACATGTTAAGAACACAATACCTTGCACGGATAGTCGATCATCATGATTTAATCATCATCTAGAGGTCCACTAGTCACAACATAGCCACACAAATATCTAGCCTTCGTGGATCGTCCACACGAGGCTCTTGGTCCTGATCAGCTCCTTTCGAGTGCCAGCTCGATGAAAAATGCTTCTGACGACTAGATTTGATCGAATAGTTTCAATCTCCCTCCACCATAACTTTGGATGCTCTAGATTAGCAGCAGAGGTAGAAGAGAGAATGAGGAAGCACTCCATAAAATCTTGTGAAGATTTGACGCTCAGATCTTCCAAAATCAAAATAAGAACCCTAGATCATGAACTAGGGCTGCACAAAACCCAAATCCTAGCGCCAAGTTTTTTCCCCCAATTTTTCTTCTCAATTTTTTTTTTAAATTTTTTTTAGGCTATGGAAGGGCTCACATACCAGAGGAGAGGAGTTTCAAAAAAACTTGCACTTAAAAAAAATTTCAGGAATTTTATAGAGGGTGCACAAGAGAAGGTGGCGTGGACAAAAGGTAAGATAAGGGAGTTGTTTCATTCAAATTCAAACTCTATTTGAATTTGAATGGAAACTAATCTTACCTTATCTCTCTAGGACATGAAAATAAAGGGCGTGAGCCCTCTTTGTGTAGAAAAACATTCATGAGAAACCTTTTCTCATGGAGAATAGAATGACGCAAATAAGGGTGATGTGGCACATGTCAAGACTAGGTCAAACCAATCTTAAAACCTCTCATCCAATTAAATCAATTCAATCCAAATTGGTTAGGCCCAATTAGATCAGATTAAATCCAACTAATTTAGGCTCAAATATGTTTAGTTAAATTCTAATCAAATCAAGAATTAATTAAGTCCAACTCTTGATAAAATCAGGGATCATACTTCCTCGGCGATTAGGTCATCTCATAACCTAATCGGATCAAATCCAACTGAATCTAATTCAATTGAACTTGATCCAAAAATAATTACTCAATCAAATTAAGTTAATTAGTGATTAAATTACTAATAAAATCTTTCATAAATCTAGAGTTTAAATTCGGTGGGTGTCCGAATAATAGAGTCCTATCAAAATGAAACTCTTGATCGAAGAGTTTCAAACTAGTGGGACTCTTGATCCCGATATTCGAAATAAGTGAAACTCATGATTGTAGAGGCATAACTCTCAATCATAGAGTTTCAGACAAGTAGGATTTAGAGTTTTAGAGTAGTAGGACTCTTGGTCGAAGAGTCTCAGTTCAATGGGACTCTTGACCACAGACTCCTAGACATTGAGACTTAATGTCCTAACCTAGTATGACTCCCGATCGAAGAGTCCCAGTCTAGTGAAACTCTAGACCATAAAGTCTTAATCAAGTGAAACTCTTCATCGGCCATCAGATCAGGTAGGAATCTTTAATGTATGTAACTCTGTAGGTCCGAACCTAAGCCGTGTAGCACAGAAATCAATTTCTGTACTAATCAAAGTGACCATCTAACAATGATATCCAACATTCGGATAGGTCGAATAGTCATAATTGCAATATTCAGAATCTACGCGAATATGATTACCATATAATTCATCCCTTTGACCTTTGCGCACAGGATAACTTTAGGATTTGATTGCCAACCCTAAAAGATACATCCAAATCATGTCTCAAAATAATTAGTCCTGTGACCCCTCATAAGGACTATCCTAACCAAGGCTTTGCTAAATTAAAATACTATTGAACACGACTTCTAAAACCAAAATTGGTTAATCCCATCTTGATACACGCACTGGCTTCTCAAGTACTTAACTATGATAAAAAATCTTCCATCACTGAATTAGAAATTCAAATAGTCCGACACCAAAGCATAGTGAGTTGCTTGAAAGTCACCATGGTGATCTCAGATCAGAGGGACAGTTATACCCATATTCCATCAGAGCAAATCTTGACATCAGAAAAACTCTAGAGTTGATCACGTTCAATGCAGATGTACCCATATATCTTACTTGCATGCCATACCAGTATCTCAACACTTCTTGATTATGAGAATAATAAATCTATATGGCACACAATGATCTATATTCGATAAGCATTGTTGTCCTAAGTAACAACTTATTATTTGATTGTGAATAATTTTAAGGACTAAACAATAAATTCTTCTTTGTCAAATTCTAGATAGTCCTAAGGATTTCATCACAACATAAAAGTTAATTAAAAAATAATAAAATTTATGATAAAAAATGCTAAAATAACTTTTATTAATTAATAATTAATATACAAGTATAATAAGTAGCACAACCGTCAATAGGCTGACGATTGATTTTGGGACATATTTCCAACATGTAGTTTGCCACAACATATGTACTCTTTGATGATGATGGCCCTTGGGCATCCCATTTTGCATAATTAGGTCTCCGTATCTTTCATGTCTGGATGAGGTCCCTTAATCCCATTTATGGTTGATTATGAATTCCGCTTGGATGAGAGCATCCTCCATTCTTGGATATTATAGATTTTTTTTTATGTCAGGATGAGGTTCTCCTCATGACCCTAACATATTTGATCTTTTTTTCTGTTAGGACAATGTTCTTCTTTTGTTCCTAACACGATAATTGGAGTACTAAAGGATCATTGAAAGGACCTCTCTCCTTCTCCTGTCTTAAATAATTGGAGGTCTTCATTCACGTTAGGATGAGGTTCTTCTCCTGTTCCTAACGTAGTTAGCTTTAACCCTTATTAGGATGAGGTTTTTCTCTTATTCCTAACAAGATCATCAGGGCTTGAAAGGGCTATTGAGAGAGCCTCTCCCCTTTGACATATATCAGGATGAGGTTCTTCTCCTATTCCTAATATGGTTGTTTTTTATCTTTGTTAGGACAAGGTGCCGAGGTCCTCCTTCTATCCCTAACAAAGTCATTAGGACATAAAAGGACTGCTGAAAAGGCCTATCCTCTCCTCCTATCTTAAACAACCAGAGGTCTTCATCGATGTCAGGATGAGATTCTCTTTCTGTTCCTGACATAATTAGTCTTTACCCTTATTCGGACGAGATTCTTCTCCTATTCCTAACAAGATAATCGGGGCATGAAAGGATCGTTGAGAGGGTCTATTCCCTTTGATCCGTATCAGGATGAGGTTCTCCTCCTATTCCTAACATGATTGACTTTTACCTTTGTTAGGACGAGGTCCTCCTTCTATCTCTGATACGATTGGCTTTTACCTTTGTTAGGATGAGATCCTTCTTCTAATCCTAACAAAATCATTAAGGCACTAAAAAGCCGCTTAAAGAGCCTCTCCCCTCCTCCTATCTTAAACAATCGGAGATCTTTATCCATGTCAGGATGAGATTTTTCTCTTATTCCTAATAAGGTCATCGGGGCATGAAAAGACCGTTGAGAGGACCTCTCTCCTTTGATCCATATCAGGATGAGGTTCTCCTTCTGTTCTTGACATGATTAACTTTTATCTTTGTTAGGGCGAGGTTCTCCTATCCCTGATAAAATCATTAGGGCACAAAAGGACCGTTGAAAGGACCTCTCACCTCCTTCTATCTTAAACAATCGGAGGCCTTCATCCATGTCAAGACGAGATTCTCTTCCTATTTCTAATATGGTTAGTTTTGTTTACCAACTAAGCTCGGAAGGTAATTTTCTGTCATCACAATCTTATACCAAAGATGAAGATATTAAGATAAGAAAATTTTATTGAAATGAAGTTATTGATGGTACATCCATAAATTTTTTGAGTTTCATGGTTACAAAAGTTCAACTCCTCCAAGTTCCTTCAGGTGATAAGTTTTAGACTGGGCGACCTCCTTGATCTCGTAAGGATCTTTCTAATTTGGAATGAGCTTTTCTTAATTCTAAGATTGTGAGATAGCCGCTCGCCGAAGTACTAAGTCTCCCACTTTGAATGCTTTGCTTCTAACTCTGAAATTATAGTAGCGAGCTACCTTTTGCTTGTAGGTCGCCATCCGAACTTGGACCTCTTTTTATTTTTTTCAACAAATCAAGATTGGCTCTAAGATCCTGTGAGTTTCTCTGTTCATTGAATTTCATGACTCGTGCCGATGAAAGTTTGAGCTCTATCGAGATAACTGCTTCTATTCTGAAAGTCAATGCAAATGGTGTTTCCCTAGTTGGCAACCTTTGGGTAGTTCAGTTATCCAAAGTACATGATAAAGTTCATCTATCCAAGTTTACTTCACTCTTTCAAGTCTTGTCTTTATGCCTTATAACAAAGTCCTGTTGGTCACCTCGGCCTCTCCATTTGCTCGTGGATGAGTCACTAATGTAAAATTATGGAAGATGTTTAGGTCTTTGTAGAACTCGACAAATCTCATCCCTACAAACTGGCACTCATTATCTATTATAAGAGTCTAAGATTGGCCAAATCTGTAGACTATTAACTTTCAAACGAAATCCTGTATTTTAACTTCAGTGATTTTTGCTAGAGGTTCGGCTTCGATCTATTTGGTAAAATAATCAATTGCCACTAAGAGAAACTTCTGCTGTCCAGATGCCATAAGAAAGGGCCTGAGTATGTCCATCCCCTACTGTGCAAATGGCCATGGAGCGCACAGGCGTGTAAGCTCAGAGGCTGGTTGTCTTTGAATACTTGCATTTCTTTGACATCGATCGCATTTCCTAACATACTCTATAGAGTCTTGATGCATGGTTGGTCAATAGTAGCTCTGCTAAAGTAGCTTGTGAGATAAAGATCTGGCCTCCAAATGACTTTCATATATTCTTTCATGTACTTCCCATAAAGCATAGTCAACTTCAAAAAGTCGGAGGCATTTAAGTAATGGCAAAGAGTATGACCTTTTATATAATTTGTTCTCATGTAGAACATATCGGACGGCTTGATTTCTCAGTTTTTGAGTTTTCTTTGAATCCCGAGGAAGAATGCCATCTTTGAGATAAGCGATAAATGGATCAATCCAGTTGGGCTCATGGTCAACTTGTATTACAATCTGGGGTTCCTCCAAACTTAGATATTTCAGAACTTCAAAGAAAACTTCTCTTGGTAGTTCATTTGGGGCTAGTGTGGCTAACTTGGAGAAAAGGTCGGCCCTAACATTTTTTGCTCTTTAGATCTGTTGAATGCTAAAACTGTTGAAGGCCGAGGTCAAACTTCTCATCTTTTCAAGATACTTCATAATGCTTTTCTCTTGAGCTTCATAATTGCCACTGACTTGTTCCATCACCAACTGGGAGTCACTGTAAGCTTAAAGCCGATCTGCTTCCAGTTTCTTAGCTATCTTCAACCCCGCAATCAGTGCTTTGTATTCAGCCCTATTATTTATTATAGAAAATTCAAAATATAGTGTATATTTGATAATGATTCCTTCTGGGTTATCCAAAATTAGACCTATACCTGCACCAAAAATATTGGATGAACCATCCACATACAGGGCCCAGAAGCTTTTAGGGAGGTCTGCTCTTTCTTCAAGAGAGTCCGGCTACAAATGTGGTACACTAGCTTCATTTTATTCAAGCTCGATCTCATCCAGAATAGTGCATTTTAGTATAAAATCTATCAATATTTGAGCTTTGATTGATGATCGAGGTTGAAAGTTGATATCAAACTTTGTAAGCTCAATTGCCCACTTCATTATTCTTTCAAAGACATCTATTCGATGAAGAACTGCTTTGATTGGTTGATTAGTGAGAAGCATTATAGTATGCCCCTAGAAATATAATCAAAGCCTTCGGGCTATAATTAACAAAGCATAAGTTAGTTTTTCTAACTCGGTATACCTGATTTCAGCATCTCTTAGAATGGCTTATATAGTTGACCAGCCACTGCACTTTCACTTTTTCCTTGATTAAGACCACTGCAAGGGCCGCTAGGAAGACCGCCAGGTACAAAATTAATTTTTCTCCAAGTTTGGGCTTGGCCAATAAGGGTGGTGAGTCGAGGTAGCTCTTTAGTTCTTAAAATGCTCGCTGACATTCAGGAGTCTAGCAGAAGTTCTTTGCTTGTTTGAGAACTTGAAAGAAAGGCATGTATCGTTTGGCTGGCTTTAAAATAAAATGATTCAGAGCTGCTACCTTCCCTGCTAGGCGTTGAACTTCTTTATTGACTTTGGGGTAGTCATCTCTTGAATGGCTCAAATCTTCTCCGAATTTACTTCGATTCTGCGCTTTGACACCATGAACCCTAGAAACTTTTCCGAGGTCACTCTGAAGGCACAGTTGGTCGGGTTCAACTTCATCTTATATTTTTGGAGAGCACTAAAGATTTCTTCAAGATCGATAATATGATTTATTGAAGATCGGCTCTTGACAAGCATGTCGTCTAATAGATCTTCATATTGCGGCCGATCTGCTCCTTGAAAATTTTGTTCACCAGACGCTGGTAGGTTGCACCTATATTTTTTAGCCCAAAAGACATAATCCCGTAATAATAAAGACCACGATCAGTAATAAAAGTAATTTTTTCCTTATCTTTTTGTGCCGTCCAAATTTGGTTGAAGTCGGAGAAGGCATCTATGAAAGTGAGGAACTCATGGTCCGAAATTGCATCCACCAGTTCATCAATTATGGGTAGGTAGATTTTGTTCAACTTTTTGAAGTCTATGCATACTTTTTATTTGTCGTTCACCTTTTTGACGAGGACTATATTGGAGATTCAGTTCGGATAAGAGACTTCTTGGATGAATCTGGCCTTGAGGACTTGTCAACTTCTTCTACAATTGCCTTATATCTCTTTGGAGCATAGCTACGCATTTTTTCTTTACTGGCTGATGCTTGGGATCAACAACCAAATGATATTTCATGACTTCAGCATCAATTTTGGGCATGTTTATCAGGACCCAAGCAAAAAAATCTACATTTCTCTATAAGAAGGTGATGAGGTGCTTTCGAACCTCCTCTCCCAGATTGGAGCCGATCTGCACAGTATGTTCTTCATTCCCATCATCTAAAGGAATTGAGATAAGATCTTCCATAGGTTTCTCCCACTCTTCAGTAAGGTCATCACGGACATACAGCCCATTGATTAGATAGAGATCTGGCTGTCCGCTCCCTTGCAAAGTAATTGAGTAGCAATGCCTCGTCAGAGCTTAATCTCCTCTAACATCTCCGATCCCATAACTTGTAGAAAACTTTATTTTTAGATAATAAGTTGACACTATTGCTTGGAGTGCATTTAGACCAGATCGGTCAAAAATTATGTTGTAAGCAGATGTTACCTTTACCATCAAAAAATCTACCTATGCCTTAGACTGTCTTGGGTACCACCTTGCAGCCATAATTAATGTTATTATCCCTTCAACTGGCACAACATCGCCAGTGAAGTCTACCAATGGGGGGTTCATTGGTCCTAATCATTTATTAGGTATAGACATTTTGGAGAAAGCATTATAAAATAAGATATCAATAGAGCTTTTATTATCGATAAGAACACGGCGTACATCATAGTCTGTAATATTTAAAAAAAACTACAACTGCATCGTTATGCAGGAATTGAATCCCTTATGCACCTTCTTTAGTGAAAATGATGGATTCTTCAGTCCTCTATCTTTTAGCCGGCTCTGTTAATCCGCTAGCCTCTTTCCACCGAAGTTCTCCAGAGGTAGTATTAATGATACCCAATGGGGATCAATCTCTTTGCTGCTTCTTCCTCCTTGATGGCTCTGGCTGTGGCAGTGCTCTCGGCCGATTTTTTTTTATCTTAGACTGATGTCACAAAAATCGACCAAACCGACCTCGCCTAATGAGCTTCTCAATCTCATCTTGGAGTTAAATACATTCTTCAGTATCATGATCGTGATCATGATGATGATGGTATTTGTTAGGATTGCGCTTGCCAGGATGAGTGCGCATCCTTTCTAACCTCGGTAGTTATCCCTTGATCTCCATCAAGGAGTATTGAGGGGAGCATAATTGTGAAACCTTTTGGGTGGAGAGTTTCACCGTGCCCTTCGACCCCTTCTTTGTCGATGAGCTTGGGGGGGAGTCCGGACTTGTCTGTGCTCAGGAGGAGTTCTAGAGTACAGTCAAGTTTCACTCAACTTTTCTTTAATTGTGGGCTTGCTGAATTCGTTCACCTACCGCTCTTCCGCAGTCTCATCATCCTTCATTTTGAAGGCCTCCTTAGCTCGGGCGTAACCTTTAGCCCATGCTAGCATATCAGCAAAGTCCCTGAGGTACTTTCTTTTTAGGAAGAATAAAAGATCATTCTTCTAAAGACTGTCATTTAGTGCGACCATAGCAACGGATTGATTCAGATTTCTGACCTCCAGGGTAGCAGCATTGAAGCGGATGATGTAAGCTCGGATGGACTCTCCTTCTTTGTACTTGATGTTGATGAGGGAGTCTGAGTCTCGCCTTGGATGTCGGCTACTTACGAAATGAGCCATAAACTAATAGCTCATTTGATTAAAGAAGAAGATCGTATCCAGCTTAAATACCGAGTACCAATTTTTTACTGCTCCCTTTAAAGTAAATGAAAAAGTCTAACATAGGATAGCATCTAGTGCGCTTGGAGCAGCATCATAGTCCAGAGACCTCCAGATGATCGATCGAGTCAGTGGTTCCATCATAGCTCTTGAATTGAGGAAGCTTGAAGTTCGATGGAATCGATTCCTGCATAATTCACTGAAAGAAAGGAGGGTCGGTGCAGATATTATCGCTGTAGGTGAGGGAAGCATGGCGGACTTCCTCGATCTGTCGATTTATTTTTTGGAACCTTTGATCCAAAAGATCCTCTCAATCATGGATTTTGAGGATCTTCTAATAGAATGGAGGCAGAGATCCTCTAGGGATGGAGTCATGATTAGAACAAGAGCTCTTTGCTCTCTATTTTTTCTTTCCAGGGGTCATCGGATGACTAGCCCAGGTCGATCGTCCAAGCACCGAATTTCAGCACTCCGGCGATGTTCTATTGCATAAGGATGGCTATCCAAGAGGAAGGGTGAATTGGATATTTAAAAAACTTTTTAACTAATGTGCAGATTTAAATGATTTAAAATAAGTGATGTATACATAATAGGTAATGAAACAAGCTTTATAATGTGCAATAAATGAAAGTAATAAAGTAAAGAATATACAATCATAAATACACAAATTTTATAGTGGTTCGATGCCAAACTCAGCACCTACGTCCACTCTCCAAGTATACCCTTTGGAAATTTAACTATAATTCTCAACAAGAATTACAGTCTGATTATTTTTCGGGCTCATAATTAAATCCAGATGATTTTTTTTGACTTATCAATCAAAATCGTACACGATTGTTTTTCAAACTCACAATCAATCCAATTGATTTTCTTCGGATCATCAATCAAAATTATACACGATTATTTTTCGGGCTCACAATCAATCCAGTTGATTTTCTCCAGATCATCAACCAAAATTGTATATGATTATTTTTCGAGCTCACAATCAATCCAGTTGATTTTTTTTGGATCATCAATCAAAATCTCATAAATGATTATTTTTCTCTAGGCTAACAATCAACCTCGATTGATTTTATCTTTGGTTCATCAATTAAACCAATACAACATCCAACTCGAGGCTTGGACCAACCCAAGTTTCTCATCCTAAGAAACTTGAAATAAATTATAAAATTATAATTTAAAACAAACTCTTTTGAAGCACAAGAGAAGACAATCTAAGTTGCTTTGCTTGTAAGGTTGATTTCTTCTTCTTGAATGAATGAGAGATTGTGATGCTCCTTGATTCTCTTCACTTTTGCTCTCACTTGCTTGAGGATGTTTTGTAGTGAAAGGACAAAGGACCACTCTGAAAAATAATTTCTTCTCTCTTCTTTTCAACTCATTCTTTAGCTTTCTCAAATAATATTCAATATACTCTCAAAAGCTTATTTTTAATGCTCCAAATATTTTCTTATATATTCAAAAAGTTTTCCACTATTATAAGTCACCAACATGGGCTTCTGAAAGTAATCTAGCCATTAGAAAGCTCTTGGGACAAAAAAGCTGCAGTTCTAAAAACTAGCCATTACAGATACTGGATCGGCTCAGTTTATAGCTAGATCGGCTCAGTCTCCTGGATCTTGAAAATTTTACTTTCTGTACTTTCTGTCTTCTATTTTCACTGAGACTAGGTCGGCTCAGTTTTGGACTGGGTTGACTCAATTTGCGTGCCATGCATGTCGAAGACTGTTTGTGATTTTTTTCTTCTCCAAATTGATTTATAGACTAGATTTGCCTTTTTGACTTAATTTAATCTTCATTAAAATATCAAAAAATACTTGAAAAATTATAAGCACTTAGAATTTTGAAACTGCACATCCTCATGAGCATAGTTAGATTTTATAACTTATACTCAAAACTCTTTGTCATCATCAAAATCAATCTTTGGGTCAACATGTTCTCTCCGACTGAATCGATGTCGAGTGTTGCTGCATGGCTTGCACCACTTCTATGAGATCTTTGACCTATTGGATCAATAGGTTGAACTGCTCTACATCCACCACTGCTGCTGGTGGAGGAGCCTGGGGTGCTGGAGGTGGAGTTGGAGTGGGCAGATTTGGATGAGATCTGATTGCGGATGCAATAGATCGTCTGGTTGATGCCTTCTTGGGTGGCATCTTGCAGAGTCGGTCGGAGAAGAAGAAGAGGGTGAAGCAGAGAAGGAATTTTGTCGAGTACTCCTTTAAGAATAAGGAATCTAGAATAGATCATTCCTCTAGCGCCAATTCTGTTGGTGTAGAATCTGGTTGATGTCGAAATGGGACTGGAGCTGGAGAAGATGTGGTCACCATTGGTGACCTACAAGATAAGTCCTGATCGAAGATGTGGGTTGGCTCTGGCAGGATCCTCCGACGATCAAGTTAGCTTTTCTGGCCAACATAAATGAAGCACTCAAAGAAATTGAAGCAGAGTTTAGAGCCTAGAGAGAAAACATATATGGAGAATCTCTTAAATAGATTGAGCTCGTAACAGATTAATGGTGGCAACCGTAACCGCCTGGTAGTGGACCGTTCGGGATCATATGAAGTTTGTTATGAAGAATAGTATCTATTATCGTGATGTGCTAGTTTGTTGGAATTTAATAGTTAAAGTTCGAATGGAATAGCTATCGACGATGAAGAACTTCATATTACAACAATTCTGAAAAAGTTCAAATTTTTTTGAGATCGTCTACAACAAAATAACCGTCATTAATTGAAAGTTGATAAGGACAGCGGATTCACTGATTTAAAATTACGGCCAAACTCTTCATGAAGAAGTTCGGGCTTAATTTGATGATGGAGTTCTTTTGTTTATCTGGACTTGCACACTCGAGGTTCCAGATTTAATAGGACCGAGATCTATCACTCTCGATAAGGCATAGAGGTTCTTCTAGGGAGAAGCTCTATCAGTCTATGATTCTTATCGTAAGGTCCAATCTGCAATAGCGAGACTTAGCCTGAAAAGGATTTGGTTAGATAGGAGTTCAGCCAGCTTCAAAATCGGCTAGGCTAGGTTATGTAGAGATTGAATGCTTAGCCAACTGCTTAGAAGACCGCTTTTTCTGTTCAAGTTCGTCTGAGAAGGGTTCAACTAGAATCAACTGCTTGTATCGGAGGAATTCAGTTGTTTTCACAATTTGTCATACAATAGAGTCGGACCAATCTGGTTCTGATACTCAAGCCTTATCGTCAAATGGAAAATGATCACTTTCACTATTTAAGCTCATTTGGATGGGGTCTATAATGCTTCGCGGGCTCTATAGTTTGCCCATGTAGTCTAGAAGATCAGCTATCTAATTAGAGATCGACCATCTTGGGATTATCTTGGAACCAGATACTAGACCGAACTTCGGCAAAAGTGGATTTAATCCCAACATATAATATGATATATATAGAGTATTAGTACAACGTGGTGCATACCGATATGATATGGCAAATCTTGGAGCTGACTACCTATAACTTGATCAATCAACCAAACACTAATCCGGCCTAAGATAATTAGGTTATTGTTGTCATTTAATAAACAAATTCGGTTTGGTTTGAAATTTTTTTTTTCCCCATGTATCCATGTCCCATCCCAATCTGATCCCCTTTTGATGGCACGCCTCCCATCAAGAGTTAACAATAATTGCTTATGCTAGGGACATCACAAACAACACCCTCCGACCAGCCTTAAAGCTTCCCTGTTCCTTGTATTCTATGAAGGGATAAGAACATAAATGACAGGTTGGAAATTTGAATGCTCTAACCGCCCCCGTATATCTTAGCATTAGATATCATCATACTCCATATAAATATTTCATCACCCTTTATTAGAAGAGGACGACATATAAAACAAACCCCACATTCTCAAATCTCATCAGGAACGAAAGCAGGAGGTTTTGGTCTTCTTTTATCAATCAGATCATTAGTTATACTACGATAACAAGGTGGAGGGTGAGCATAAAGAACACCCAAACATCCATCGCTCATGCCTCATAGTATGGTATGCCGGCCTCACCTAAAAGGTCCCACTGTGACACCAGCAGTGGGCAAAACTACCGACCAGATCAATTTGTTTACTCGCAGAAGGTCTGGTAACTTGGCCCACACTTCATTAGTTTATGATGGATTCTGTCTTTCTTCTCCGGTTAAATCATCTCATAAATGGATTTGGTATCATACAACGTTGGCTGCCTGCCAGCTTGCAGGCAGCCGGACCGATCACCGCCGCAATGTAGGTCCAGTTATTATGGTTCTGCAGGACTAAAGTTTGCAGTGACTTCCATTGGCATCTCAGAGACTCAAATGCATTTACTTTGTATCGGTTAATCTGAATCATTTGAAGAACCATGCTGGCCTAAAGTCCATGCAAGCAATAATGAAGCAAAGCCTCTGGTGGGCCTCCATATATGGATGCGTTGCAGGTGTACAGTGTTGCAGAGAGGACAATGAACTTTAAAGTTTGAATATACTGATTCTCTTTGTGAAAACATGGGATGACTTCTAGCTTTTGTTTGACAGATGTAATGTACAAAATTGATTACAAAAGGGATGTTTTCTTAAATTAGATGGGACTAGCAGCAGTTCTATAAGCTTATCTGGATGGCTGACACGTTTCGATATATCTTTCGAAAAAAAATATGATTAATTTGAGCTTAGTTGGGACCAAAAACGTGCATTTGAATGTGCGTAAGATATAACGTTCTTATAATAGAATGTAAATTTCTGCCTTGCAAGGATGTCTTTTGAATTTTCCATGATAGTTAACATCTATATAGTCATTTTAGATAAGCATCACTCCGTTCCGTAATCATCTAATTCTGGAATCGAATGCTAGAATCAAGTTTTTATTTTTTTCCTCTTCAAATTAGATGATTTAGGTACTTGGATCCATGAGGCAATTATTAGGATGCAAGCAATTCATCTCATGGTTTTAGCTAATCAATAGTCTCATCGATTGATCAATTAGATCTCCCATGCATTGATCTAAGGCTTTCTTTTCTTAATACAGAAACATGGTGATGGCGTCTTCATAGAAACGGTCAAGGCTAGTTAAAAGAGCTCTTCCAATTGCACACCGGACATAACCCAAGGATGTTTGACTTTGAGAATTTGTGGGAAAAAATTGTGCAGAAGATCGCAAGGAGCAATGAACTAATGAACGTTATATCAAATGTCTAACATCCCATCCTAAATTGTACCTAAAAAAATAAAAAATTCTCACATCCAATAGCACTGACACTAAGGATGTGATTTTTTAAAAAAAATAAAAAAATAAATATATATATATATATATATATATATATATATATATATATATTCCCAATGCCACTCCTTTACTTGATTTTCCCATCCAGTCCCTGGCTCTCTGAGTTTTACTCGGAAAGTGGGAGCGAGGGTGTTAAGACATCACATCGGAATAAAATCCGTACGGCTTGGCTCTCGTGAGCATGGAACACCTCCACCATCTTTTGCCCGTCGAATACGCAGACTTGATCTTTAATCATAAACTATTCTCCACGCAGCAAAATAAGCTAATAAAGCCAAAGATCGAATCAAACAAGATATGGAGCATGCGATTCCGACAGTAATCCCTAAACAAGAAGGTATATTTAGAAATATATACTCACGACCTACAGAACCATCCCCTCATCCCAACCTGCATATATTTTATCATCACCGAAACTTACTAAAAGAAAACAACTTAACCAAGCAAAGAAAAACTAATAAAAAGTTTACAATCGAAATAATAAGCTGCACCGCTGGAACCAAGGAGACCCACCGTCCGCAACAAATATGACACCTCAAGGAGAAGGGACCATCTCGGCGTACGAGGAAGGAGAATATATGGAACAGCATTGGAACCACTAATAAGAGAGAGAGAGAGAGAGAGAGAGAGAGAGAGAGGGGGGGGGGCATTTGGTAACTCCCCCTTTCTCATGCTTGTCATTTAATCGAGCACATTGATCTCCATACGGCCGTCCGAGAAGATCTAGTAGAGAAAATGTTTCCGGTTTCGAGGAGGAGGAGGAGCAGCTCTTTTTTGGGCCTCGGCTGCGGCTGCAAGGACTCCAAATCGGTGTCGGCGTCCGACGCCTCCGACAAGTCCACCGTAATTCCTCGCAGGGTCAGGGGTCCATCGTCGGCGGACACCCTGACCCTGACCTCCCCCTTCTCCTCCGCCTCCTCTTGCTGGGAGGAGGTGGGGGAGAAGCCCGATAGCTCGGCGAGCACGCCGAGGTTCTCCGGGCTTCTGCGCCAGCTCAACGAGCTGGAGCGGAACGTTATGGCCTGGGGAAGGAGTCTTCCTCCTCCTCCCCCAGGCGAAGAAGAGAAGTGGCGAAGGCCTCGTCATCATCATCATCGAAGGAGCAGCAGCGAAGGAGGACGAAGACTAGAGGAGAGCGTGGCGGTGGTGAAGGAATCAGCCGACCCATTGGGGGATTTTAGGAGGTCGATGCTGCAGATGATCGTAGAGAAGGAGATCGTTGACGGGGAGGAGCTGCGGGAGCTCCTCCGGCGCTTCCTGTCGCTCAATTCTCCCTGCCATCACGATCTCATCCTCCGGGCCTTCGCCGAGATCTGGGAGGAGGTCTTCTCCGGCTACGAGAACAGCCCTGATCTCCTCCTTCGCCGCACCTACTCCCTTTCCTCCCAACCTCGGCACTTCTAATAATCATTCTCTGCTACTCTTCTGCCATGGATGAATCCATAAATGGAAGTTGTTATTTTTCTTTTTCTTTTTTTTTTTCCCTGTGTTCTGAAGTGAAATATTGGGGTAGTATTTGGGAACGTAATGGTAGCATTCGGAATTCTGCAAGTATCGTGGTGGTTGTGGTGGGAGGACTCGGCATCGCATGGTGCTGCTGTGGTGCTCGTGGGGTAGAAAGGGCAAAGCGGACTCGGACGACTTGCAAGTTGGGTGATCACTGTGGATGCTGGGTCCTGTGTGACGGAATTAAATGGACCATGTCCATGCCCGTTAGCTGTTTGTCATTTGTTTTCATTTCATCGAGTCCGTGTTCCGATGCCTGGAATGCCGTTGCAATGTTTCATCTATTACCACCGAACCATGTGGCATCAGTTTGGAAGTGGATGTAGCATTTTATCTGTTGTTTGGACCCATAGGATCGAGTTCTTGGACTTGGAGAATAAGAATTGTGTAACTTTATATTAAAAGTGAACATATCTGCATGATCCCTTTGTTCTCTTTTTAAAAAGTTAAATATCTGGATATTTTAGTAATACAGATGTGTGTGTGTGTGTGTATATTTTTTTGGACTGTCTAATCTATACATCATCCATCGAAGGTGTACTAGTCTTGTTTGATTTGTCATGGAGAAGAGGCATCTCTTGTTTGATTTGTCATGGAGAAGAGGCATCTACGTGTGGATCTTTTCAATAAAAAGTTTGATGCAAGCGTAAACCATGGTAATGGGTTAAATATGATAAACAATTCTCGGTGCTGAATTGCTTTTTGAAAAATATCTTCGGTTCTGGAAGGTTAATATAAGGATTCCTACTTTGTTAAGTGAAAGGATGATGATAATTCATTGTAACGTGCACTTAGATGGTTCCCGCGTTCATGCTGCTGCCGTGGGGTTTAGAAATTATTTTGATCGGTAGTTGGGGCACATTGTTATTGGACTTTTCTACTATTTTTCAGAAAGGTATAAAGTAATGCAATAGCCTGCTTTTTAAGAGAAGGATACCGGTATGCCATCTTCTCATGAAAATCCTCAGAAAAAAAACACTTGACGCTAGAGAATCTCGGCCCTGTTGGCAGAACTTTTGTTATAAAATTATTATTGGATTGAAACAATAGATAAAATGGAGTGAAATCATCTCTTTTTACACATGAACGGATATTCCAAGGAATATCAAGATTCCTTTCTTCTTTCATCAAGTTCAATTAATGTGTGATTGCATTACCTTGTTCCATGCTTTTCTCAAATAGCAAGTATGTTTACCAAAAAAAAAAAAAAAAAGCAAGTATGAAATCCTAGGCAATTTAATTTAGAAGTGATATAGTCAGATACTGACGAGGTTGATTGAGATGTATAGAAGTTTTCCATTTTATTCAATAAAAACTTACATTAGGACTGAAACTTTTCGTCAAAAGGGAAATTCAAGAACCAGAGCTAGGAAAGAAATTATTGGAGAAATGACTCACCTACCGAGTCCAAGCATTTCAGACTCGCTTAAGACTACCTGATAGACTAAAATATAGCCAAACGACCTACAGTGCTAGTAGGGGTGGACATAGGCCAGGCGGTCTTGTCAGGAACCTACGATCTAGCCTACTATTGACCTGACCTGGTCCTGATCTATTTATCTAAAAAAGTCTATTTAAATAAATAGTCTAGGTCTAAAATTTCAAAGCCTGACTTAAAAGCCTACAGACTGGCCTATTTAAGAGTAACATAGTGAAAGAAAGGAAAAAATCTTTAGCTTTTCATTATGAAAATAGTTCTTTAGGTACTACTTTCTACTTTTCATTTGGTTTAAGTTATATTTCCTATAATTTGAGATAAAAAATTATTATGTTCGATAGACCTTTGGGCTTATGTTGAGGCTTTTAAAGCCTAGGCCTGTTGGCTTATTTAAAGATCTTAATATTTATAGATTTTTAAATAGACTTTCAGACTAGGTCAGACCGAGTCTCATTTTAAGTCTGAACCAGCCCAACAGACCAGGCTTAAACTAGTATTTTACAATACAGGCCTAGCCTATTTAAGCTAAAGCCTGGTCTATTTTCATCCCTAAGTGCGAGGCCTAACAAACTCACAAATTCTAGCTAGCAACTTACAGGTTCAATCTTTAGGTAAAAGAAATACAAAGAAGATCCTCAAATAAGAAATAAGCATAAGAAGGAAAAAGGAGGAGAATACTCTACACTCTTCCGCTCTTATTTTCTTTTTTCTCACTATTTTCAAAGCTCCAACTAACTTAAGCATTGGAGAATTTCTTACCAAAATATCCTCGGTGAGTGTGGACTTTCCTTTGCAGGCATCCTTCGAAAACTGTTTAATTCAGGAACGGCATCCAATTCCAGCCACATCAACGATCTTTCGGAGTCCAGGTAACAACAAAAATATTTTTCAGAAGCATTAGCCAAAGTATGCAACAAAGCTAATAAATGATTTGTTGATCTTGATTAATTTTTAGAACATTTACTTTTATCAAGGATTTGATCATAGGATAGCAAATAATATTTTATATATAAGAAGGTTATCATACCACATAATGGTTGATCTAGCTATTTTTATTTTCAATATCAATTTTTGACATTCTATGTACTAATGATACAACCATTAATTAGTTGAAAATATAAATATTGTGACAAACTATCAAGGGAGTCAATTACTACAAAAAGATAATGACAATATAAACTAAATCCTTCTATATAGAGTGATGATTAATTATGCATAATGACTAAGTCCATTAAATCTCAAACTAGTATGAATCAAAATATTTGACAAGTTCATGTTCAAATATTAATGAATTAATAGGCAAACTTATATGGAATAGAAAGACACAAAAGATACAAGATATTGAGCTTTAAATTGCATAAAATTAGTTTTCAAAATTGTGAAAGGATAATTTTATATCAAAAATGATTAAAGTAGTTATCAATAGTCTTTATTTTATTATTAAAACAACTATAGTATTTTGTTGACATTTGAATTGTATTTTAGACTAAATTATGTGTTATAAATAATAATTTTCATACATGTTATGACTATTGGCATCAATAATAATAATAGTAATTTTTTTTGAGAGAAACATAAAGTATATTAAACATATGTCACCATAGTCATCATCTTTATTATCATTGCCATCATCATTTGTTATGTTATAAAATATTTAAATATATTTTTCTATTGTATTATAAACTTTACATAGCATTATGTTATCCAAAAGAGTGATTATTAGAATATAACTAACATATAATTAAAAATTTGATTGGATAATAGTCTTTGTGATCATATCTATTATATTATATGATTAAGCTATCCGGTACGAAGTTCATTTTTTCATAAGCACGTATTATAGCATACAAACTTTAATATATGCACACCCTTTTATTGACAAATGGTCCTCATATGCAATTATCCAAAGTGGGGACTATGATAATCCAAGAGTGTAGGTAGTATAGGAGATTGATGTGTTATGTATTGCTTGATGTTATAATGGTACAAAATTAGTTCAAATTATATTAATTCTATCACCATAATAATTTCAATAAACAAAAAATCCACATGGACTAAAAATACTAATTGTTAATAAAATTAAATTGATTATAATTATAGTCTTAGGGCACCTCCATTATACAATGAATATGTATAATTAAAATTAATATTTTGATGGTTTTTTCAAGTACTACCATTGATTTATTTATGGATTTCTAGAAGGAAGTCTACAAGACAATCATTTTTATGTTGCATTTGGTAGCCAGCAATCTAGATAGATTGCTGATAATTTAAAAGCGCCCCACTACATTATCATATTTGGTATATTTTTTAGATTAGTAATTCAGATTATCTCTCATGAGGTAATCTGGATTATCAAGGAAAAGGAGTGGCTATTCAGATTATCAAATATTTGATAATCTGATAATGATAAGTTTGGATGAAAATATCCTCATTAAAAAAATATAATATAATATAATATTATATAATAATAATATATAATATAATAATATATTATATAATATTATAATATTTTAATATAATAATATATGATAATAATATTATAATAACATAATATTATGTATTATAATATATTATAATATTATAATATATATTATAAATATAAATATATATTAAAATAGAATATATTATATATAATATATATTATAATATATAATATATAATATGTTGGGGATAAACCCTGCTTCTGTCGAAGTCTAGTTCGATGCTCAGCCTAATGCGACCAGTGGTCAGGGAAGAGCTTCAGGGGATGGGTCTTGAGCCAAACCCCTTCAGCCGATCGAACTCCTCAGCGGTCGAGCTTTAACGAAATTCCTCAGCGGTCCGAACTCCTTGGCGGTTGTCCCTCGATCGAACTCCTCAAGCGGCCGTCCCTTCAGTCGGCAGAGCTCCTTTGGACTCCTCAGCGGTCGAGCTCCTTCGGACTTCCAGCGTCCGAACCGAACCCCCTCAGCCGACCGAACTACTTAGCGGTCGAACTTCTTGGACTCCCAGCAGTCAAATTTTAGCCGAACTCAACCGTCGAGCTTCAGTCAGACTTCCGTAAGAGTCGAACTCTCTTCACATCGTTCCATCCAGACGTCTGCGGGAGCGAAACTCCATCCAAGCTTCCTCTTCGATCGAATTTCTTCAGGAGCCGGACTTCTCACCGCTAGATGCTTACGAGAGCCGAACTCCCCTCCAAGCTTCCTCTTCAGGAGTCCCTTCATTCGATCGGCTCTACAGCTATCACCATTAGTCTGCCGCAAGCGATAGCGATCCACTATCAGGCGGCGATGGCTGTCACCATCAACTCACCGTAGATGGCACCTTTCCGTAAGACTGACTCCGTCGAACCTCGAGCGGCCCACCAGCATGCGGTCGCAACTGTCACCATCAAACTCCGCTATAAAAAGGATCCCTCCAGATACGCTAACTCTAATCTCTCTGATCTCTAAAAGCTCTCCTCTTCTTCTCTCTAAGCTCCGAAACTCATTCCGAGCACTCCATTCCTGTTGGCCAAAGCTGACTTGAGCGTCGGAGGGTCCTGCCGGAGCCACCCCCCACCGACTTCCGGACGGGACTTTATTTTGCAGGTCCCCGATGGCGACCTCAGCGGCCTCGACTCCAGCGACCTCCGACGACGATGATCAGTTTCTGCACCAACAGATTGGCGCTAGAAGGAAGGGCCCCCGAACCTCCGAGGTTTTTCCTTGTTCTTAAAGGAGTGCTCGGCGACTCTTTTTCTTCCCTCTCCGGAGATCTCCCTTTTCTCTCCCGAAGAGAAAATGCCTCCCAGGAGAGCTTCGACTCGGCGATCGGCGTCCTGCGCGCCAGGTACCATCTGCTCCCATTGCAGCCCCGGTAGCCCAGGCTCCATCCCGAAGCCACCGCAGATGTAGAGCAGTTCAACCTGGATGGGTTCGCGGCCCCGCCGAGGTGATACAGGCCGTGCGACAACCTTCGGCGGAGACTTTGCCAGAAGCCCGCCATGAGGATGCGAGGAACCGGCCTTAAGGAAGAGCATTTGGGCATGCCAATCGCCCTTAGAAGAGAAACGGAGAGCAGAAGTTCTTCTCACGAAAGGCTTCGTGGAAAAGTGGAGTAAAGTTCAGCGTAAGCGAAGCCAAACTCCCCCTCGAGCCCATCATCAGGGAAGCTCCGACAGAGGGGCATGAACATCCCCGGGAGAGGATCTCGCGGGAAAGCAGAATGAAGTCCCGATGCGAGGAAAGTCGAGCTCCCCTCGAGCTCATCCTCAAGGAAATACGGACAAAAGAAGCAGAAAGTTCTCCCGCGGAGGGTCTCGCAAAGAAATTCTCCCGTGAAGGAAGGGGCATGAAGTCCTCCCATGGAGGCTTTCGTGGGAAAGTAGAACGAAGTTTGGTACAAGTGAGGCCGAACTCCGCCTCGAAGCTCATCATCAAGGAAGCCCCGACAAAGGGGCATGAAGTCCTCCCATGGAAGCTTTCATGGGAAAGCGGAGCGAAGTTCGGCGCAAGTGAGGTCGAACTCCATCTCAAAGCTCGTCATCGGAATGAAGTTCGGCGCACGCAAGGCCGAACTCTCCCTCAAACCTCATCATCGGAATGAAGTTCGGCGCAAGTGAGGCCGGAACTCCAGCCCGATTATGTCACCAAGGAAGCCCCCTACAAAGATTTCACACAAGGTGAGACGAAGTTCGGCCGAGCTCACAACCGCCCCAGGGCAAGCGAGGACTCCCTCTCGAGTATGACTCCAAGGAAGCTCCGACAACTGGCATGAAAGTTCTCCCGCAGGTTTTAAAGGGATGGAATGAAGTTCGACCGCGCTAACTCCTTGAAGCAAGGCCCGAACTTCTCGAGCTCACCACCAAGGAAGCCCCGACAGAAAGGGACGCGAAGAAGCCCTCCTCCCGAAAGGTTCCGCAACTATGCCCCCCCTCAACGCTCCTTCTAACTCGAATTCTCAGCGAAGTTAAGAGCCAGCTGCCAAGACCAGAAGGGTTACGGTCTCCCCTAAAACAAGCACGATCGAAGTCAAGTACTGCCTCTACCATCGCGACCACGGCCACGACACTGAGGAAATGCATCCAGCTGCGAGACGAAATTGAGGAGCTCGTCAGAAAGGAGCGGCTGGGTAAATTCCTTTCAACGCCAGCCTGAAGCAGGAGAAGATCGGCTAAGGGCGCTGCCGTAACCAGAAACGATAAGGTCGGCCGCCTCACGGCGTCATCAACGTTACCCCAGGGGAGGAGCTTGGTACATCGGCGATTCGTCGTCTCCCAGCGACAAAGCCAAGAGAAGCTTGCTCCAAATTGAGAAGGCCAGCATGAGGATAGAGGAGGTCGTCTGGCCCATGGGACTTACTGCCCGAGGAAACTGGAGCTCCGAGGAACAACGCCCCCACGACCCTGAAACACAAATGGGGATGTGCTGCCAGTAACTTCCCCTTCGGTAAAATTCTTTCCTTTCAATAATATTATTTCTGGGTGCGAAAACTATGCGATGACAGAGGAAGAAGCAGTCAATAGTTGCCGTTAGGAACTAGGAGGAGAACCTCGTCCTAACGGAGCAACAACCTCGGTCGAGAAGCCAACCTCGGCTAGAGATAAGATCTCTCCGAGCGAGAGTCAACCTCGGTTAGGAACAGGAGGAGAACCTCGTCCTAACCGAGCAACAACCTCGGCTAGAGATAAGATCTCTCCCGAGCGACCGAGTCAACCTCGGCTAGAGATAAGATCTCTCTCGAGCGACTGGACAACTCGGCTAGAGATAAGATCTCTTCCGAGCGACGAGTCAACCTCGGCTAGAGATAAGATCTCTCCCGAGCGACCGAGTCAACCTCGGTTAGGAACAGAGGAGAACCTCGTCCTAACGAGCAACAACCTCGGCAGAGATAAGATCTCTCCGAGCGAGATCGGCTGCAGGAGATAAGATCTCCCCCGAGGCGAAGCTCGGCTGCAGGAGATAAGATCTCCTCCGAGGAAAGCTCGACTGCAGGAGATAAGATCTCCCCGAGGCGCTTCAAGCTCGGCTGCAGAAGATAAGATCTCCCCCGAGGAAAGCTCGGCTGCAGGAGATAAGATCTCCCCCGAGGAAGCTCGACCGTAGGAGATAAGATCTCCCCCGAGCTAAGATCTCCCCGAGGAAAGCTCGGCTGCAGGAGATAAGATCTCCCCCGAGGAAAAAGCTCGGCTGCAGGAGATAAGATCTCCCCCGAGCGCAAAGCCTCGACTGCAGGAGATAAGATCTCCCCCGAGGAAAGCTCGGCCGCAGGGAGATAAGATCTCCCCCGAGCGCGCACTTCGAGCCTCGGCTGCAGGAGATAAGATCTCCCCGAGGAAAGCTCGGCTGCAGGAGATAAGATCTCCCCCGAGCGCGCAGCTTCGACCTCGGCTGCAGGAGATAAGATCTCCCCGAGGGAAGCTCGACTGCAGGAGATAAGATCTCCCCCGAGCGCGCAAAGCTCGGCTGCAGGAGATAAGATCTCCCCCGAGGAAAGCTCGGCTGCAGGAGATAAGATCTCCCCCGAGGAAGCTCGACTGCAGGAGATAAGATCTCCCCCGAGGAAAGCTCGGCTGCAGGAGATAAGATCTCCCCCGAGCTCGGCTGCAGGAGATAAGATCTCCCCCGATCTCGAGTAGTGCCTTTTCTGCACTCCTTCCTTCGAGTTAACTCGAAGTAGGGGCTACTGTTGGGATAAACCTTGTTCTTGCCGAAGTCTAGTTCGATGCTCAGCTTAATGCGACCAGTGGCCAGGAAAGAGCTTCAGGGGATGGCTCTTGAGCCGAACCCCTTCAGCCGGTCGAACTCCTCAGCGGTCGAGCTTTAATGGAATTCCTCAGCTGGTCGAACTCCTTGGTGGTCGTCCCTCGGTCGAACTCCTCAAGCGACCATCCCTTCAGCCGACCGAGCTCCTTCGGACTCCTCAGCAGGCCGAGCTCCTTCGGACTTCCAGCGTTTGGACCGAACCCCCTCAGCCGGCCGAACTACTTACCAGCCGAACTCCTTGGACTCCCAGCAGCTGGATTTTAGCCAAACTCAACCACTGAGCTTCAGTCAGACTTCCGCAAGAGTCGAACTCTCTCCGCGTTGTTCCAGTCAAGCATCTGCGGGAGAGCGGAACTCCATCCAAGCTTCCTCTTCGGTCGAATTTCTTCAGGGGCCGGACTTCTCACTGCTAGATGCTTACGAGAGCCGAACTCTCCTCTCAGGCTTTCTCTTCAGAAGTTCCCTTCATTCGACCAGCTCTACGGCCATCACCATCAGTCCGCCGCAAGCGATAGCGACCCGCTATCAGGCGGCGATGGCTGTCACCATCAATCCACCGTAGATGGCACCTTCTCATGAGACTAACTCCGCCGAACCTCGAGCAGCCCACCAGCACGCGGCTGCAGCTGTCACCATCAAGCTCCGCTATAAAAAGGACCCTCCAGATACGCTAATCTCTTTGATAAAAAAACTTCCCTCTTCTTCTTCAAGCTTCGGAAACTCATTCCTGAGCACTCCATTCTTGTTGGCCAAAGCTGACTTGATCGTCGGAGGGTCCTACCGGAGCCACCCCCCATCGGCTCCGGATGGAACTTTATTTTGCAGGTCCCGGCGGCGACCTCATCGGCCTCAACTCCAACGAACTCCAGCGACGATCAGTTTCTACGTCAACATAATATATAAATATATATAATATTATAATAATATTATTATATAATAATATTATATAATATAATATTATATTATTTATTTATAAATATTATTATAACATAACATTATATTCTATAATATTATAATAATAAATTATTATTTTAATAAAAATATATTATAAGAATATTATAATAATATATATTAAACATATAATATATGATATATATTATAAATATAATATCTATAATATAGTAATACTATAATAATAATATAATAATATGTTATATTATAATATTATTATAACATAATATTATATTAGATAATATTATTATATTAATAATAATATATTATAATATATTATAAATATAAATATATATTGAACTATAATATATTATATAATATATATAATATATTTATATTATAAATATAATATATTATTATATATTATATTATAATAATATATTATAATATATATCATAAATATAAATATATATTAGAATATAATATATAATATTATATATTATTTATAATATATATTTATATTTTATATATAAAATATAATTTTTAATAATTAATTTGAAGATATTTTAAAAATTTAATATTACATTATCTGATTGTCATATCAAATATGTCAATCAAATTTTTTTAATAATTTTATTATAATATTATTTATGTGTACCATATACAGTAATCAATATTAATAAAAATTTTGAATAATTTAAATTATTAAATAATTTAGATTATATTATCTGATAATGTATTAAATATAATCTCAGTATAAAACTGCTAAAAACCATCACATCCATAATCTGAAAGCTAGGTTTCAAAAAATATTTATAAATATTAAACTTTTTCTCAAAATAATTTTAGAATTCTTGACGGCCTTACGAAGACCCCGCCAGCTAGCCATCGTTGGTCTGGAAAAGACCAAACGATGCCGAAGATAAGGATTTTTCGAACCCCGCCGCGGCAGTTCTTGAAAAACAGAGGCGGGGGAGAGAATGGCCGCGACGATAGCGGTGGCAACAAAGGTTTTCTCTTCTCTCGGCGTCGGGTCTCGAGGGGGCAATAAATTTCATCGCCGGTTCCATGAATACGAAGTCATGCAGCGGAAATCCCGGCCGAGGATGCGATTCTTTCTCCCTTCCCCTTCTTGCCCTCCCAGAGCACTCCACGACGGCCGCAACGCCCGGGTGGAGGCGGCCGAGACGGAAAAGTCACCGTCCGCGACGCCGGAGGGGGACGACGACTCGTCCTACTCGGTCCTCACTTGTATGACGAGCACGCACAACAATATTGTGGTTGTAGACACTCCCAAATCGAGGTTTCTTCTTCTCGACTCCTCCCGTAAGAATTTCCCTCGTCTTCTTCCTTCTTCCGTTCCTTCTTCGCAAAATTAGGCGTCATAATTTGTTATCTTGTTTTGAAATTGATCGGACAGAAGGTGAATATGTTCATGAATTTCGTGTTCATTGAAGAAATCTCTAGTAGATTGACAAGAAAATGCTTTTATAACCGATTCCAGACAAGTGGTATGTAGGGATAGGTTGGAAGTATTGTAGGGAGGCCAAGAAATGGGTATTCTTGAATATTATGCGCTTCGTTCTGTGCTGTGATGCATACATGTACCTATAGAGCACAGTCTTGACTTGGTTATAAAATTAGTCCAGCACATTTTATGTAGGGGATAGGTTGGAAGTACTGTAGGGAGGCCAAGAAATGGGTATTGTTTCGTTCTGTGTTGTGTTACATCTATATATATGTATATAGAGCACATTCTTGAATTGGCTATAAAATCAGTCCAAACTATATATATGTATATATTCCCATTAAATTAGATATAGCATGCTTTTGAATTGGTGAGAGCAGAGCAATGGATGAATTTTAAACCACGGAATAGAAGAAAAGGAATTTAAGACTATCTATTATAGAATTTCAGATGGTGTTGTTTTTAGAATATGTTGCAAGGCATGTTGATAACACCTTAATTAAAGTACATCAATTCCCATATATGTCCTGTTGATGATCAAAATTATGTGCTATGTCTATATTGCCGTGGTTGATCTAATAGGCTTAACTGTTAAGGGTGTTAATGAGATAATAAGAAAAATTATGCGGACATAGAGGGTTTAGGACTTGGTGTTGATGAGACTAAATTGTGTTTCTTGACTTCCAAAATTGGTAAGTTGGTGAGGCAAAACCAATAGAAAGAAAGTAAATCAAATATAAACACTACAAGAGTAGCAAGCTGTCCGATAAGTAAACAGTGATGCATTATGCAAATAAGGGTTGGCACATAAACATGAATGCGGACACACACACGCGCACGCACGCACGCACATTCATGATAAAGTTGGAATTCCAGAGTTTTGGCTTCAAATGCTTCTCATAAAAATTTCTAAATTCCTACAAACCAAAAGTCATGTTTTAGAGGTCTCTTACCCATGCATCAAGCGAGTGGAAAATAGATGGTAGTAACATATCTAGTTAGTTAAAAATACTGTCATGATATAATTTAAAATTCAATCTAATGATATTGATTTAGGCATCTTGTGATCCACAAAACCAAAACAACTGATTTAGATACTTCAAAGCTATAAATCAAATTAAAGAAAGGTGTTGTACCATAAAATTTGGCAGTTTTGTATTCACTTAATGCATGGGTAAGAAACCTCCTGGGAACATTGTATTTGGTTTGTGCATCATGATTAACAATGTGAGTTTTCATCTTGAGAGGTCATTTATTTTTTGGAGTTGCACTTTATTGGATTATTTATACCTTTGAGATGTACAAAGGTCCTAGACTCTTTCCAATGTTAGGCATGTTTTGGAGGCATGCTCCTTGGTTGCATGAGTATAAATTGCGACTATTAAGGTAGATATTTCTACCTTCCAATTGGTTCATTTTGCTTAAATTTGCCATGGCCATGGATGTAGCAACAATTTTTAGATGTTTGATGCCACACTGACAGCTGATAGTCAAATCTATTCAGTACCTCTGTAAACCCCTCTAAATTCTGCTTCACAGCCAAGCCATAGTTGATGGGAAAGGGCTTGAGAGGTATAATGATGCTGATACATCATCTTATATTGCATTAAAGGTCAACAATGCATGAGTGAAATATAAGTAAGATGCTATTTGGGATTCGCCATGAGAAGGAATATTGGGCCATATTATAGTCAATGGATGCAACAAGAAGATTCATAACTGAGAAAGCTCTGCGCACAAGGTTTTAAGTCGGTTAGAAGTGGCTGACTTTAAATAAGCACACATAAATTTCCAAAGTGTTCTTGTCCTAACTCAACTGAACACATAGATGTCAAATGCACAAAATTTAAGGATAATCCTAATTCATAGAATGCCAATATGGTAATAACAAGCCAATTCCAGCAAAATGGCATGCTTCCTATTATCTTGGATGTGGATTATATAAAATTCTACTTTTTGACATACAGAGTTAACTAATCTTTTCATGGAGCAGAAATGAACAATTGGAGAGCTAAATGATACCGCTATGGGCTAAAATTGCAGGTCTTGAAGTGGATCTCGCTAACTAGTAGATACCTGAGCTTAAGAAGTGATTTGTACAGAAATATGGATTCGAGTCTAGATAAAGGTTGAGAGCATCACATACTTGGAAGGAAAAACATGATAAAATTAATGGCAAAGAGGCTGTGAAAGTTTCTATCGTGGTGCAATACAGATGAAACATCAACTAATAAAAAGCAATGAAAGATACTCGATTGAGTGACTAAACTCAATGAGGACAATCCGATGCTGACCATGATCATCAAACCTTCTTCTAACTATTATGGGTTGCTTTTGATAATCTTTCATCCTTATTCTATGAGGAGAGTCCTTTTGGTTTTCTTGTTATCCTTGACAAATTCTTTTTCGCTTGTATAAAGGTTACTTTACGTAGTCTCCTCCTTTTCCTTCCCTAGTTGATACAGAGTAATACAATTTGCCTTATTGGGGATCTTGCAGATTTTTACTAGCAATGGTCAGCCAATGTCCTAGTGCTCCTTTGATGTGCTTGCTTGAAACTCAACATATTCTAATTCCATCCATCTCATATTCTAACCTCTGCTCCATTCAGCTTGTTTGCTCGGCCTGCTTTATTTGTTTAACATTTTGAACCATTAAGGCATGCATGCCACATAAGGCACTAAAAGAATCTCCCCAATGAATCCACTAACTCTATTTCTGTTCTGTATGACTTCATCCATCCATACATTATACAAATAATCTTTTGGTGGATGCTAAGCCCAATAGGCATATCAAACTAACATTGTTAGCATAGTTGGCATAAATTAGTGAAATGCATGTGTTCAAACTTATATCTTCTGCCATCCTTCTTGTTGTCAATCTTTTGTTGCTTAAACCCTGATATAAAATTAGGACACTGACATTGTGATTTTGTTCTAAATTAAATTTAACATTCTTTTTCTATACAGATAATATCCATAGCATGCTTAACAAGGATCAAATATGGACTGGTTCATATTGGGTATGAAACTGCTCACCGGTCAATCCTTTTTTTATTTTACATAATCATCCGAACTGAGGTTACAATTATTCTTTTCATGTATGACAGCTTATGCCAAGGGCAAGGCTGTTTGATATTGTGAAAATGTAACTGTTGGACCTATGCTTTAATTTTGTACATCTTTTGTGGCGTTACCAGATACAACTCTGCAAAGACTTGCCTCGAATTTGTCCAACCAACTAATTACATTCTTTACTCTTTACTTTCTGGGGCCTCATTGATTGTTTGTACTTTGTACATTTTTTTTTTTGTTCTTGCTACATTATTTTTTTTCCTTTTTGATTTAAAATCATGGACTAAGTCAAAATCTTTAATATTGTTAAAATTTTTAAACCTTTTTTTTTTTTTGTAAATGCTTTTGTTTTGCTTGAAACTTTTTCCTTTTTTTGGTAAATGCTTTTGCTTTTCTTTTCCCCTTTTTTTTGGGAGATCAGATATTTCAATCTTTGACTTTGAACCTACTTTATTGGTCAATTTGATCCTTTGCTAGCTTGAAATGCTGAACAAAACATTTTTTCTTTTTCCCCCTCTTTTTTGGTTTGAAGTTATTGTTGATTCTTAGAAACCTAGAAAGTTCCATCCATTTCTAAAAGGGGCATGTTGTTATCTATTGTACTAATAACCAAAACTCTGAAATTTATGTGTTTTTGTTTCCATGTCTCCATCCTACCAAGACTACTTCCATGCTAGCCAAATATATCCCCCCAAAATTCAGTTCTCTAAGAGAGAAACAAGATATGTTCAGCTCACAAAACTGGGAGCATGTATATCAAGTACATGAATAACAGAAAAAAAATAATTGTACAGTTCAAACGTTCCATCCATGCTACCTCTAATGTGCATATTGCATCTTGAGAAAACCATGAGATAATTACATGCATAGCACGAGTAAGGATCTAGTATAATAAATTTAAAATGTGATATAACTATAAGATGTTAGTTCTCAATCTCATTTTTGACCAGTTGGTTGTTGTAGATAAATTTGGCATGGGGTGTGAAGCAATTTGCTTAGCTTTGCATGACTGCTCTTGGTATTCCCAAAATTGCTTAAGGGTCTCTTACAATACACACCTCAGACATTATAGTTGTGTTTATCGATGCATGCTGTTGGGCTGTTTTATAAAATACTTTGACAATATGCTTTCTTTTCTATGCTTTTAACCCAAACTTTTATTTGACTGTAAATGTTATAATGTACATATTGAGTTTTCTTCCTCCATATTTCATGGCTTTCTTCTGGCAAATCATATTAATTATCACCTGGCCCATTACCATAA
Organism: Cocos nucifera; assembly: GCA_006176705.1. Lineage (NCBI taxonomy): Eukaryota > Viridiplantae > Streptophyta > Magnoliopsida > Arecales > Arecaceae > Cocos > Cocos nucifera. Next base: position 840,109 of record QRFJ01000197.1, on the reverse strand, counting down.
TTTTTGTCAAATTAACAGTTTATTCCCTTTGATCTCAATTTGCTCGATGTCTTTTGCAGGATGAGTTTGCAAGTCTTCCTGCTATTGTTCCACAAGGTCCTATAGCGATCCTAGGTTTGGTAATTCACTCTAAAATCTAAATATTAAAAATAATTCTGCTTTGACCCTCATGTCTCTAAATAGACATTTTAGAAGGATCTATATATTAAACCTACATTTTAAGATGCAACTTTTCCAGGGAGGTGGCACAGCGGCACACTTGTTGCTTAAGTTATGGCCTTCATTGCATCTTGAAGGTTGGGAGATTGATGAGATAGTAAGGGACATTGCCAACTTCTGTTAAGTTAAATTTTATATGATACCTGTTTATATTCTGCTTTGATTCCTTTTAAGTTATTATCAACCCAATAAAAGATTCTTATCATTTTTTTTGTTCTCCTGGATTGGATGATCCTTCTTCTTCAGCATCTTATTTTTGTTTCCATAATATTAGGAATTTTTTGTATTTGCCAGATCAGGAACCTGAGGCACCTTTGTGCCAAGTAATGAAAGGAATCACAGTTTCAATTTTGTAAATATAGGACAACCCGTTATCAAGCTTATGAAATGTAAATCTTTGGAATCAAGGGAAATTTTTGCCACAAAAAAAGAGTATTAGTTTTTTTATCAAGTTCTTATTGTTGTACTGAACAACAGATGTAAATTCATTATTTTGAAATGCAAAGCAATGCTACTAGTTTATTCAATCTAATGTAAGAACTATCAAAAGTGGTTTCTTATCTCAAAAAGGGCTTAGAATCTGAAGAAAATACAATATATGTGAACCAAGACCAGTCTTCCTAATGTATGAAGGTAATATTAGTAGGGTTGAAGAATTCTGTCATCATATTGCAAATGAGAAATTACATAACACATGATGAAACAATGTCCCATGCTTCATGTTATCATAACTTCCTTTTCTTTGATATCATCTTTAATTTATTACTTGCCTACCCCACCTTTCCACTTTTTCTCCTGAAATTATTTTGTCTTCTTTCCCTTCTGAAGTCCCATTGCATGATTTCTCCCTTTCTGAAGGATGCTCATCCTTTAAAATAGAAACTTCAGCCTATCCAGCTAATATATTTTAGATATAGTTTGGCAAATCATACCTAGTCCATGATGATTGCTTATCTTGTCCTTAGGGCATGCAGCTAATCTTTTGCCCTCTTTTTTCCAGTTTAAAACTTGATTCCATCATACCCACTTTTCTTTAGTATCTATTCAGCAAATTCTTTTCTTTTCTTTTTTTTTTTGGCATGACTTTTTTGTGTAGTTGCATTTGTATGTATGCCCCATGTAAAATCATGTAATAGATATGAGTATTATACATAAAGGACCAAGGCTTCTTTTAATTGCATATCTTGCATGCATACTTCTGTACGGTTCTTACAACAGCAAGTTATCTACTCAAAAATGGCCGATGCCAAAATGGCAAGGACTTCTTTTACATTACGTCAAACCAAGATTTTATGTCCCCATGGGACGTGGGACGTTCCATCCATCCCCTCTTGTTCTTATGAGAAAATGGGATTGGGATGGATTCGGGACTCTAAAACCCATCCACATAGGATTGAAGACAAAAGATGAAAGAAGGAAAGGAAGGAAAGATGAAGAAAAGAAAAAAAGTGAAAGGAAAAAGAAGAAAAATGAAAAAAAGAAAAAGGAAGAGAGAAGAAAAAAGAAAAAAGAAAAGGAAAGAAAGGAAGGTAGAAGAAAAGAAAGAAAAGAAGGAAAGAAAGAAATAAAAAGAAAAAAAAGAAAGAAAGAAAAGAAAGAAGAAAGGGAGAGAGATGTAGGATATCTACTTGGATACATGATTGGGACTGCTATCAGGATAGAATGAGATAGTGGGGCATTCCATTTTCATGGAGAAACTGGGACACCTAAACCTTTCATCAAACTATCTTAGGTACTCCCTAGTTCTGTTGGCAAGCATGTCATTTTCTGATTCAAGTATATCATTGTTTAAAAGCCTCTGTATTTCCTTTCATTCTTTGAACTTCTTCATTTCATCTCTCTATATTTGCAGCAACTCTTCAAGATTATCTGGTCATTATCCAAAGCACTCCCAAAATCTTCACCTCTTACATTTTTGCATAGAAGTTTACTTATTTGGAAAGAACTTTTCTCTAATTTTTGGCAGCTGATCGACATGGCAAGGGAATATTTTGGTCTATCTGAACTAGAGAAGTCAACACAAGCTGGTGGTTCACTTTCTGTTCACCTTGGTGATGCACTTTCTGAATCTGCTACAGTTGAAGGAGGGTTTGCAGGTAAATCTTCTAATGCTTCTTAAACAATGCATATTATTAAGCTTTCGTGTTTCCTGAATTTCTTCTGGCATAGGGTGATAATTCCTTTTAGCGGGTCAATTTGGCTAAATGTTCTGACATTAATGTTGCAAATACCCTTGACAATTAGCTGGACTAGGGATCAAATGGTAGATCTCACCATCTTGTGCTTGCATGGAGAAGAATCATGCTAAATAATTAGTTTCTTTAATATTTAATTTCTATTTGTAAATGCAAATTAAAATAAAGCATATGACTTTGGTAAGTTACTCACCCTCAAAATCATATATTTCTTTTGTTGCAAGACAGGCATTATCGTGGATTTATTTTGTGATGGAAAGATTTTACCACAATTAAAAGAGGTTTGTAGCTTGTTCCTTTTTCTAACCTTTCATTGTGATAAGCAGTATATTTTCTGAACAAGTTTATTTGGTTTAGCGTTTAGTTTTATGTTTACTTTTTGATGAAATGTATATTAGTTATGTTGCCTCCTGCCAGGTTTCTAGATGTTGAAAAATCTCAGTAAATTTAATGCTGATATACCTTCAAGGGAGACTTCTGATCCTCCATGCATTTTGTGTTCTAAATAAATTAATAAACAACCCTTCTGAGGCATGATAAAGAAGAAATGATGAATGAAACAGTAAACTGATAATATATTTAAGGAGATAAAGAGACGAAACAAGAAGAGTAATCAGATTTTAGGAGGGAAAGGAAAAGATAGGAAGAGAGAAGGAGATGCAATCTCTAGATTGATAAGCCGTTATCCCATTATTTTTTTAAGGGCCTGTTGTTACAGCATAAAGGCCATAAGACAAAAGCCTATATGAGAAGGCTCAACTGCTTAATCTTCTAAACCACTTAATCTTCTACTAGAAGGCTTCCAGATGAAAGAAGATAAAGAGATGAAAGAAGAAGAACAATCAGACTGTAGAAGGGAATGGAACAGATGGGAAGAGAAAAAAAGGAGGTGCATGCAGTAGATAAACAAGCCATTGTCCATAATTTTTTAAAGGGCCTATGGTTACAGCATAAATGCCAAAAGATTAAAAACCTCTTCTAGAAGGCTCAACTGCTTAATCTTCTAAACCATCCCAGAGGCAAGCTGTCCTACCTTTCAGGCACATTGCCCACATCTGAAGATTTGGCTTCTGGAGGCCCACAACCTTTACTTGCAATACTGTTGGGAGATTCATCCTTCTATTTGAGACTGAAGAACTGTGCTTTCTCTCTGTGTCCAGTGGGAATTATAATCAGAATTCCTCCAGTGAGTCTGAATGAGAAGGTTCTCCTTTACATTTGCCTGAAGATGAGGAATGTGAAGAACTAGAGATGGAAAAGCCGAGCAGTTCCCAAAGCTGCACCTCCTGGGATCCTTAAAGCAGCATGGCCCAGGATGAACCAACTCTTCTCCCCAACATATTCCTGATATCCTAGAAGCCTGCTTTTGAACCAAATGCTTGACAGGATACACAATCAACAGTTTGTCATTAGATAGTGCTTTCAAAGCTGCATCGATGGCAGGAACACGCAGTTTAGGCCAAGCTGCATAGAAGCATCAATGGTAGACTCCTGACACAAAAGAATTATAGTTGGGTAGAAATTCATGTAGGTTCTCAAATGTCTCGCCTGATAGGATATAAATTTTTTTGCAGTTGACCTTGGAAGAAAACTCAATCAAGCGCTCCTCAAGACCTTTGTGAAAAATATTAGCTGATCTCTCTCTCTCTCTCTCCATAACTGTTTCACTGGATGCTAAGAGTGACATTTTCCTTAACTGTTTCACTGGATGCTAAGAGTGACATTTTCCTTTCTACCTTCACATGAGTAAAGGGGCAGTTAACTTATGTTATCTGGACACTGTTTTCAGAATTCCATTGTGCTGACACTTCTAGACTACTCGTTAAAGCATGTGCGTTGCATTGGATGCTCATTTTGTTGCTGGTTAATAACACAATAACCAATTCATTTTATATTTAGTAACTTTTAATTTAATCATATACTTTGGAATAGCAAATTCTGTTATTCCCCTAAAGTATGGCTTCTGCTTCAGGACTGCAATATTGTTCACAAAATTCCTTTGGATGAATCTCTTGGTTTCCCAAAATCTGAGAAGAATTTGTAAAAGAGCATGTCATTTCTGCATTTTAAAAGTCTTAAACATATCAACTTGGTGACTGTTACAAAGCCCTTTCTATGTCCAGCCACTTGGTAATAATCTGTTTGATTGTCCATCTGAGTACAGTTGCACCCAAGTAACTTTTAAATCTTGCTCGTGTCCTCATGGTTTTAGCCTCACATTTCCTTTGCATTTTGAGAATGTCATAAAGTTTGTAATGATTGTCCAGCTCTATTTTAGATTCTCTTAGCTATGATTTGATTGAGTTCAATGCGCCCACAAAATTGGAAATAGGATGAGTAAACTTCTTACAATCCTTCTGGGACATTTGGGCATCTCTCAGTGTACGTTAGTGCCGCATAAATTCTGTCCTTTCAACTCAAACAAGCAAGCATAATGCTCTATCATTAGCAAAATTCCGGAACCCCTCTCAGTTCTTATAAACAGCCTTCTGCCTTACATTGGGAGCCTAGCATGACTTCAATTCCATAGAATGGTGAAGCTATTCTTATAAAGCGCAATGCCTGCTACAACGCCTTGATCAAACAATCCTTATGAATTCTTTGCAACCCCATTTACGCATATGTTGTTTGCTATATTCAATGATGTTAACTCTCAATCAAGCTTTTTTGCTTTTTCCCAGAACTCGCATTCTTTTTACCACCATTTGCAAACACATAGTGGCATACATGATGTGGTATCTGGTTCCAAAGAACCAGCAAAACAAACTACTCTGTTGTTGAAACAAAAGAAATGTCCACCAAAACCTAGTTATTTCGAGAATTTCTATCTGGTTGGTGGATACAAATTGTGATTACTTATGGTCAAGTTGCATCATATATGGGTCAACTTGAAAATAAGGAAAACTCTTAATCCAAAGCCTACTTAGTTGTATAAGAGAACTTCCAGGTGATCCTTACTAATTTGGGTGGTGTTGATGATCTGATTGGTATATATGGAAATTACCTGGTATTGGCATTAGTTTCATAGCCAAAACATTGGTTATTAAGTGATTGAACTGAAAGTTAACTCTTTGCAACCATATAAACAACTTAGGGGCTCACTTCACTCTGAATAAGTATACCAATTGGTGATTTTTAAACACGCATATTGTTGAGGCATTTCTATGATTCTCTCGAATAGCATGGCATGTAAAGTGCAGTCCATGTAAAGCTGAATCAGCTGAAAACAGAGTTTTTAGGTTGCTAGAGAGAGCAGAACAGTAGGCATGGATAGACAGTGCATTTTAGCAAGGAGGGGATGCTTAGGGAGGAATATTGCTAGAGTAACTGTCGCAAATAGCAAACGAGTTGGAGCAACTGCAGGGCTGCTGCTGCTGATGTTGCAGGTGGCAAGAGGTGGTGTGTTGGAGTAGCTAATCATGAGCTTTGCTATTGATGGCGAGTTGGTTGCAGAGGCAAGGGGAATTAATGGAGAGGTGGTAGTGTAGGTGCTGATCTAGGAGAGACAGCAGTGGGTGATGCAGGCATGGATGTGAGCACTGGGGAAGGTTAAGGCTTGGTGAATGTGGTTCAGTTTGGAGAGAATGGAGGAGATGTGGTGCAGGTGGTGAGCACAGAGCTGTATTTGGGGACGAGCCATGTAATGACCAAACTATACACTGGGATAGTGGACCTACGGCTACACAAAGGTTAGGTTAGGGATGGATTAGAGAATGCAAGCAGCAGGAGTGGGAGATGATGGTGGCTTGCTTAACTTCTTGAGAGAAACATTCATTTGGAAAAAAAATGTACATTGGTATTCTTTCCAAAATACTTAAAACATGGTGGAATAAAGTGCAGGATACAAGAAAGTGGCAGGCCTTTTGCTAATGTATAATAGTAAATAAGACACAAATGGCATATTTTTGGGTACTGTGACAATAGGGCATCTTTGTTATATAACCAAGAGTATTGACACATGAAAGATGGTTCTAGAGAAATGTCACGGGACACTCTAATGCAAATGCTGGGATCTTCACTTCTAAACCATTAAATGCACCGAAAAAGACTAATTACTAGTATCTGTTTCCACACTCCTTAGTTGCAGCATTTAATGTCAATGCCTTCTAATTTCTCCAAAACATTTGTTAGGGTCTTGTATGGCTCCTAGAGGTTAAATGAGCAGATGTAATTTCTATTTTTTATGGTACTCCTGCCATTATATCGTGGATCCTTACATATGAATACTCAATAATGGTATGGCAACAAGATTTGCAAGATATATGGGACATTACCATGTCCTGAAAGTGGTAGCTCAAATTAGTTATATGATTTCAGGCATGACATGGTCTGTTTCTTATTTGTTATAAATTTTTTCTTGTGTTGATTTTTTTTAAAATACTTGTTTCTTAGCATTGTACGTTGCAATTCCTTTCTTCTTTTTCCTGTTTTGGTTATTACTGCTTTTATATTTTGTTACATTTTAGGTCTTTATGTAGCATCAGCTATTTTTGAATGGTATTATGTTATGTGCATGACAGGTTAAAACTTGGTTGGAAATTGAAAGAAAGCTGATGCTGCATGGTCGAATTATGGTGAATTGCGGTGGGGCTCATTCCAAAGTATCTGGTAGTGGAGATAAAACAGCAGAACTGATTTTATCGACTGATTCCTGGGTGCAAAATTCTGCAATTAAGGCACTATGCCAGGCATTTCCAGGAAAGGTATATTACCACCTATCTCTATATCTCAGCTTATAGTATGCATATACATATGTTCCCCATTTACCTCCAAATGATTGCCCAAGGGAGTGACAAACACCTTTTAGGGGTCGGAAGAACAGCAACAATTTCAAGGCAACTTCCATCCAGAATAACTGTAGTACTTTAGTGCTCATTCTGACAATATTACAACTACCACCAAGTATTTTGCTATTATCTGAATTAGTTGATCCTTCTTGGTCTGCATCTTTATTTGATTATTATGTAATTGAGTTCCTTTGTCTGATATTTCTTTTTCAATAAGAAAAATCGGAAGAGCTCATAATGCCTTTGTAGATGCATCTATTTGTGTTTCCATTCTTTCAGGTCGTTTATGAGGAAATATTGATTTATGATATATATATATATAGAATCAGGTCGACTTGATTTAGACTCAGATCCGGTCATGTCAAAATTATATAATGGAGGTCCTATATCAATAATCCAAGTCATTGAATATGATCTATTACCTCAAAACTGCATGCATACAAAAAATTATATAATTTGGAGATCCTTAGCCTATGTATCAAGTAGTCAAAAATTGGACAACCTAAATAAAATTGAATTAGATGTATTTTTTGATCACTTGAATCATAGGTCAGGGATTTTCAAATCATATAATTTTTGGTATGCAAGCAATTTTGAGGTAGTAGATCACATCCAACGGCTTAGATCATCAATGTAGGACCTTTATTATAGAGTTTTGAACTGATCGGATCTGGAACGGCTTAGATCATCGATGTAGGACCCCCATTATAGAGTTTTGAACTAACCGGATCTAAGTCCAAATCCGGTCGACCTTATCCAAGTCTGCCTATATATATATATATATTAGAGGTTCCCATTCTTAACTTCTTCATTTTCATGGATGATAGTTCACATTATCATATTCTATGATTTGCGGTTGTTATATAAATAATTCATGAGAGTTCTCTTGAACATGAAATCACCAAATAATTTATTTTTCTTAGTAACAAAATTATTTTTAATGGGCTTATTAATTGCTTGCAGAATTGTTGATCGACAGCTTTCTGTGCCATAATTGCGCAAATATGCAAATTTTGGCAATATTTTTAGAAGCTAATTACCACCAATTATCCTAATTTGGTTCGAGATGATTTGGAATGTTATAATATGTACATATCTTGGAGACTTAAGGGAAAATTTTGCAGAACAACAGTAAGGCCTTTTCATGTTATATGGTTTGGAATGCTGGGCAATAAAAAAAAATAATATGAAAACTAACTGAATATGGCAGAAATGAGAATGTTAAGTGGATGGATGGTAAACCTAGAAAAGGTAAAATAAAAATTGAATATATTAGCAGAGCTGTAGAAGTTGCACAAATTAAGGACAAATTAAAAAAAAATTTTTGATTGAAATAGTATGGACGTATATAACAAAAATCTGAGGAGGCTCCAGGAAGGAGATACTTTGTTTTTTGTTGAAGGTTTAAGAAAAGGAGGGAAAGATCTAACTTCTAAGATAACATGAATGGAGGTTTGTGAGGAGGGATATGGAGAAATTTGGAATAACCTCAGAAGTGGTCTAAAATAGGAATACTTCATAACTGAGGATCTGTAGTGCAAAACCCGAATAGCTGGGACGAGGCTATATATATGGTTATGGTTATGGTAAAGTTAAATTTAAGATGGACCTTCAAATCATCATAAAGAAAAGAAATGGGTAGTAGTAGTTAGAATATAAATAGAGGCTATTCAAGATGGTCTGGTACATGTCTAAAATCAAGAGGCAGGGTATAAACCTGTACTTTTATGTATCAGCCCATACAGATGTTTAATGAAGTGATAAACATGGATAATGATACATTTTATACAGTCATGCACCATTTTACTATACTGATAATTTGTTGGTATAACAAGTATCATAGATACAAAAGGTACACATTGGCGCTTTAATTCATTCCTCTATTCGACTTAAATGTCATGTGGAATAGATTTTGTTGCTTGCACTATAATATATTGATGTCTAGTTCTCATTAGTAATTAGAAATGGAGAAAGTTACTGGCAATCCTGATGTGTGAATACTTTGTTATAGAAACATGTGGCTATGTGGCTGCATTGCTTTGAGCCACCTGTAAGGATCCATATAAGAAAATTAGATGATATAATCTGTCTTTTTCATGCTTGAAGGGCTAAAAAAAGGATTGCTTGAACAGCTGACTAGTTCACTAATTCACGTTGCATGGAATCCTCATAGGAACACAATGTATGGCACAATGTCTCACTTTATAAATGCTGGAACAGAAATTGTAGGCAGTATTTTTAACAGAAATCCAAAAATGGGGATAAGTTGTGTTCAAAATGATTTTACAAGATCAATGAAAGATAAATTGCCCTAGTAAACAAATGGGTATCCTCCTTAATAGTTACACATGAAGAATTAGAGGGACAAACGGTCAAATGATAGTGTATATAATTTTGTTTTAGCTATTTAGAAAGTGCAGAAGAGAATGGCAAAGTATATTCTTGAATCCCTTAAACAAAGTAATATGCTTGTTAACCAGGTATGCGAACTGTTGAAATATGTGGATAAAGTAAAATCACTATGATTTAGCTTTCATATGATTAGAATTCAGTAAATTGATGATTCAAATGTTGGAACAAAAATCATGAAATTTAAGGAGGATCGCTTCAATTTGATCCGATGTTTGGTGTAGCTTAGTGTTAGACTGGTCTAATCCTTGGTGTCTTGAATGATTACAACGCAGCACCACCTTCCTAATCCCTCTTGATATTTGGCACAAAAGAATGAGCCAGTCAATCTGGTCAGATTTCAGATCTATGTCTATGTCCATTCTGCATGAACACATCATAACCTTGTCATATGTATATAGATAGGGGTTATGTAAGCCCTCAAATGAATCGAACAGTTTGTCCTTACAAAGCACCAGACATGTAGCTTTAAGGTACTTACTTTGTACAGGAGTCCTAATGTTGGAAAATAGTAAATTTAGAACCTTGGAACCAAAAGGACTGATGTTATCAAACTGGTCCCTTAGTCTTACAATTTACTACCTGTCACAACAACCAATCAAATCATTGGCATATCCATCCACCAACTCCATCTACCGCTAATTTCCTTTTTACAATTAGTATTTTTTTAAATTTTTTTTCCCATCTTTTCACTCTAAGTTTCATGTTCTTCTCCTTGTTTTTGACTGCAACAAAACTAGAGTTAGATAAATTATCTTGTGGAGAAAGCTGGATATGAAGCTGTGGCTTGTAAACTAACTGTACATGTTGATTCTTGCTTCTATAATCATCTCTTCTGATCGTGTTTGTGCATTTATTATTCACATGCAAGGCACTTCTGATCTACTTGTTTTTTGTTACAGTTAAGCTGGAAGAGAATGGCAGAAAAAGATAGTGATAATTATCTTGCTCTCACAGGCCCACTACCAGACCTGGATGCTTGGTCAGCTGCCCTGCCTAGCCAATTGAGCTTGAATGTTAAACAATGGAGACCTTGTGAACTTGCTTGCTGACAATTTTCCTGAATAAATGGTCCCATTCTCGGCTCGACAATCTTCTTCATGTCACAGTTATGCTATTTCCTAGATCTTTCTTTAGTGAACTGAAGCCATCTAGCGATGTTCAGAACACATCTGGACTTCAATGAGCAGACTGCAAACCAGATTCATTTTGCTTTCTCCATGCAGATTTTCATATTGGCTGATATAAACCGATTTATCCTGAGATATCAGCTGACATGATACCAATATCCTCAGCTGAGAATTTCTTTTATTTCTTTTGTTACTTTAAATTGTATATTTTAATTGATAAAATAATCAAAATTAGTGTGTAAAAAACATCGATGAAACTCAGATTATTATATTGGCCAGGATTCTGATATCCCGGTTCTGATATATGGGCCAAGGTTTTGCAACATGACTTGCTTTCAGATTTTTCCTTCCACCTTGGTAAGGTAAACTGAGATATCAGTTCATCTCAGTATAATCACTCGTCAGATTCAGAATTACTTTGTCCCTTCTTCTAAAACGTTGCCTTACGGGGGAAATTTTACTTTCTTAGCCAAAGAATAAAGATATTTCCGATCTTACTGTGCTTTTTCGCATATCTACTAATACTCAAAAATCCAAATCATCTGGACATATGGAGTATTGCTTATCAAGGTGCTAGAGTCTCCCTGATTTATTACCACATAATTTACATAATTTTTGTCTTCCCGTATGTTAGAAAAAGTGCAACCAACAAGATTCTTTTTATAATGTATGGAGTGAAAGAGACTGCTGGACCAGAAATCTTCTTCTTTCGGTATGATCTGAAATATTCTTCAGTAGAAATAATTTACCAACAGAATGTATGAAATTGACATTATGACTAGTGTTCTGTGGTAACTTCAGTGTGTTTTTTGTTATCACATTATAACTTTGCTTTAATGAATCTATTATTGTGCAAGTTTGCTGATTTTCAGTGAATTCTTTCATTGTATCAAATTTAACTTGAAACTGGTATGTCAGAAGAGTAACTGCTTCCTACTATGTGGGAGCACCAGACCTACGGTCCCTACCAACTAGATAGTGGATGTTCAAAGAGGCAAGAACCAAAATCCCTCAGACCATCTGCTTATTTAATAGAGTGTCACTAGAGTCTTTCAATCAATTTCCATGATGTTTCTTGCATTTTGCTAGAAGTTGAGTATTTTTCTTTGTAGTGTCAATGGTGGCAAACTCTTGGTAATATGATAGACTTGCTGACACAGCATAGCAGGTATGCTTTACTATATACTCTTAAGATATTTGTTAGGGCATTTGTTAAGCACATTGTATGATCAGATCTGCCCCAGTCACCAGTTGATATCATTCAGTGCAAGTCTACAGGTTGTTGCTATTATTTGGATAGTTCTTGAAAAATTAGTGATAATGTACAGTTCCTTTGCAATATTCTTTGCTATTACTTTCTACCTATTTTTGTTTGACCAAATCATTTTTAAATATATTTTATCAAAAATTTCGTACATTATGATAATTATTTCTTGGGATAACCGAGGTTATAAATTTAAAATTGTTATAAGTAAATGTTAGGATTTGTTGATAATAGTTCATATAATATAATAAGTTCACATAATGCAGTGTTGCTAGAGCTATAGTTTGTTATCTTGATCCTTTGAATACAAGTTGAGTATTCCCTTAGTAGCGTCAACGATGGTAAACTCTCGGCAATGTTATCGACTTACCAACACGGCTATAGGGGTATGTTTTACTATATACTCTAAGATATTTGTTATTCCCTGGTTATCCATTAGTTGATATCATTCCCTGCAACGCTACCAGCTGTCACTGTAACTTCGAAGCAGCAGTTCTTTAAAAATTGACGATAATGTACAATTTTTCTTTCATTTTCAATGCTATTCGCTATTTTTGTTTGCATAATTTTGTTAGTAAATCATTTTTAAATATATCGTACCAAAAAATTGGTACACTGTAATTATTATTTAATAGGATATTGGAGGGAACGAAGTTATAAATGTAAAATATATTACAAGTAATTGCTAGGATATGTCCATGATAGTTATTATAATATAAATAATCTTTTTATTTGTTTTCCGACCTCTCCTTATATTTGCCTAAAAGTTGTTCATCTTCTTTAAGCGGAACTAGAGACATCTCTAACTATTTTCAGATAGAGAAGGTCCAAGGGAAAAAAATGGTTCACCGTGCTGGGTCATTGATCTTCTTGGCCAGCGGACACCCCTCTTTGATGTGCTCTAGCCATCTTGTCCTGGTTTGGAGCCGGTTTCGACTGGCGGTGGAAATCAGACATAGTAAAACTGTTGGAAATCAGTATTAATTTACAGACATGGTAAACTGTTAGAAATATTATTGATTTACTAGCACGGCTTTGGAGGCATGCTTCACTATGTAGTCTACATATTTGTGGGTGCATTTTGGAAAGCAGATAATAAGATGCGGCTTGCCCTGGTCACCTAACATAATTCACTGCAAGTTTACAATTAGTTATTGTTATTTAAGTTTCAAAAATAAACTTCTTACAAAATTAACAACTATGTATAAAATACCATCACGTCACGAATCCTTCGCACGCATGCACACACGCCCCCCCCCCCCTACACACACAAAAGAAGAAGAGAAGAAGAAGAAGAAATGAAGAAAAGAAAGATTACCACGTTGTTATCAATGCTTAAGAGTGCACATCATTGCATCATTTTTTTTCAGGTGCTCAATTATAATCGACAATCCAAAATGTACCAGCCAGATAGAAAACTGAGCTTTAGCATCCCTCATGAAGCTGGTATAACTGTGACGTACTATTGCTTGTCTATTTTTCCAGAAAAGGACTTCCTAACAAAAACTAAGCATCCATCTGTTGTTGGTTCTCTCTTAAATTTTTCCTGAGTGTCATGTATCACCGATGGTGACGATTAAAATCAGAGGGCTTGGATCTATTTCTGCTTGGTGGAAATAAGATGTATCTCTTAGGGTGCATCAGAACTATTCAGCTACAATTATCATATGATGGCAAGCTCAAGATAAGAGGAGGAAAATTCATTTTTCTTATAACTAATTATGATCATGCTCTTTGTTAAACAGCATGGAAATACTTAGGAAGTTGCACCAATGCATTAACCAACTCCAATTTCACATGCATTCTACTCCTTGGACGTAGTCAATTTAGTAAACCCCACTCTGTTTTCTGGCCGCCAACCTTGGACCCCATTGCAACCACCACCCTGTAAGAAACCTAACTGGAAGTGTTATAAATGTATTAGGTTCCCAACCTACTGTTGAAGCTTCATCCCCCAAGGAAGTTAAAACAGTTTCCGAGATAATTGCTCAGATAGAAAGGAAGCAAAAATATGAGCATGAAGAGAGTTCTGGCATGGTATTGTTTGCTTGCTCTCTGCTTATTGGCATCAGTTTCACAAGCGCAGGACTCAGCTTGTCCGGACCAATTTGTCCCTTGCTTGGAGTATCCAAACTCCAAGGAGACTCCCTCGATCAGCTGCCGCCACCCTTTGAAGTCTCTGATAAAGTCGGAACCTCGATGCCTCTCTGCAGCATGCTGGGTGGCAACCCGGCGACACGGCAGGCTTGGGTAAATATGTCAGAGGCCCAGCTATTACCTGAAAGGTGTGGAGAAAAACTTAACGCTGCCTTCTGCAAAAGCAAGCACCTCAACTCTGATGGGCAGTTGATAAAGAATCCCTTGTGATATGGCCTTTTTGTTTGAGGTCTCATAAACCTCCGAGATGGATTTTTTTTTTTTTTTTTGATAAACAATTCGATGTGCAGGATGGAACAATTTAATTTTCATAGGAAACCAAAAAGAGTACTTACATTGCACAGCTTTCGATGATAAACATGAAGTAAACTTGATGTGCAGGTTTAAGCAAGAAAAAAAACAACGTTCTCAAAGTCGGCTGCGGAGTTTCATGGTGCAAATGCTGTGAATGTGTGGATGTCCTACGGTCATTCATGGCTCAAACCATTTGGGCTTCTCTTGGATAAAAGTCCGAAACAAGTTACTGGTTCGATCCGCTTTAGGGTGAAAGCTGAATACCGCTATTCTTTGAGCTTCCTTTTCCTACGGTTCTCATTCTTGCATTCGTTTTTCCTCGTTTGATTGCATGATATTGTGTGCTTAAAAGCAGTATATGCTGAAATAGTAACACAATTTTGAGCCTGAAACAAATATAGATGGAGACAAAGCATGGATTACAGAGATACGTAGAGGTTACCCCACGTGATGAGGAAGTCCATCTGGAGGAAACTTGATTCGTTGATTAATGTCCTTTTTCCGTAACAAGCATTTGTTGACTAATGTCATAAATGTAATGATATAGACCTAAAAAGACATTGCCAGCCACCAAAGCGACTCTACGAACTTCCTCATTAGGAGGAAACTTGATATGTTGATTAATGTCTTTTTTCCGTAACAAGGATTTGTTGATTAATGTCATAAATGCATTGACATCGGCCTAGAAGGACATTGCCAGCCACCGAAGCAACTCTACGTGCTTCCTCTGTCCTTGTTGTTTGGAAAAATTGCACGATTGCCGCCATAAGGATTTGAATCTGCACCTTCCTAGCACAACCTAGCACAACAGAGTAGACAAGTAACAACTAGGGATGAAAATAGTATGAATATGCTTTCGATCCATTTTCGTATCCAAATTAATTCGAATATTGATAGAAATTTAAGAATTTGACTAATATCCATATCTATATTCATAAAAAAAAATGGATATGAATATGAATAGACAACTATCCAATCCGTATCCGAATCTATATATAATTTTATATAATTTTATATAATATTTATTAATTTTAAAAAAATATATACAATCATATAAATATATTATTAACTTAATTTATCATTTATTTAATAATATCTATAATTCTATAGTCATAAAATTTAATTATCTAAATTATATCCATACTTCTAATATCCGAATTATATCCATATCCGTTTAAAATAAATATGGATATGAATTTTTGTAATCCGAATAATATCTGCATCCATATTTATATTCATCAGATAAAATAAATATGAAAATGGATATGATGGTATTCAATCCGTATCCGATCTGATTTCAGCTCTAGTAACAACAGCCCACCAACACCTATTGGCTAAGAGCCTAAGAACGCTATAGCCTATCAAGGGAGGCATAGAACAGTAAGAGAACCACAAAATCAACCTGAAAGCAAAGCAAATCTAACTGAATTTGACCCTAAACTCAACTTTGGGCTCTGTAACCTGCGGAGCAAAAATTCCGGAGCCTGATTGTCTCGTGAGTCTTATGATCTTCCATTAACTAGATCAACTTATGGTTGAAAACTTTAAAAAGGAGGAGGAAGCTGCTGGTGTTACCTTGTCATGGTGATCATTGATGAAAACAAAGTTTTAAAAGAATTTACTGAATAGTTGCTGAATCATCTGCAGAATTTGCTTTAGCTGAACTCTGCAGGAACTTTATGAGTGAAAACTTGCCAACTTAGCTGGAGAATCCACTGCATCCTCCAAGGAACCTTTTATGGCTCATCCAACTCAGCGTGACCACTTCCATTTTGTCCCTGAACTTTCCACTGTAGATAATGTCAAAATTAGTGGTTGCTATGATAACATCTACCTTAGATTCTTCTTTCAGTTAATCTGACAGAAAACAAGAATAAAATTGATAAAAAGAATCGATCGGAGCTCCATTTTTTCATCAAAAATCAGTGACAAAGAAAATGACTTCAGGAGCTCACCTCAGGGGTCCATGGAGTCCACAATGGAGATTTCATCACAATGGTACTAGAAATACAAATATTATACCATCAATACAGGTGTAAGCATAAACATGAAGATAATTCCATCATAATCAGGAACTTCGATTGTGGCTGCTGCTATCCTTAAAGCTTTTCACTACTGAATCTGAATGGTGTCCGATAACATGGTAGCAAATAACGCTCCCATATAAACCATATAAACCATGAGCACTAGAGATGTTTAGGTATGACTTAGTCTCCAAAAATCTCATATCTGAAGTTTCATCAATCAATTTAGGATGATTAAATCAGGTAAGACTTCCAAAACATTAAGGAGATCGATGGCAACTTCAAGTGAGTACACAGATACCCCAAACAACAAGTGATCTTGTCACACATCTGATAAGGCAATTGCCATTTAACCTCAAACTGTTTCCAACTCTTTGGTTGGAAGGCTCCTGTTCCTGGTTTCTATGGCTGGTTGCACAGATCATAGTCACATTCAAAATCTTTATTCCTTTTATTCAGTAGCATCAGATATGCGGTAATTGCAGCAGAGTAGAATTACCTCACAAACATGAATACAACCTATAAATAATATTCCTGCAGAACCACCATCGTACATATTGTACATCTCATATTACATACCCAAATCAAGCCGGTATCTACCAAGAAAGACTTAAGGTTACAGCTCCTGCAAGATCTAAAACTTATCTTGCATATAAGCAGCAAAGAAAACTGCCAAGGCACCAGCAGAAAGGCCCAATAATAGTCCAGAAGGCACTAATTTTCGAGTAGCAGCCAACCGTATACCTGAAAAACAACCAATGAGTTAAACCTAGTTAAATACCCGGCAACCAAAACACTAAGAAGCCTCCACAACAAGTGGCATTGGTTGCTGATAAAACATAAATGAGGAAAAAGAGCAACAAACCAAATACAGCAGCAAAGAGGAAAGCAGATCCAAATCCGATGGCATCACCTACTGCCTTCGTCTCAGGTGATTGCATGAGATAATATGCCTACATGAACAAACATCACCAAACAACATGAGCATTACTTGCAGCAAGAAAAAAAAATACACTTGCAATATCATGATAAAAGATCACACCAAGGAGACGAAGAAGGATAACTCTGCAGGATGTATGACTAAAATGATTACACTTACAAAAGCCCCTTAATGCACTGCAGAGGCACCAAATGTAAGGCAACAAAAGAATGGAAATTTTTCTCTCACTCATGAAAATCAGCAGTACCATAGGCTAAAAGAAGGGCAATACTAGTAACATCCTGTCAGAAAGAAGAGCATCGCAAGAAGCATCACAAATCAACTGAATATGGGGCTTTGAGTGCAGATGAATAATGTGAATCCCGCAAAGCTGTATTCTACGTTTAAAAAGAGAATATAATATCTGTGGCACTATTCTGAGCATTCCCGATCTTCTACAAACTTGGCTTCTGCAATGCATGAATTAAAAGAATTTATAAGCCCACCCAAGAAAGATGAGGAGAAATTAACTTCTAGTGAAAATGAAAGCATAGCACGCCTTCATCAACCTTAATGATCTAGTGGACTAAGCTGGGGGAGAAAATAGTGAAGCAGCTTTCTAGGAAGGCTTGGGATCAGCTTGTTCTCGCTCCGTTGCGGTTGGTTTGGAGGATGCGAAACTCTAGGGTTCTTCCTATTCTTCCCTTTCTTTTTTCTTTTTTTTTGTGTGTGTGTGAAAAAAAAACCTCTACGCTTGGTGTCATGGGAAGATTTGTTTTCTAGAAGAGTCATGTAGCTATGTCCATTGAGCTAATTAATCTTCTGTAATCGGGCTTTTAGGATACCGAATACTGTTTTCTCATTCCTAATTATTGCTAGGGGAGGGGAGGTTCCCTTCCCCCTCCATTATTCTCAGAAGAACACTGCAGCACAATCAAAGAGGACCTGCTGTTCCCTTTATTCTGAGGTTTAGCGAATTTGTTTGGATCTCAAACAGAATGATCTTTATTTTCCCCCCTTTTAGAATTAACAGCATGAATTTTTAACCAGATCAAGACAGGGAATAACAAGCAGCAATGTTACACAAGTTCCAAACAATTCGAAGAACCAAGGTCAGCTAGTTACCAAATTCTTCAAAAGAAAAGGAAAAGAACAAACGCTGGATTCTAGTTACTTACAACGACCATGAGCGCAGCACCGGATAGTCCTCCAAGAATAGAGCCTTTACTTCTGGATCTCGCATCTGTAAATAAAGAGATGAGTCTTCAATTAATCAATGAAAAAAAAAAAGAAAGAAATTAGGGTTTTAGCTGCAGGGAGTGATTAAAAATTTCTTCATTTTCGTGGAGACTTGAAGGGGGAAGGAGTAAAAGGATTACAAGCAAAGAGGCCTCCACCCAGAAGAAGGGTGCCGTAGGCCGCGCAGGTGGCAGGTGCGACGTCGACGAGAAGCTGAGCGCTGCAGCGGAGAGAGACGGTATTCTTCCAGCAGTCATTCTTCCACTTCCGCTGCAAAATGGGGTGAGGAAATGAAGTGGTGAAGTGGGTTCTTTGGTTTGCGGCGGAAAAAGGGGGAGGGAGGAAGAGGGAGCTACAAGAAAGATAAGCTGCGGTGGAAGTCGACATGGTCGTTCGGTCCACCCCGGACACGGCCATTGTAGATGGGCGATTGGGTTCTTATACCGGCATTACGATGATGACGACGGACCTGGCAAGGCCCTGGCCGGGCCGGGCCGGGCCATTCCTCGTGGCAATTGATGACAGAAATAGAAAATTCTTTCTACACGGCGGACGGTGCAACTCTATGATGATTGATTCATATATAAAATTAAAATATATTATTTAAATATATATATATATATATATATATATTTCAACTTCATACATTAGCCATTCACTATGGTGCTGCACCGTCTGCTGCGGTGCAAAAAATATTTCTCTAAAAAAATTTTATATGCAGTAAAATTGATGCAGCGCATAAGCATGACTAATAAAAGACCTACATATTATACGAGATAGATAATTACGGTCTATAAATATTAAATTTTTTTAAAAATAAATATTTTTTAATTTTTTAAATATTTATTTATTTATTATATATATGATATATTTTTTTATTATTTTATAAAATAATATTTTATTTTATTTTATTTATGTCTCATATCTTCTTATGCATCCCATCGGTACTGCTGCACCTCCTATCATCCCACCACAGTTCTTCTTCTCTCTCGACAAACGTTGATTCCGATCGCACCCCTTCCTCTCTCTCTTTTTTTCATACTTTCTGTGCACCTACCGATGCCGTCCCACTAATGCTCTCTTTCTCTCTCAACAAATATCGATCCCGATTGCACTCCTCGGTGCCCCTGTCGGTACCACCATCTTCGACATCGCCATTGAAAGAAGAGAAAAAAATTTTCTTCTTTTCTTTCTTTTTTTTTTATGAAATAATATTTTATTATTATTTTTTCTTTTTTCTTCCTATTTTCATACCTTCTTCGTGCTTGCCAGTGCTACCCCATCATGGCTCTCCTTCTTTTTCGACAAACGTCGATCCTGATTGCACCTCCGCTCCCTCACTTATTCTCATATCTTCTCCAAACTTTTAGAGGCTATTAAATAGAGAGATTTGACTTTCAAATTGATGAAGTACTATACTCTATTTATAAATAATTTATTAAATTTGATCTGATCTAATCTGATGGATCGATTCATATATCAAAATATATTATTTTTTAAAAATAATAAAAATATTATTTTTATAAAAATAAATTAGTATGTTATTATTTTTAAAATTTAAAAATGATATGCTATCTTTTTAAAATAAAAATAAATTAATATTTTTAAAAATATTATTATTATTTTTATAATATTTTATTTTTTAAATATTTTTTTAAAAAAATATTTTTTTATCTCTTATCCCTTTTCTATTTTTATTTTTAAAATATTATTTTTTTAATTTATAAAATATTATTTTATTATTATTTAAAAATAATATTTAAATTATTATAGATAATAAAATAATAATCCATATGGTATAATTAAAATTATCTGAGATGCTGAGGTGGCAACACCATAATATTCCTTCATAAAGTATTATTATTATATATATAATAGATTAATAATATAATAGATATTTAATATTATTTATTTTTTAATGTTAAATTTTTATTAACAAAAAATATTTTTTCTATGTAGAATAAAGAAAGAATAATATTATAATTTTCTTATGGATTGTATGACTTTCTATGAATATATATGACATACTAAATAATATATATTACTTTCTATATTTTTATATTATTGGGGATAAGCCCCACTCCTGTCGAAGTCCA
This sequence comes from Cocos nucifera, assembly GCA_006176705.1. Taxonomy (NCBI): domain Eukaryota; kingdom Viridiplantae; phylum Streptophyta; class Magnoliopsida; order Arecales; family Arecaceae; genus Cocos; species Cocos nucifera. Next base: position 819,376 of record QRFJ01000197.1, on the reverse strand, counting down.
GTTCGATGCTCAGCTTAACGCAATCGGTAGCCACGGAAGAGCCTCAGCGGTTGAGCTTCTTCGGACTCTCCATGGTCGAGGCCTGAGTCGAACTCCCTCCGAGCTCCCCCTCCGATCGAACTCCTCAGCGGTTGCACCCTGGTCGAGCTCCTCAGCGGTCAAGCTCCTATCGGACTCTCCATGGCCGGGCCTGAATCGAACTCCCTTCGAGCTCCCCCTTCTGGTCGAACTCCTCAGCGGTTGCGCCTTAGTCGAGCTCCTCAGTGGGTCCGAAACTCCCTCCGAGCTCCCCCTCCGATCGAACTCCTCAGCGGTTGCACCTTCCGAGCTCCTCAGCGGTCAAGCTCCTGTCAGGACTCTCCACGGGGGCCAGGGCCGAACTCCCTCCGAGCCCCCCTCCGACCGAACTCTTCAGCGGTTGCCAGCCAGGCGAGAGAGCTCTCTCCGCGAGCAGAGCCTAGGGAGCCGAACTCCCTCCAAGCTTCTTCGGTCGGACTTTCAGGAGCTGGACTCCTCCCAGACATTCCCTTTGGTCGACCGAGCTCCTACCGAACTCCCCAGATCGAGCCTTATCCGCACACCTCCAGCCAGACGCCTATGGGAGCCGAACTCCTTCCAATCTTCCTCTTCAGGAGCCCGAACTCCTCCGAAATGGGCACACGACGAAGCCCTTCAACCCTTCATTCGCCTCGAGTGACTCAGTATCAAGACAGCTGCAGCCATCACCATCAGTCCGCCGCAAGCGATAGCGACCTACTGTCAGGCGGCGATGGCTGTCACCATCAATCCGCTGCACACGGCACCATCCCCTGAGACTGACTCCGTCCGAACCTCGAGCGGCCCGCCAGCATGCGGCTGCAGTTGTCACCATCAAGCTCCGCCTATAAAAAGGACCCTCCAGATATGCTAAGCTCTCTAAGCTCTAAGCTCTCCTCTTCATCTCTAAGCTCCGGAACTCATTCCGAGCACTCCATTCCTGTTGGCCAGAAACTGACTTGACCGTCGGAGGGTCCTGCCGGAGCCACCCCCCACCGGCTTCCGGATGGGACTTCATTTTGCAGGTCCCCGGCGGCGACCTCAGCGGCCTCGACTCCGGCGACCTCCGGCGATCAGTTTCTGCACCAACAGATTGGCGCTAGAAGGAAGGGCCTGAACCTTCGAGGTCCCCTTGTTCTTAAAGGAGTGCTCGGCGACGATTTCTCTCTCCCCTCTCCGGAGATCTCTCTTCTTCCTCTCTAGAGTTCTTTTTCGAAGAGAAAATGCCCCCCAGAAGAGCTTCGACCCGACGATCGATGGCCTCCATGGCCCGATCCCAGGTCCCGATCTGCTCCCTTCCAGCCCTGGCGGCTCCAGGTTCCATCCGTGCTGCGGTGGATGCGGAGCAGTTCAACCTGCTTATCCAGCAGGTTCGTCGCCTCACGGAGGTGCAGGCGGTGCAGGCCATGCACCGGCAGGCCCGGCACCAGCTCAACCGATGTGGGACTTCCCCAGAGCCATGTGGTCCAGTCCAGGAAATGGCCAACTTGGGCTACCCGACCCCCGATCCCCGGAAGAGGAAGGCAAAGGAGGGAGAGCCCTTGCTCGGACCATGGCTCGACTCAGGGGGAAGCTTCGCACCCGTTCTATCAGAAAACCTTGGAGATTGAAGATCATGAAGATCTCTTGGATCAAAGGCTCTTAGATATGAGCCGGCGAATTGAAGAACTTCGTCACACTCCCTCCTCACATGGTAATGACGTTTGTACTGACCCTCCCTTTTTCGCAGAAAATCATGCAGGAGCCGGTCCCGCCGAACTTCAAGCTCCCACAGCTTTGAGAGCTACGATGGGACCACCGATCCGATCGACCACCTTTGGAAGCCTTTCGGATACGACGATGCTGCTCCACGGCGTGCCAGACGCCATATTGTGCCAGGGCTTTCCCCTCTACCCTTAAGGGAGCTGCCAGGAATTGGTACTCGGCGCTCAAGCCGAGTACCATCTTATCGTTTGACCAGATGAGTCAACAGTTCGCAGCCCACTTCATCAGTAGTCGGCGGCCGCGCCGAGGTTCGGATTCCTTGATGGCCATCAGGCAGAAAGGAGGGGGAACCCATCCGGGCTTATGTCATCCCGGTTTAACGCTGCCGCATTGGAAGTCCGGAACCTGGACCAGTCAGTCGCCATGGCCGCCCTCAAGGGCGGCCTTCAGAAGAATGACTTGTTGTTCTCCCTGAAAAAGAAGTATCCCAAGGGAAATTTTGCTGGACATGCTATGCTCGGGCTGAAAGTGATGCCCGGGCAGAGGAGGCCTTCAAGGCCAGGGAAGACAATGAAGCCGAGCGGCAAGCGGCGAATCGAAGGGCCAGCAGGTCCACCGAAGGAAGGAAAGCGGAGTGAAAGCTCGGCGGCACGTTCCCGAACTCCCCCTCGAGCTCGGAGGTGGGGAAGCCCCAAAGGAACGGGCATGCCAAAGGTTCTCCCCAGCATCCGAAGCTCTCCCCGACGAAAGGTTCCACAACTACGCCCCCCTCAACACTCCGAAAGGCCCAAGTGCTGATGGAGAATCAAGGGAACAGACTTCCAAGATCCGGAGAGAATGCGTTCCCGACCCAGCAAACGCAACCCCAACAAGTTTTGCCTTTATCATCGTGACCACGGTCCACGACACTGAAGAGTGCATCCAACTCCAGGACGAGATCGAAGAAGCTCGTCAGGCGAGGTAGACTTGGCCGATTCCTGCGGAGACGACCTGAAGAGCGGGAAGATCGGCTGAGGGCGTTACCTTCGAGTGGAGGAAAGCTAGCAAGAAGATCGGCCGCCTCTTGGTGTCATCGATACCATTTCGGGGGACTTCGACAGGGGGACCGATGAAGGGGCGGAGGACTGCGGAACCCGTGACCTTTACCGAGGCGAACGGTGAGGGGATCCAATTTTCGCATAATGACACGTGGTTGTAATTTCTTTGAACATTACTGACTACGATATATGCCACATTTTGGTGGATAATGGAAGCTCGGCCAACGTATTGTTTTACGATGCTTTCTCAAGAATGTCCCTACCCGATGACCGCTTGGGGCCTATGAATTTCCTGCTGGTGGGATTCACTCTCCCCAAATTCTTTGTGTTTCAAGCTCGCCCCACTCCTCAGAAAAAATGCGGACGTCTTCACTTGGACCCCTATGGACATGCCAGAGGATTGACGTCGAGGTCATGGAACATCGACTGACCGTCGATCCGAGGCATCGGTCGATGATAAAATAAAAGATGCGCCGCCATGCCCCAGAAAGGCAAAAAGCAATTGTCAAAGATGGTTTCACAGGAGGCGGAAATGAAGTTTGGCCACTTTCACGACATCCCCAACGCAAGCGAGGCTGAACTCTCCCTCGAGCTCACCACCAAGGAAGCCCCAATAGATTGGTTCTGCGAAGAAGTCCTCCTCCCAAAAGGTTCCACGACTACGCCTCCCGCAACACTCCTCGAAACTTAAACTCTCACGAAAGTTAAGAACCAGCTACCAAGACCAGAAAGGAGTGCGATCTCCCCCAAACAGGCATGATCGAAGCAAGTACTATCTCTACCATCGCGACCACGGCCACGACACTGAGGAATACATTCAGCTCTGAGATGAAATTGAGGAGCTCGTCAGAAAGGGGCATGGCTGGGTAAATTCCTTTGACGCCAGCCTGAAAGTAGGAGAAGATCGGCCAAGGGCACTGTCCATATCCAAAAATGATAAGGAGGTCGGCTGCCTCATGGCATCATCAACGTTACCCCTGGGAGGAGCTTGGTACTTCGGCGATTCATCATCTCCCAGCGTCAAGGCCAAGAGAAGCTTGCTCCAAATTGAAGAAGGCCAGCATGAGATAGAGGAGGTCATGAAGGCCAGCATGAGGTATAGAGGAGGTCGTCTAGCCCAAGGGCCTTGCTACCCAAGGAAACCTGGAAGGAACAACGCCCCCACGACCCTGAAAATGGGGATGTGCTGCCAGTAACTTTCCCTCGGTGAAATTCTTTCCATTCGATAATATCATTTCTTGGGTGCAAAAACTATATGATGATAGGAAAGAAATGAGCGGAAAGTGGCCCGTTAGGAATAGGAGGAGAACCTCGTCCTAACGCAGGCAAAGTCGAAGGCCTCGTTCACCTTAGATGAGATGAGGAGAGAGGCATGGACGACGGTCCGTATGTGCCCCCACAGCCCATTAGGAACAGGAGGAGAACCTCGTCCTAACGCGAGTAAAATCGAAGGCCTCGTTCACCTTAGACGAGATGAAGGAGACAGACGACGGTCCGAATGTGCCCCCATAGTCCATTAGGAACAGGAGGAGAACCTCCTAACGCGAGCAAAGTCGAAGGCCTCGTTCACCTGGAGGGAGGGACAACTGTTCGAATGTGCCCCCACAGTCCTAATGTGAATAAAATCAAAGCCTCGTTCACCTTAGACGAGATGGGGGGAGATGGATGATGGTCCCGAATGTGCCCCCACAGCCCGTTAGGAACAGGAGGAGGACATTCTAATGCGAGCAAGTCGAAGGCCTCGTTCATCCTAGATAAGACGGAGAGAGAGGCACAGACGACGGTCTGAATGTGCCACCACAGCCCATTAGAAAAAGAAGGAGAACCTCGTCCTAACGCGAGCAAAGTCGAAGGCCTCGTTCACCTTAGACGAGATGGGGGGAGAGGCTCGGACGACGGTCCGTATGTGCCCCCACAGCCGTTAGGAATAGGAGGAGAACCTCGTCCTAACGTGAGCAAAGTTGAAGGCCTCGTTCACCTTAGACGAGATGGAGAAAGATGGACGACGGTCCGAATATGCCCCTGCAGCCCGTTAGAAACAGAAGGAGAACCTTGTCCTGATGCGAGCAAAGTCGAAGCCTCGTTCACCCTAGACGAGATGGGAGGAAGAGGCACGGACACGGTCCATAGTGCCCCTATAGTCTGTTAGGAGCAGAGGAGAACCTCGCTAACGCGAGCAAAGTCGAAGGCCTGGAGGGGGAGGACGACGCGAAAGCCTGTTAGATCGTCCTATGGTCCCGACGAATGCCCGAAGATGCCCACAGTCCGTTAGGAGCAAGAGGAGACCTCATCGTCGCGAGCAAAGTCCAAATTCGAGCTCCGAAGTCTACATGAAATAGGATCTCCATCAACCTCGATAGGAGATAAGATCTCCTACGAGCGTCCGCATCAACCTCGATCGTAGGAAACAAGATCTCCCCCGAGGGTCCAGCAACCTCGGCTCGAGCGACCGAGACAACCTCGGTCAGAGAGGAGATCTCTTCCGAGCGACCGAGACAACCTCGGTCGGAGTTAAGATTGAGACAACCTCGACCGTGGGAGATAAGATCTCCTTCGAGGGTCCACGGCAACTCGCCCGAGCGATCGAGACAACCTCGGTCAGAGATAAGGTCCGCGACAACCTCAGCTAGAGCGCCCGAGATAATCTCGGCTAGAGATAAGATCTCTTTCGAGTGCCCGAGCCAACCTCGGTCAGAAATAAAATCGGAGATGACCTCGGTTGGAGATGAGATCTCTCCCGAACGACCGAGACAACCTCGGCCAGAGACAAGATTGGAGACAACCTCGACCAGAGATGAGATCTCTCCCGAGTGATCATGTCAACTCCGACTGCAGATCAGATCTCTTTTGAGCATCCATATCAACCTCGGCTGGAGATGATATCTTCCCCGGGCTTCAATTTCAGCACCAACTTCGTCTGGAGATGAGATCTCCCCCTAGCTTCGATCTGAACCAGCACGGGGCTCGGAAGAGAACTTCGGCAGTCGTCTTTTCTACACTCCCTTCCTTCGAGTTTCGAACTCGAGAGTAGGAGGACTATTGTTGGGGATAAGCTCCACTTCTATCGAAGTCCAGTTCGATGCTTAGTCTAACGCAACCGATAGCCATGGAAGAGCCTCAGCGGCCAAGCTTCTTTAGACTCTCCATGGCCGGGCCTGAGCCAAACTTCCTATGAGCTCCCCCTTCGATCGAACTCCTCAGCGGTTGCGCCCTGGCCGAGCTCCTCAATGATCGAGCTCCTGTCGGACTCTCCATGGTCCGGGCCTAAGCCGAACTCTCTTCGAGCTCCCCCTCCAGCGAACTCCTCAGTGGTTGCGCCCGACTGAGCTCCTCAACGGTCGAGCTCCTGTCGGACTCTCCACGGTCGGGCCGGTCCGAACTCCCTCCGAGCTCCCCCCTTCGATCGAACTCTTCAAACGGTTGCACCCTGTTTGAGCTCCTCAGCGGTCGAGCTCCTGTCGGACTCTCCACGGTCGGGCCAGGACCGAACTCCCTCCGAGCCCCCCTTCGATCGAACTCCTCAGCGGTTGCGCCCTAATCGAGCTCCTCAGCGGTTGAGCTCCTGTCGGGCTCCCGCAAGAGTCAAACTCTCTCCTTGCTCCTCCAGCCAGGCATCTGTGGGAGCCGAACTCCCTCCAAACTTTTTCTTCAGTCGAACTTCTTCAGGAGCCGAACTCCTCCCAGACACTTCCTTCGGCCGACCGAGCTCCTACCGAACTCTCCAACGATCGAGCCTTATCCGCACACCTCCAGCCAAACACCTACCGGAGCCGAACTCCTTCCGAGCTTTCTCTTCAGGAGTTCGAATTCCTCCAAAATGGGTACACGTCAAAGCCCTTCAATCCTTCATTTGACTTCGAGCGGCTTAGTGTCAAGATAGCTGCAGCCATCACCATCAATCCGCTGTAAGCGACAGTAATCCGCTACCAAGCGGCGATGGCTATCACCATCAACCCGCTGCAGATGGTGCCTTTCCCTGGGACTGACTCCATCGGACCTCGAGCGGCCCACCAGCATGCGGCTACAGCTATCACCATCAAGCTCCGCTATAAAAAGGACCCCTCCAGATACGCTAACTCTAAGTCTCTCTCTATCTCTAAGCTCTCCTCTTCTTCTCTAAGCTCCGGAACTCATTTCGAGCACTCCATTCCTGTTGGCCAGAGCTGACTTGAGCGTCGGAGGGTCCTGTCGGAGCCACCCCCATCGGCTCCAGATGGAACTTTATTTTGCAGATCCTCGTGGCGACCTCATCGGCACTTTTGACTCCAGCTGACCTCCGACGATGATCCAGTTTCTGCATCCAACAGATTGGCGCTAAGAGGAAGGGCACTCGAACCTCTGAGGTTCCTTGTTCTTAAAGGAGTGCTCGGTGATGATTTCTCTCTCCCCTCTTCGGAGATCTCTCCTCTTTCTCTCTAGAGTTTTTTTCCAAAGAGAAAGTGCCTCTCAAGAGAGCTTCGACTCGATGATCGATGGCCTCCGCGCTAGGTCCATCTGCTCCCGTTCCAGCCCTAACGCCCAGGTTCCATCCGTGTTTGCAGTGGATGCAGAGCAGTTCAACCTGCTCGTCCAGTAGGTTCGTCGCCTCATGGAGGCAGTGCAGGCCATGCACCGACAGGCTCCGACACCAGCTCAACTGACGTGGGACTCCCCAGAGCCATGTGGTCTGGTCCAGGAATGGCCAACTTGGGCTACCCGACCCCCGATCCCCGAAAGAAGAAGGCAAAGGAGGGAGAGCCCTTGCTCGGACCATGGCTCGACTTAGAGGGAAGCTTCGCACCCGCTCTACCAAAAATCTTAGAGATTGAAGACCGTGAAGATCTCTTGGATCAAAGGCTCTTAGATATGAGCTGACGAATTGAGAAACTTCATCACACTCCCTCCTCACGTGGTAATGACATTTGTACTGACCTTCCATTCTTGTAGAAAATTATACAAAAATTGATCCCACCGAACTTCAAGCTCCTACAGATCAAGAGTTACAATGGGACCACCGATCCGATCGACCACCTGAAAGTCTTTCGAACAACGATGCTGCTCCACGGCACGTCAGACGCCATCTTGTGCCGGGCTTTCTTCTCTACCCTTAAGAGAGCTATCAGGAATTGGTACTCGGCGCTTAAGTCGAGTACCATCTTATCGTTTGACCAGATGAGCCAACAGTTCGTGGCCCACTTCATCAGTAGTCGACGTCTGCATCGAGGTTCGGATTCCTTAATGGCCATTAGGCAGAAGGAGGGAGAACCCATCCGGGCTTATGTCATCCAATTTAATACTGCCATATTGGAGGTCCGAAACCTGGATCAGTCAGTCGCCATGATCGCCCTTAAGGACGGCCTTTAGAAGAATGACTTGCTGTTCTCTCTGAAAAAGAAGTATCTTAGGGATTTTGCTGACATGCTAGTTTGGATTGAAAGTTATGCCCGGGCGGAGGAGGCCTTTGAGGCCAAAGATAATGAAGCTAGCGACAAGCGATGAATCGATGGGCCAGGCAGATCCACCGAAGAAGAAAAGCGAAATGAAGCTCGACCACGTTTCCAAACTCCCCTCAAGTTCGGAGGCGGGGAAGCCCCAATGGAAGGGCATGCCAAAGTTCTCCCTAGCATCGAAGTTCTCTCCGATGATGATTTCACGACTACGCCCCCCCTTAACGCCCCAAAAGCCTAAGTACTGATGGAGATCATGGAACGACTTTCGAGATCGGAGAGAATGCGTTCCCATCCCAGCAAGCGCAACCCCAATAAGTTCTGCCTTTACCATCATGACTACAGTCACGACACTGAGGAGTGCATCCAACTCTAGGTCAAGATCGAAGAGCTCGTCAAGCGAGGTAGACTTGGCCGATTCCTATGGAGATGACCTGAATAGCGGGAAGATCGATTGAGGGCATTACCGTCGAGTGGAGGAAACCAACAAGAAGATCGGCCGCCTCTCGGTGTCATCGATACCATTTTGGGGGGACTTCGATAGGAGGATCGGTGAAGGAGCGGAGGACCGTGAAACCCATGACCTTTACTGAGGCAGACGGCCAGAAAATCCAATTTCCGCACAATGACGCGGTTGTAATTTCTTTGAACATTGCTGACTACGATGTATGCCGCATTTTGGTGGATAATGGAAGCTCGGCTGACGTATTGTTTTACGATGCCTTCTGAAGAATGTCCCTAGCCGATGACCGCTTGGGGCCTATGAATTCTCCGCTGGTGGGATTCACTAACAATACATCCCCAAATTCTTTGTATTTCAGGCTCGCCCTGCTCCTCAGAAGAAATGCAGATGTCTTTGATTAGACCCCCATGGACATGCCAAGGATTGACGCCGAGGTCATGGAACATCGACTGACCGTCAATCCGAGGCATCGCCCGGTCGATAAAATAAAAGATGCATCGCCATGCCCCGGAGAGGCAAAAAGCAATCGTCGAAGAGGGTTGCACAGGAGGTGGAATGAAGTTCGGCCGCTTTCACGACATCTTTAGCGTAAGCGAGGCTGAACTCTCCCTCGAGCTCACCACCAAGGAAGCCCCAATAGATTGGTTCCACGAAGAAGTCCTCCTCCTGAAAGGTTCCGCGACTACGCCTCCCACAATGCTCCTCGAACTCAAACTCTCACGGAAGTTAAGAACCAGCTATCAAGATCAGAAGGAGTGCGATCTCTCCCAAACAAGCATGATCGAAGTAAGTACTGCCTCTACCATCGCGACCACGGCCACGATACTGAGGAATACATTCAGCTCTGAGACAAAATTGAGGAGCTTATCAGAAAGGGGCGGTTGGGTAAATTCCTTCGACGCCAGTCTGAAGCAGGAGAAGATTGGCCAAGGGCGCTACCATAGCCAGAAATGATAAGGAGGTCGACCGCCTTACGGTATCATCAACGTTACCCCTGGAAGGAGCTTGGTACTTCGGTGATTCGTTATCTTCCAGCGTCAAGGCCAAGAGAAGCCTGCCCCAAATTGAGAAAGCTAGCTTGAGATAGAGGAGGTCGTTCGGCCCGGGCCTTGCTGCCTAAGGGAACCTAGAGGAACAACGCCCCCATGACCCTGAAATGGGGATGTGCTGCCAGTAACTTTCCATCGGTGAAATTCTTTCCATTCGATAATATCGTTTCTGGGTGCAAAAACTATGTGATGACAGAAAAAGAAACGCAGCGAAAGTAGCTCGTTAGGAAATAGAAGAAGAACCTCGTCCTAACGTAGAGCAAAGTTGAAGGCCTCGTTCACCTTAGACGAGATGGAGGAAAGATGGACGACGGTCCATATGTGCCCCATAGCCCGTTAGAACAGGAGGAGAACCTCATCCTATTGCGAGCAAAGTCGAAGGCCTCGTTCACCTAGACAAGATGGAGGGAGATGGACGACGATCCGAATGTGCCCCCACAGTCTGTTAGGAACAGGAGGAGAACCTCGTCCTAATGCGAGCAAAGTCGAAGACCCTCGTTCACCTTAGAAGAGATGGGGGGAGACGGATGACTGTCCGAATGTGCCCCCACAATCCTAATGCGAGCAAAGTCGAAGGCCTCATTCACCTTAGACAAGATGGGGGGAGACGGACGATGATCCGAATGTGCCCCCACAGCCTATTAGGAATAGGAGGAGAACCTCGTCCTAATGTGAGCAAAGTCGAAGGTCTCATTCACCCTAGATGAGATAGGGGGAGAGGCACAGACGATGGTCCGTATGTCCTCCCACAGTCCATTAGGAACAGGAAGAGAACCTCATCCTAACGCAAGCAAAGTCGAAAGGTCTTGTTCACCCTAGATAAGAAGGGGGGAGAGGCATGGATGACGGTTCGTATGTACCCCCATAGTCCATTAGGATCAGGAGGAGGATCTCATCCTAACGCGAGTAAAGTCGAAGACCTCGTACACCCTAGATGAGATGGGGGGAGAGGCACGAACAATGGTCCTTATGTGCCCCCACAGTTCGTTAGAAACAGGAGAGGAACCTCATCCTAACGCGAGCAAAGTCGAAGGACCTCGTTCACCCTAGATAAGATGGGGAAAGAGGCACGGACGATGGTCCGTATGTGCCCCCACAGCCCGTTAGGAATAGGAGAAGGAACCTCATCCTAATGCGAGCAAAGTCGAAGGCCTCGTTCACCTTAGACGAGACGGGAGGAGACGGACGATGGTCCGAAGGTGTTCCCATAGCCCGTTAGGAGCAAGAGGAGAACCTCGTCTTAATGCGAGCAAAATCGAAGGCCTCATTCACTCTAGATGAGATGAAGGAAGAGGCACGGACAATGGTCCGAAGGTGCCCCCATAGCCCGTTAGGAGCAGGAGGAGAATCTCATCCTAATGCAAGCAAAGTCCAAATTTGAGCTCCGAAGTCTATAGAAAATAGGATCTCCATCAACCTCGGTAGGAGATAAGATCTCCCCCGAGCGCTCCGCATCAACCTCGGTCATAGGAAATAAGATCTCCTCTGAGGGTTTGGTAACCTCGGCCCGAGCGACCGAGATAACCTCGATCAGAGATGAGATCTCTCCCAAGCGACCGAGACAACCTCGGTCGAAGATAAGATCGGAGACAACCTCGACCATGGGAGATAAGATCTCCTCCGAGGGTCCACGGTAATCTCGGCCCGAGCGACCGAGACAACCTCGACCAGAGATAAGATCCACGACAACCTCGATCAGAGCGCCTGAGATAATCTCGGCTAGAGATAAGATCTCTTTCGAGCACCCAAGCCAACCTCGGCCAAAAATAAGATCGGAGATGACCTCGATCGAAGATGAGATCTCTCCCGAATGATCGAGATAACCTCGGCCAGAGATAAGATTGAAGACAATCTCGATCAAAGATGAGATCTCTCCAGAGCGACCGCGTCAATTATGACTGCAGATCAGATCTCTTCCGAGCATCTGTATCAACCTTGACTGAAGATGATATCTTCCTTGGGCTTTAATTTCAGCACCAACTTCGTCTGGAGATGAGATCTCTCTCCTAGCTTCGACTTGAACCAGCACAGAGCCCGAAAGAGAACTTCGGCAGTCGTCTTTTCTGCACTCCCTTTCTTCGAGTTTTGAACTCGAGAGTGGGAGGACTATTGTTGGGGATAAGTCCCTCTCCTGCCAAAGTTCAGTTCGATGCTCAGCCTAATGCAACCGATAGCCATGGAAGAGCCTCAGTGGTCAAGCTTCTTCGGACTCTCCACGGTCGGGCCTGAGCCAAACTCCCTCCGAGCTCCCCCTCTGATCGAACTCCTCAGTGATTGCGCCTTGGTCGAGCTCCTCAGCGGTTGAGCTCCTATTGGACTCTCTACGATCGGACCTGAGCCAAACTTCCTCCGAGCTCCCCCTCCGGTCGAACTCCTTAGTGGTTGCGCTCGATCGAGCTCCTCAGTGATCGAGCTCCTGTCGGACTCTCCACAGTCGGACCAGGTCCGAACTTCCTCCGATCGAACTCCTTAGCGGTTGCACCCTGGCCAAGCTCCTCAGTGGTCAAGCTCTTGTCGAACTCTCCACGATCGGGCTAGGGTCGAACTCCCTCCGAGCCTCCCTTCGATCGAACTCCTCAGTGGTTGCGCCCTGGCCTAGCTCTTCAGTGGTCGAGCTCCTGTCGGGCTCCCGCAAGAGCCGAACTCTCTCCGCGCTCCTCTAGCCAGGCACCTACGGAAGCCGAACTCCCTCTAAGCTTCTTCTTCGATCGGACTTCTTCAGGAGCTGAACTCCTCTCAGACACCCCCTTCAGTCGGCTGAGCTCCTACCGAACTCTCCAGCGATCGAGCCTTATCCGCACACCTCCAGCCAGACGCTTATGAAAGTCGAACTCCTTCCGAGCTTCCTCTTTAGAAGTTCAAACTCTTCCAAAATGGGTACACGTCAAAGCCCTTCAATCCTTCGTTCGATCTCGAGCAGCTCAGTGTCAAGATAGTTGCAACCATCACCATTAGTCCATCACAAGCGATAGCAACCCGCTACCAAGCGGCGATGGCTGTCACCATCAACCCACTGCAGATGGTGCCTTTCCCTGGGACGGAATCCGTCGGACCTCGAGCGGCCCGCCAGCATGTGGCTACAGCTGTTACCATCAAGCTCCACCTATAAAAAGGATCCTCCAGATGTGCTAATCCTAAGCTCTAAGCTTTAAGCTCTAAGCTCTCTTCTTCTTCTCTAAGTTCTGTGGAACTCATTTTCGAGCACTCCATTCCTATTGGTTAGAGCTGACTTGATCGTCGAAGGATCCTACCAGAGCCATCCCCCACCGACTCTAGACGAAACTTTATTTTGTAGATTTTCGACGGTAATCTCGTCTATCGCTCCAACTGATTCCGACGATGACCAGATTCCGCGTCAACATATATGATACCTATTAGTTATTATAAGGAACGAGAAGTCATTTAAGACATCAGAAGTTATAATAAACAATAGCATAAAAAATCATATATATTATTCAGGATGTCAAATATATTATATTATTTAGAATATTATATATATTGATAGAAAGTTATATAAAGAATCAAAAAATTATTTATATTATTCAGAATGTTATATATATTCACAGAAAGCCATATAAGGCATCAGAAAGTTAAACATATTATTCAAGATGCCATATAAAGATACAGAAAGTCATTTATAATATTTATGATATCATATATATTACTCAAAATATCATATATATTCACATGAAGTCATGTAAAGCACCAAAAAATCATATATATTGTTTAGGATGTCATATAAAGATATATGAAGTCATCTCTAATATAATGTTTAGGATATCATATATATATTCATAGAAAATCATATATATTATTCAGGTTGTGAAATCATATAAAATATTAGAAAGCTATATATATTGTTTAAGATATCATATATATATTTATAAGAAGTCATATATATTAACAGAAAGTCTGAAAATCATACATATTATTTAGCATGCCATATATATTTACATGAAGTCTTATATATTATTCAGGATTTTATATATACTGACAGAAAGTTATACAAGATATTAGAAAGCCATACATGTTATTTAGGATGTCATACATATTTCATGGACAGTTATATATATTATTTAAGATGTCATATATATTTTTAGAAAATCATATAAAGTATCAGAAAGCCATATATATTATCCAAGGATATCATATAAAAAAAAATAGAAAGTCATATATAATATTTAGAATGTCGTATATATTCACAAAAAGCCATATATATTATTCAAAATATTATTTATATTCATAATAAATCATATAAAATATCAAAAAGTTATATATATTATTGAAGATAACATATATAGAGATATAAAAAAGTTATATATATTATTCAAGATATCATATAAAGATGCATCAGAAAGTTATAATAATCAATAAAATATCATATAAAGATATAGAAAGTCATATATATATTATTTAGGATATCATATAAACTCACAAAAGTCATAAAAGATATTAAAAAATAATAATACTGTCATATCTTTGTTCTACAAAGAGAAAGAACATTTTTGTATGCAAAAATCTGATGAAAAAATTGAATAATATTAAATATTTATTTTATTATTAATTATGTTATGTAGTCTAATATAATTAGATAGTGTACTCTACATTAATTTTACTGCATCATATATGATGCATAAAAAAAATTACTCGATGATATTATGGTGAGGAGAAATACTTTGTATACTGCATGCGGTGTAATAAAATTGACATGGAGTGCACTAGGTCATCCCATTAGAACACGTAGCCCCCACATCTCAGCATGCATTTAATGTTCCACAATGCTTGAAATTTTGAATAACGAAATACTTCTTTTCAAAAATTATGATATTCCTTCACAAAAATTATGATACTCTTGCAGAAAATATAGTATTTTATTAAAGATATCATAATTTTTATGAATGGATGTCATAATTTTTGTAAAAGAATATCATAATACGGCATGGAGAAAAAAATAATGAATATATATGAAAAAAGCATTATGACATTTTTTCATAGAAATTATGATGCCTTAAATAAAATGCTATATTTTTTGTAGGATATCATAATTTTTGTGAAGATGTATCATAATTTTTATAAATAAATATCATAATTTTTGTAAAAAAATATTTTTATCATTCAAAATTTCAAATGCTATGGGGCATTAAATGCATGTTGGGAAACAGAGGCTACATGTTCTAATGGGATGACCCAATGCACTCTATGTTAATTTTATTACACTGCACATGGTGTATAAAGAATTACTCTTAGGTTGCATTTGGTGCATTACCGAGCAGTGATAACCTGAATTACCTACAATCTAGATAGATTACCAGTAATATTGATTCCTGTGTTTAGTACATATAGATAATATTACAATAAAATTACTAAAAATCTTGATTGACATATTTGGTATGACAATTAGATTACTGATAATATAACATCAAATTTTTAAAATATCTTCAAATCAAATTTATTAAAAATCACACCCATATACAAAATATAAATATAATATATATTATTATATATATTATATATAATATACTATATTCTAATATATATTTATATTTATAATATAATATATAATATAATATATATATAATATAATATAATATATGTTATAATATAATATATATTATATATATAATTATTTTATAATATAAATATATATAATATATATTATACCATATTATTATAATATCATATAATATTATATCAAGATAATAATAATATTATTAAAATAATAATTATATAATATAATATTATTTTATAATAATATTATTATAATATATAATATATATATATTATATATATTATATTATAGATACTATATTATATAATATATATTATTATAATATATAATTATACTATATTATATTATTATTATAATAATAAATATTATATTATAATATATATTATTATAAAAATATTATAATAATATATATAATATAATATTATAATAATATTATAATATAACATAATATTATTTTATATAATATTATTATATAATAATATATTTATTATATATTATATTATATATTATATTATATATTATAATATATATTATATATTATATATTATATATATATATATATATATTAATTTATAATATTATATTTATAATATATATTATAATAAATTATTATAATATAATATAATATTTAATATATCATATTATATTATTATAATATATTATTATTTTATTATTGTTGGTGCAGAATTTGGTTGACACCGGATCGAGCTAGAGTCGAGAAAGATGAGGTACCGTCAATGACCTACAAAATAAAGTTTCATCCAGAGTCGATGGTGGTGGTTTCGGTAGGATTCTCCGATGATCAAGTCAGCTCTTCTGATCAATAGAAAATGGAGTGCTCAAAAAAAGTTCGACAGAATTTTGGAAAGAAGAAGAGAGCTTAAAGAAAATGTATCTGGAAGGGTTCTTTTTTATAGATGGAGCTTATTATAACTGTCTGGTAGTGAGGTTGCCTATAGCAGACTGATAAATGACAGTCGTAACCATCCTGATAAATGCCAATCATAATCATCCCGATAAATGATAATCATAACTATCCTGAATAAATAATAATTATAATCGTTCAGTAGTGGGATCGTCTATAGGAATCCGTTTGAAGAAAAAGTCCGAAAGGAGTTTGGCTCATGGAGAAATTCGATTGTTGGAGGAGTTCGAAAGAAGTTTGACTTCTAAAGAAATTTGACTGCTGGAGGAGTTTAGCTCCTAGAGAAATCCGACTGCTAGAGTAATCTAGAAGGAGTTCAGTTCCTGAAGAAATTCGATTGCTGGAGTAATCTGAAAGGAGTTCGACTCCTAGAAAAATTTGACTGTTGGAGGAGTTCGGAAGAAGTTTGGCTCTTGGAGAAATTCGATTGCTGAAGGAGTTTGGAAGAAGTTCGGCTTCTGAAGAAATTCGACTGCTGAGGAGTTCGAAAGGAGTTCGGCTCTTGGAGAAATTCGACTGCTGGAGGAATTCGAAAGAAGTTTGGCTCCTGGAGAAATCCGACTGCTGGAGTAATCTGGAAGGAGTTCAACTCCTGAAGAAACCTGACTGCTGGAGTAATTCGGAAGGAGTTTGGCTTCTAGAGAAATCCAACTGAAGGAGGAGTTTGGTAGGAGTTCGACTGCTGGAGGGAGTCCGGGTGCTTAAAGAAGTTCGGTTGGGGTTCGACCACTGGAGTGAGTCTAGGATAGGTTCGACCATTGGAGGAGAATTCTCGATCGAAGCTCTTCCGTGATTATCGGTTTCCATTAGGCTAAGCATCAGATTGGACTTCGATGGAAGCAAAATTTATCTCCAATAATAGTCCCCTCACTTTCGAGTTCGAAACTCGAAAGAAAAAAGTACAAAAAAGGCGACCATCGAAGTTCCTTTTCGGGCTCTGCATCCATTGGGGTTGAAGCTCGGGGGAGATCTTATCTCCAACCGAAGTTGAAGTTGAAGTTGAGACTCGGGAGAGATCTTGCCTCCAACCGAGGTTATCGTTGAAGGAAAGCTCGAAAGAGATCTTGTCTTCAGTTGAGGTTGAAAGAGATCTTATCTCCTATTGTTGTCAGGCACACTGGGGCCATTGTCGGAACCTTTTCTCTCATCCCATCTAAAATGAACGAGGCCTTCGACTTTGCTCACGTTAGGACGAGGTTCTCCTCCTATTCCTAATGGGCTATGGGGGCACATAAGGATCATTGTCAGGGCCTCTCTCCTCATCTTGTCTAAAATAAATGAGGTCTTTGACTTTGCTCATGTTAGGACGAGGTTCTCCTCTATTCCTAATGAGCTGTGGGGGCATATAAGGGCCGTTGTAAGGGCCTCTCTCTCATCTCATTTAAAATGAATGAGGCTTTTTGACTTTGCTCATGTTAGGACGAGGTTCTCCTCCTATTCCTAACAGACTGTGGGGGCATATAAGGGCCTCTCCCCCATCTCGTCTAAAATGAACGAGGCTTTCGACTTTGCTCATATTAGGACGAGATTCTCCTCCTATTCCTAACGGACTGTGGGGCACATAAAGATCGTTGTAAGGGCCTCTCCCCCATCTTGTTTAAAATGAATGAGGTCTTTAACTTTGCTCATGTTAGGACGAGGTTCTCCTCCTATTCCTAATGGATTATGGGGGCACATAAGGGCCGTTGTAAGGGCCTCTCTCCTATCTCGTCTAAAATGAATGAGGCCTTCGACTTTGCTCATGTTAGGATGAGGTTCTTCTCTTATTTCTAATGGGCTATAGGGGCACATAAGGGCCGTTGTCAGGGCCTCTTCCTCCATCTCATCTAAAATGGACGAGACCTTCGACTTGCTCATGTTAAGATGAGGTTCTCCTTCTGTTCTTAACATGGTCACTATTGATTGCTTCTTTTCTGTCATCATATAATTTTTGCATTAGGAAACCATAATATTGAAATGAAAAAATTTTATTGAAAGAAAATTATTGGTAGTATATTCTCAGATTTTCTGAATTCCAAGGTCGTGAGAGCGTTGTTCCTCCGAGCTCCTTCAAGCGATAAGTTTTGGACCGAACGACCTTCTCTATTTCATACGGACCTTTCCAATTTGAGGTGAGCTTCTCCTGGCTCTGAGGCTGAGAGATGGTGGCTCGCCGAAGCACTAAGTCTCCCACTTTGAACATTTTACTCCTGACTTTGGAGTTGTAAGTATCCGAGACCACCTTTGCCATCTATAGGTTGTCATCCGATGCTGGCTTCCTCGCTCTTTTTTATTCCAGCAGATCGAGGTCGACTTCGGAGATCTTATGAGTTATGCGTTGCTCGTTGAAGGCCATGACCCATGCTGATGAGAGTTTAAGCTCGATTGGGATAACTGCCTCAGTACCAAAAGGCTAAGGCGAAGGGTATTTTTCCAGTCGGGCACCCTCTGAGTAGTTCGGTATGCCCAGAGGACGTTGGTAAAGTTCGTCCACCCAGGCCCCTCCTTTGCTCTATTGAGCTTTGCTCTTGAGTCTTATAATAGGATCTGGTTGGTCACCTCAGCTTCTTCATTTGCCTATGGGTGAGCTACCGACATGAAATGATGGAAGATATTTAGATCTTTATAGAACTCAGCGAACCTCGTCCCAGTGAACTATCACCCATTATCTATTATGAGAGTTTAGGGCAGATCAAATCGACAGACGATTGACTTTTAGATAAAGTCCTGCACCTTGGCCTCAGTGATTTTTGCTAGTGATTCGGCTTCGATCCATTTGGTGAAGTAATCGATCGCAACCAGGAGGAACTTTCCTTGTCCGGATGCCATTGAAAAAGAGCCAAGTATATCCATTCTCCACTGTGCAAATAGCCAAGATGCGCTTAGTGGAGTAAGCTCGAAGGTCGGCTGTCTTTGTATATTTGCATTTCTCTGACAGTGGTCATATTTCTTAATGTATTCAATAGAATCATGGTACAAGATTGGCCAATAGTATCCTTACCGAAGTAGTTTCTGTGATAGGGATCTGGCTCCTATATGACTTCACAAATTTTTTTCTGCACTTTTCATAATACGAAGTCGGCCTTTGAGGATCGAAGACATCTTAATAGTGGTAGCGAACACAACCTTTTATACAATTTGCCCTCATACAAAACGTACCATAAGGCTTGATTTTTGAATTTTCGAGCTTTTTTTGGATCACAAGGAAGAACTCTCTCTTTAAGATAGGCAACTAACGAGTCAATCCAGCTCGGCTTGAGCTCTGTCTGCATAGTGAGCTATGATTCCTCTGAGCTTGGGTATTTTAGAGTTTCAAAAAATACTTCATTAGATAGTTCGACTGGAGCTGAAGTTGCCAATTTAGAGAGGAGGTTGGCTCTCGTATTTTCTGCCGTCGGAATCTATCGAATGCCAAAACTGCCGAAGGTTGGAGTCAAATCTTTTACTTTCTCAAGGTATTTCATCATACTTTCCTTCCATATTTTATAGTTGCCACTAACTTGGCCGACCACTAATTGAAAATTGCTATAGACTTGAAGCCAATCTACTTTTAATTTCTTTATTATTTTTAACTCGATAATCAGTGCTTCATATTCAGCCCCATTATTAGTTGTAAAAAATTTGAAGCGTAGCACATACTTGACGATGACTCTCTCAGGATTGACTAAAACTAACCCCATAACTACTCTAGCGAAGTTGGACGAACCATCCACGTAAAGGGCCCAAAAATCTTTGAAAAGGTCCGCACTTTTTGGATAGGCTCAGCTGCAACCATGGGATGTCGATCTCGTTCTACTCAAGCTCGACTTCATCTGGAATGGTACATTCAACTATAAAGTCGGTCGGTACTAAGCCTTGATTGCTAATCGAGGTCGGTAGTTGATGTCGAACTCTGTTAATTCAATGGTCTATTTTGCAATTCTTTCAGAAGCATCCATTTGATGAAGAATTGCTCTGATCGACTGATCAGTAAGAAGCATTATAGCATGTTCCTGGAAGTAAGGTCGAAGTCTTCTTGCTACAATCAGAAGAGCATAAGTCAATTTTTTCAATTTTGTATATCTAGTCTCGGCATCTCTTAGGATCCAACTTATGTAATAAACTAGTTACTATATTTTCATCTCTTCTTTGATCAGGACCGCTACCAGCGCTGTAGGGAAGACCGCGAGATAGAGAAACAACTCCTCTCTGGATTCGGATTTGGCTAGTAGAGGGCGAACTGAGGTAGTTCTTGAGCTCGTTGAACATCTTTTGGCATTCTTGAGTCCAGCAAAAATCTTTCGACTTCTTGAGAATTTAAAAAAAGGACATGCAGCGTTCGACTGATCTAGAGACAAAATAATTCAACGATGCCATCTTTTCGATCAGGCATTGAACTTTCTTAATAGACTTCAAAGTGGTCATCTCCTGGATAGCTCGAATTTTCTCTGGGTTGGCATCAATCTTTCATCTTGAGACCATGAATTCCAAAATTTTTTTTGAGGCTATTCCAAAGGTGCACTTGGTTAGGTTCAGCTTCATCTTATATTTTCTGAGCGCATTGAAAACCTCTTCAAGATCGACGATATGATTGACAGTCTTTTGACTTTTGACCAGCATGTCATCGATATAAACCTCCATATCGCGATCGATTTGCTCCTTAAAGATTTTATTGACCAAGCACTGATAAGTCGTGCCTGCATTTTTAAGCCCGAATAGCATGATCCTGTAGCAGTAAAGACCATGGTTAGTAATAAAAGTAGTCTTCTCTTTATCCTATGGTGCCATCCGAATTTGATTGTAGCCAGAGAAGGCATCTATAAAGGTGAGGAGCTCGTAGTCTGAAGTTGCGTCCATCAATTGATCGATTCTAAGCAAAGGGTAGCTGTCTTTTGGATAGGCCTTGTTTATCTTCTTAAAGTCAATACACATCCTCCACTTGCCGTTGGCTTTCTTAATTAGAACCATATTAGAAACCCAAGTCAGATAGCTGACTTCTTGAATAAATTCAATGCTGAGAAGCTTGTCGACTTCTTCTGCTATTATCTTCTGCCTTTCTGGTGCATGGCCTCAAACTCTTTTTTTCACTGGTCGATATTTGGAGTCAATGGCCAGTCGATGTTCCATAACCTCGACATTGATCCCAGGCATATCTATCAAAATCTAGGCAAAGATGTCGGCATTCCTCCATAAGAAGACGATAAGCTGCTCTCAAACTTCATCTTCCAGATTGGAGTCAATTTGCATCATATGCTTAGCATTTTCGTCATTCAGGGAGATGGTCACAAGATCTTCTAAGGGCTCGCCCCATTCTTTGGCAAAGTCATCATGGACATCTAGCTCATCAATAGGACAAGGGTTGAACTATGCTTTCTTTTGCAGGATAATTGAGTAGCAGTATCTTGCCAGAGCTTGATCTCTCCTGACCTCTCCAATCTCATAACTTATTGAAAACTTCATTTTTAAATAATAAGTGGACACCACTGCCCGAAGTGTATTTAAATTAGGTCGATCGAGAATTACGTTGTAAGCAGAGGAAACTTTTACTACCAAAAAATCTACCTGCGCTCTGAATTATTTTGGATATTGCCTGGCAGTCACAGCTAGAGTCATTACACCTTCAACTAGTACTGCAGTGCTAATGAAGCCTATTAGAAAAAAGTTTATTGGTCCAAGCTGACTATTAGATTGTGATATTTTGGAGAAAGCGTCATAAAATAAGATGTCAGTCGAACTTTCATTATCAACTAGGATATGACATACATCATAATCTGCTATATTTAAAGAGACTAAAACCGCATCATTGTGCGAAAATTGTACTCCCCGTGCATCTTCCTCGGTGAAAGTTATGGGTTCTTTAGCCCTCCACCTTTTCATCGATCTCCCAGATCCGTTGGCATATTCTCGCTGAAGTCTTCCAGAGATAGTGTTGATGATGTCAAGAGATGGTCGATCTTCTTATTGTTCCACCCTCCCTAGTAGTTCAGGCTATGGTAGTGCCTTCGATCGATCTTCTCTTACTTCAAATCAACATTTGAGGAATCGATCCAACCGATCTCTCCTGATGAGCTCCTCAATCTCGTCTTAGAGCTGAATGCATTCTTCAGTATCGTGACCGTGGTCACGATGGTAGAGACAGTATTTATTAGGATTGCACTTACTGGGATGAGTGCGCATCTTTTCTAGCTTCGGCAGTTGCTCCTTAATCTCCATCAATATTTGCATTTTTTTGGAGCATTGAGGGGGGCGTAGTTGTGAAACCTTATAGGGGAAGAACTTAATTGTGCTCTTCTATCGGAGCTTCTTTGACAATGAGCTCGAGGAGTTTGGACTCGCTTGCGCTCGATGGAAGTTCGTGAGCGCGGTCGAACTTCATTCGGCCCACTATCAACTGTGGGTTTATTAAATTCGTCCGCCTGTTGCTCTCCTACGGCCTCCTCATCCTTCAATTTGAAGGTTTCCTCTGCTCAGGCATATCCTTCAGCCTGAGCTAGCATATCGATAAAGTTCCTAGGATACTTTTCTCCAAGAAGAATAATAAATCATTTTTCTGAATGCCATCCTTGAGTGCGGCCATTGCAACAGACTGATCCAGATTTTGGACCTCCAATGTAACAGCATTAAATCGGATGACATAAGTCCGAATAGATTCTCTTTTTCTGCTTGATATGCATCAAAAAATTTGAATCTCGGTGCGGACGTTGGCTGCTGATGAAGTGAGCCATAAATTGATGGCTCATCTAGTCAAATGAGAAGATCGTACCTGGTTTCAATGTCGAGTATCAGTTTCTTGCTGCTTTCTTTAAGGTGGATGAAAAAACTCGATATAAGATGGCGTCTGGTGTACCATAGAGCAGCATCATGGTCCAAAAGGTCTCAAGATGATCAACTGGATCAGAGGTTCCATTGTAGCTCTCAAATTGGAGAAGTTTAAAGTTCGACGGAATGGGCTCTTGCATAATCTTCTAAGAAAAAGGAGGGTCAGTGCAAATATTATTTTTATATGTAGAGAGAGTATGACGGAGCTCTTCGATCCATCGATTTATTTTCTGGAGCTTTTGATTGAGAAGATCTTCACGATCGTTGATCTCCAAAGTTTTCTGATGGGATAGGAGCAAAGCTGACCCTGAGGATGAATCATGATTCGAGCAATGGCTCTCCACCCTCTGTTTTTCTTTTTCGAAGGTCATCGATCGGCTAACCTGAATTGACCATTTTTTGACTGGATCATAGGGCTCTGAAAAAATCTGCTCTAGCCAAATTTGCATCGAAACCTACCGATATATGGCCTGCATCGCCTCCATGAGACTGCGAACTTGTTGGACCAGCAAGTTGAACTACTCCGCATCCACCATGGCTGCAGGTGAAGCTTGAGTTACCGAAGCTAAAGCGAAAATGGATGTATCTGGATGGGATCTGATTGTAGACGTCGTTGATCATCGGATCGAAGCTTTTTTGAGAGGTATTTTGGTGCGGACACCAGAGCCAATAAAAGTCGGCAATATAATTTAGATTCAATTTGGATTGAAGAAGCTATATCAGAATAACTCTACTTCAGTTATTTTGTTCTAGTCTTTTTGATTTAATCAATTAGTTCTTTTGATGTATTTAGTTTGGATCCATAGGACCATACTTGGGTTATTTTTGGATGAGCCTTATTGAAAGAGACCATCATAAGGAAGCAAAACTTGGTCCACTCATTTTGAGCCACCCCTCCACACGTCCAGGAAGAAAATACACACACCAGCATTCCATCCTAAGATCCTCATGCCAATTGTGCCAGCATCAAGTGCCACATAGAGTTTCTTTTCTTCCTAGATTTCTAAAAGTCTTGATTTTTTACTTATTTTGTAAAAGGCTGATTCTTTCCTATGTTCCATAAAAGATAGATATGATATTATTGTATTTGGAAACCATACATAATGTTTTACTTTTTTGTTGGAGGATTGATTTTTCTTGTAAAGAAAATAGATTCCTAAAAAAAGGACCCCTAGGACCTATATAAAACCAGATCTTTCATGAATGAGACAATGAATGAATGAATCAATTTACAATTCTCACAATACTTTGTTGGTCCTCCGAGAGGGAGAGGGTGTGACACCCAAAATCGCCCCACGAGGGGAGGATGTGAAGCCCATCTTTTTCTCTCTTTAATCTTTATTTTCTTGAGATTCAGTATTCCTGCAATCCTGATTCATCTTCACCATCTACCTACATAAGTCTATTTCATCAAAAGAAGATCTGTCTCCTCCAAGATTTTTATCTATCATGCAGAAAGAGAAAGAGTGATCTATTATTCTATAGATCAAATGTTGACAAGAAACTTCATTCCTTCTCAACTGATCTTGATTTTTTTACTTATTTTTTAGATCTAATGTGGTAAAGACCCAGTTCTTTATCGATAGATTGCTGGTTAAAAGATTAAGAATCCTAATCAGGATAGTTTCTTAACTACCATGATCCGAATTCTTTTATCTTTTTTTAAATTTCTTACGACTTAATTTTCTATCTTTCATTCCATTTATATTTTTTTTTATAATATTCATGAGCAATTCTGCATGTCTATTTACTTTATTAATCTATTTATTTCTGATCTCTAAAATAGCATTCATTCAGCATCATTTAGATTGATCTGCTTGGTCCCATATCAATCAGTCACGCCTCTAAGTAGACGCCTCTAAGTAGTGTATAGGCAACTATACTGTCATCCCTGGAAATATAATGTGCCACGGTCGGTACGTGATTTAATTATGACGAATGGAAGGAAAGCTTTGTGTTTTCTTTTCTTTTCTTTTTTTAAGGTTGTCCCGGCATCAATGGTATCTAGAGCCAGATTGGTTAGGGCTTTAAGTTTAAATTCTATAATTTAAATTCCT